>CM044445.1:97114783-97132463 GCA_024363595.1 Xenopus borealis | reverse complement strand
TTTCCTGGAGTGCGGTTATTTTTGTACTTGTTTAAATTATTGTTTCCAGCACCCAGGCAGCTGTTGTCCAAGTTTTTGAGTGCACCTGTTTTGCGATAGTATATATATATATATAAAACCTAATGAATATTCGCACTCCAAGGCCCGATTTATCTTTCAGGGTTGGGGTACTTAGTTATAACCAACATATACACAAATCTTCCTGCTGGCACACCCTTGTAAAATTTTTTTATTAATGTTGCATTGTATAAAACGGCCACTTTGTTTGGACGCGGTAATGGCGGAGCTCGATCGTAAACCACCGCTCCTCCTGCCTGACAGCAGCTCCTCATGGCACGCCAGTCTCTCCCCACCGGCCAATACACAATTATACCTTCACATGTTCGTGCGCATAATCAGAGACCTCAGGAGTCCGGTATTTGAATCATGAAATTGTTCAGATGCTTTTAGGGATTACATGGGGGGGTTGTGAACACCTCTAACGCGTTTCATGCCTTCACAGAGATGAGTGAAGGTATAGTTATGCATTGTATAAAAGTCCAATGTTTTGGTCCTCATTAGCGCCTTTCTCAAGGATCTATAAGGCTATATATATATGTATAGAGAGAGTGTCCAGTTTCCCAGATGTGGCTATTGACTACAACTACCACAATCCCACCATCAGCCTGAATATTGTGCATGTTGGGAGTGCTGGGAGTTGAAGTTCACCAGTAGGTGGAGTGTTACAGTTCACAAAATTCTGATTTGGATAGTTGGAAACTATGTTAGATGTGATCCAGAGTGTGACTAACTCGTTTCATTGAGGAATATGCAGTGATTGGCAGACACTGGGGCTAGCATCCCTTTGTGAAACTCAAGTCGTTAATAGACAGGCAGTTCCATTTGTCCCAACACTTGCCCTACACACGTCTGCACCTGGGCCCCAGGGTGGCTGTTTATTCAGCTGTAGATCTGCCCTCCTGTCTATGGCTCACACTTTGTTCCCATCCTTAGTCTGTTCCATGCAGCCCTGATCTGATCTCATTGTAGGAGTATTATGGAATGATAAGGAGGATTTAGTTATTTGGAGCGATCATATGTACTTTGTAAATGATCTCATTGCCGCTGGGCTCTGTGGGAGGCATAGAAATAGTTCTATCACCTCTGTAACTGAGATCTACCAGGGAAAAGTTTCATGTAAAGCAGTGGTCCTCAAACTTGGCCCTCCAGCTGTTAAGGAACTACAAGTCCCACAATGCAATGATGGAGTCTGACAGCCACAGTCAGGCAAATGCATTGTGGGACTTGTAGTTCCTTAACAGCTGGAGGGCCAAGTTTGAGGACCACTGATGTAAAGGGTTCTATGATCCAGGCTTTCCCTTTTGAAATATGTCTCTTTGGATTTTTAATCCAGTGTTTATGATATTGGATATTTTAAAACTGCTGTGGAGTTGTTTAGCCCAGATGATCTCAGTAATGCTGCTATTTCATCCTACCTATCGCATGTGCCTTATTCCTTTGACTTCAAGATTTCATCCCAAAAATGCACACTCAGACCTAAGTCCTTTCTGTGCATGCAACAGGCAGATAAAAATCTGTTGGTGTTAATGTTTTCATTGCGACAGATTTTGTGCCATATAACTAGTAAGTAGAGATGCACCGAATCCAGGATTCGGAATTCGGCCAGGATTCGGCCTTTTTCAGCAGGATTCGGATTTGGCCAAATCCTCCTTCCGGACTAATCCTAATTTGCATATGCTAATTAGGGGTGGGGAGGGAAAAACACATGACTTTTTGTTACAAAACAAGGACGTAAGAAATGTTTCCCCTTCCCACGCCTAATTTGCATATGCAAATTAGGATTTGGATTCGGTTCAGTATTCAGCCAAATCTTTTGTATTCATGGGTTCGGCCAAATCCAAAATAGTGGATTTGGTGCATCCCTACTAGTAAGCTAAGCTCCCAAATTCTAATCCATAGAAAGGGTAATTATTTAGGCACAAGTTTGCTGCTGCAACTGACCCAGGCAGCTGTTGGATCCCTGCATCTACTGCCACCTTTAAGGTTGGCAGTAGCTCCTGGGTTTTTCTGCATCAATAGGTGTAAGTGTGCACAATTTTCCGAATTAGCAAACGGGTGCTCAGTGCAACTATTCAGAATTGCAAGGAGCAACTTTGGATGCAAGAACAATTTTTTTGTGACTGCAATTGCACAGTGGGTCATATCAAACCCTCACATGTTGTGTGCTTTGTGTACTTTCAATGTAACTGCAGCACATATCAGGTGGAAGTTGTTTTTGGTGCAATTGCATCAGATACACTTGTTGCGTCAATTGATGTAACCTGCTGTGGGGACCTTGGATTTATTTCTAGGTCCAGGGTTGAAATAGTTCCACGGTTCCCCATTCCCAATAGGTGTACTTGCACTCCATTCATTAGAAGAGGCAGGATGGAAAGTATTTTTGGAATTTTGGCATCATTAGGGGCAATGACAAATGGGGCTATTCCCAATGTTTTGCCACCCACATGTTTTCCAAATTGTCAGGTGGGCAGCAAAAAGCTGGGAATTGCCTCTTTAGTAGCTTTAAAGGGGTTGTTCACCTTTGAGTTAACTTTTAGTATAATGTAGACAGTGATATTCTGAGACAATTTGTAATTGGTTTTCATTTTTTATTGTTTGTGGTTTTATAATTATTTAGCTTTTTATTCAGCAGCTCTCTAGTTTGCAGTGTCAGCAATTTGGTTTCTAGGGTACAAATTACCCTAGCAACCCTGCATTGATTTGAATAAGAGACTGGAATATGAATAGGAGAGGGATTGAATAGAATGATAAGTAATAAAAAGTAGCAATAACAATACATTTGTAGCATTATAGAGCATTTGTTTTAAGATGGTGTCAGTGACCCTGATTTGAAAGCTGCAAAGAAACAGAAGAAAATTGCAAATAATTAAAAACCTATGAAAAATAAATAATGAAGACCAATTGAAAAGTTTCTTAGAATTGGCCCTTCTACAATATAGTAAAAGTTAACTTGAAGGTGACCCACCCCTTTAATGGTAATCGGCCGAACCCTACTGCTGCTCTCTTACATATAAAATCAGTGTTTATTCAAGATAACACCAAGGAGGGGCCACCCATGCTTCTCCGCTACCCCCGTGCCGATACAGATGCACTCTGGGTAAGTTCTGCAAGGCAGTGGCTCCACTGTGACCTCTGCACAAGCAGCCAAACAGGAACATTGACTTGTGATTAAGTCTGATACAATTTCTGATAACGCAGATTCATTTACATACTCAGAACAAACATCTAAGTACAAAGTCAATCGATTTGATTTCTCTTCTAACATCCAAGCAATACAAACCAGTTTCCAGCATCAGGGCATGACTGACTGCGACTGGATCAGACTAGAAGAACAGGCACTTATACACGAAGATTAATGGGTCACATTATAGGGTTAATTACATAGGGCAACCGAAAGAGTTGCAAAAAAATGGCTGGAAAAAGCTGCTGCAGTTCATTGCACCTGAGTATAGTATATGTAGCATGACACCAAAAATTCGGTTGCTAAATATTAGAAGGCAATAAAGAAGGAATAAAGGATAATACTATTTAAGATAAGGAGTAGTGCTTCCTTGTATCTAGGGTAATGGGCATATTCAGTGGGAGGGGAAGATTGGGTACCTAAAGTTTTTCACTCGGAACATGATGTATTTTTGTTACACTACTTTGTCTATCCATTAATCTCTTCCGTGAGTTTATTCAACTTTGCTCATTTGCCATTGTCATCATTACAGCACAGCCGTAAGGGGTAATTAAGTTAGCTTTTTTATATTTATTTGGTAAATTCCCTTCAGTGGTAAAATGCATAGGGAAAAAGGACCAAGAAGCTGAAGGGACATCACCTCAATGGGTTGTGGCATAGGGAAGCCATCCTAGAGACCCTGACATTTTGCATTTCACATCCAGTGGCGTAACTAGATATTACTGAGAAGATTATTTTTTAGACCCCCCCCAGGCTGACCAGTTTTTACCAACATTTATTTAAACTGTATATGTGTCAGGATCGCGCCGCCCGGAGCTAAGGTAAACCTCCGGGCGGTGCAATCGTGACACATATACAGTCCTCTCTGTCCGGCGTCCTATCCACAATGGCGGCGCCCATAGCCGCCACATGGATAGCGGCGCCCATTTTGGCGCCAAATTTTAATATTTAAGGGCGCATTGGACGCCATTATGGCGTCCAATTATAGGACCACTTTGCTATTGATCTTGGGGGTTGCTTTTGATCCTGCTGTATTTTTGACTATTGTCTGGACTTTGTTTTATTTTGCCTAATACAACCTTTTTGCCTGGACTTTGACCTGTTTTTGCCTGATCCTTGCCTGTGCTGCGTTATTGGACCCTTTAACCCCTAAGCTTCCTCCTTGGTCCACTACTTCCCCATGGCGCCTAACTAAGGCCTACCCGTGACAATATGAAGCAGACCTCCTGCCCCCTCCCCCCCTGCAGCCACAGGGCCTGCTTTCTCTATGGTTGCACCCCTGTTCATTCCTGTTTATCAGCTCCATGTTTATGAAAAGGCCACAAGGCTAAAGGTGGCCATAGACACACAGATAATATTGTACTAAACAAATTTCCGTACAATATTCGGTGCACGTATGGTGGGGAAGGAGCCAACTGACATCGGCAGAAGACTTGGATATCGGTCGGCTGGTTGATTGGGCTGGATGAAAAATTTTGATTGGGTGCCTTCAACCATATTGGCCACTGTTTAGTCCTGAATCATCAGATACAGGTAGAATTCTATTGTTTCTACCTGTTTATCTGACAATTCAGCTCTATACGTGTGTATTGAATTGAACTATCTTTCTTGGAAAGATCTTTTCCAAGAAAGATTGTAATTGTATCCTCTATGGCAGCCTTTAGGGCGGAAAAAGGAGAATTCAACCCCCTATATACTAAAACCTACTACCCCCTACCCTACACAGTCCCTGCTCCCGCCCGCACAGGTGATAACTCCATTAATTGCCCCATACCCTGTAATTACCCCTTATTGCAGAGTAAATGCAGCGGAGCTTACAGGCGACATTTTCTTCTATTCGCTAATCTTCAGGTCTTCTTCCAGATCTTCGGCTGCTTCCGTCACTTTTGGCTCATGTGCAGTTGAACCAGAACATTGCTTTAACTGAGCCTGCGCCTATGCGCCACTTACTCTCCAAAGATTAGCGAAGAGAAGAAGATGGCGCCCGTAAGCTCCACTACTCTTACTCTGCAACGAGGGGTAATTTCAGGATATGGGGCAATTAATAGAGTTATCACCTGTGCGGGTGGGAGCAGAGAGGGGGGACTATTTAGGTTAGGGGGTAGTGGGTTTTAGTATATGGGGGCTGAATTCTCCTAAATTGATCCTACTCTGTAAAGAAACAATATGATTCCAGTTTACAGCTTATGAGGAGGTGGGCACAAGAGACTGGTCTAGCTTCAGTGTTGTTGCTTTGGCAAGCCATGTAATGACTAGAAGTGGTCATGTGGTTCCTTATTGAGCAAACACCCTAATTACAGTTTGCCACAAATTCCAGAGAATGCTCCATAAGGAGAGGAAAGCTTGTCTCCCTTGCTGGTTAACTGACATTACAACAAAGGAACATTTATTTCAGCTTGTTCATTATGGCTTTGGCACACCCTCAACAATTTCTTGCGACACAGGTAACGTGATTACACGGAAGACACATTTAAGGTAAACTCGTGTTCATGTTACATACCCTTGCATTCTCAGGTAATGTGCATTGTAAATTGTACTACCTTTCTATCCAAAGCTTGTTCTTCAGTATTGCTTCAGGAAAACCAGGAGAAAGTAAACATCATGAGTGATGTGATGATATGATGTGATGATATGATGTGCTCCACACACTCAACATTGGCAGTTTCCAGCATCTACCAAAGTAACTGTTAAATGGACGGTTTAACCTTAAAGGGAAAACATGTTTTTTTCAAAACGCAGCAGTTAATAGTGCTGCTCCAGTAGAATTCTACACTGAAATCCATTTCTCAAAAGAGCAAACAGATTTTTTTTTATGACATGGGGCTAGACATTTGTCAGTTTCCCAGCTGCGCCTGGTCATGTGACTTGTGCCAGCACTTTAGGAGGGAACTGCTTTCTGGCAGGCTGATGTTTTTCCTTCTCAATGTAATTGAAGGAGTCACAGTGGGATATGAGTTCTTACTATTCAGTTTTGTTCTTAGATCTACCAGGCCGCTGTTATCTTATGTGATGGAGCTGCTATCTGGGTACCTTCCCATTGTTCTGTTGATAGGTTGCTGGGGGGGGGATATCACTCCAACTTGCAGTACCGCAGTAAAGAGTGATTGAAGTTTATTAGAGCACAAGTCACATGACTTGGGGCAGCTGGGAAATTGACAATATGTCTAGCCTAGGGTTGCCACCTGACCGGTATTTTGCCAGCCTGGACAAATGATGGTTGATCCCAATGTTATTAATAGGGAAAAAAGATAAGTATTTTTTTCGAGAAAAGGTGGCAACCCTAGTCTAGCCCCAAGTCAGATTTCAAAATGAAATATAAAAAAATCAGTTTGCTCTTCTGAGAAATGGATTTCAGTGCAGAATTCTTCTGGAACAGCACTATTAACTGATGGGTTTTCAAAAAAAAATGTTTTTCTCCCATGACAGTATGCCTTTAAAGGGGAACTATCCCAAAAATGAAAATTTAATATACACTTCATCTACTGAAATAAGAAGCAATTAAAAACTATGTATGTTTTCTGAAATAATCAAGTTTATCCTCTCTATCCCTCCCTCAGCATCAGTTTTCTCTTCATTCTGTCTTCATGCAGGAGTGAGATTTTATTTGACACAACCAATATATGTTATAGGGGGTCTCCATTTCCTAGCAGATGTATTAGAGTTCATTTAAATAGCTAATTCCACTACAAACACAACCTAATAAAATAACTGATAATTCTGCATGTAGAGAGACAGGATTCTGGCGATTTTAACAGAGTGAGCTCTAATACATCCTCTAGGCCAGTGATCCCCAACCAGTAGCTCGTGAACATGTTGCTCTCCAACCCCTTTGATGTTGCTCCCAGTGGCCTCAAAGCATGTGCTTATTTTTTAATTAATGACTTAGAGGCAAGTTTTGCTTGCATAAAAACATTCTCTGCTGTAGGCTGCCAGTCCATATAGGGGCTACCAAAAAGCCAATCAGAGCTCTTATTTGACATCCACATGGACTGTTTCATGCTTGTGTTGCTCTCCAACTCTTTTTTAAATTTAAATGTGGATCACGAGCAAAAAAGGCTGGGGACCCCTGCTCTAGGCAATAGAAGCCTAAAAGATATATTGGTTTTAACTGTCAAAATCAGACTCCCAAATCCAGCATGAAGACACAATGAAGAAAAGCAGATGCTGAGAGGGGAAGGTGAAAAGTAACTTGAATATTTCAGAAATGGTTTAGAATTTTTAATTGATTATCATTAGAAAACTTCTTATTTCAGTATGATGAAACTTATATTTCATTTTCATTTTTGCAATAGTTTCCCCTTAACATTAACTTTAAGTATGTTATGAAATGGCTAATTCGAAGCAACGTTTCAACTGGTCTTCATTTAATCTGTTTTGGACAACAGCAAATGTTCTCTTTGACTGTTTCTATAGATGCTTTATTTTAAAACGACTGATGATTTTTCAGGTAGAAATAATCATGAGCAGAGGAGCTTTCAGACCATTAGTACATGATCAAGCACTCACTGGGAAACAGACTGCTGGAGTCTGATCAAAGTTTAGGGTGGGCTGGTTATTTGCTAAGTGGTCTCTTTAAGGGACATGCACAAAACATGTTTTCATTATAACATACAACTTTGTACCTGCATTTATTAATAAAAATACCATATATGTGTTTACCCCATAAATAATCTAAAGGACTGAGGGGCAAATTCACCAAGCGGCGAAAATGCGCTAGACGCACTTCGACAATCCAATAAAATGCAAATTTGCAAGCGGCGGACGTTAGCGAGGTTGCACTACCGTTACTTCTCCAGGCAAAGCGCATTTACGCAAGCAATGCCTAATTTGCATACACAAGCCCAGGAAACCTTTAATAAATAAAAAAAAGTTTTCCTATTGCCCTACATGTGCCCCCTGTATAGTTGTGTTGCCATATGTTAGGAAATGTAGGGGGGGAAGGAGGGTAACCCCCCAAAAAACATTACGCTATTTTTCAGACCTAAAAAAAAGTAAAAGACGCCAGTGTTTTTGTAGGACTTTCAAGTTTTTTTTTTTTTCTTTTTTTAAACTCCTATCTATTGTATTGAACTTCGCCAGGTCTGACCTGGCAAAGTAAAGTCTAGCGCAAGAGGTAACGTTCCGTAAGATGGTCATCTTAGTGAATTAGCGTAGTTACGTCCCTTCCTCAGTGCGCAACTTCGCCTGGCGTAAGGGTGTGAAGTTGCGCTAGTCTCTCTACTTCGCTAGCAAATTTTAACCAGGGGCACTGTTAGTAGATGAAATGACGTCACGCTGGCGAATAAGCGCTAGCGTTAGGCGATTTGCGCTTTAGTGAATTTGCCCCTGAGTGTGTAAAAGAATAAATATATTCATATATAGTTTTTTTTTCTCTTTCTTTCTATTACATTACTCAATTTCTGTCCATACAAACCCCCCATCTCTTTTCTGATGTATTCATAGGTTTATCTTTATTTCGCTTGATATGACTACTTACAACCCTCTATCCACCTATGATGCACAGGAGATACAAGTTACTTGGACCATAAGAACCTCAAAAAAAAAATCACTGATCTAGAGTATGAATATGATATAAATAATATATTAACAATCACCGGTAATGAAACATCTGATTTTTTTTATTCCATATATGAGTAAAAACTAGTTATAATACATGTCATGATATAAAATGTGCCAGAACAGACACATGACATACAGCAAGCCAATTAGGAACTGCCTGATGAAAAAAAAAAAATCTTCCTGCTGGAGTATGTGTTTCTTCTAAACAAGAAACTTGGGAGATACAGCACCTTCATTGTGTTGGATTAGCCTTGTGGCTTCCCAGCTGGAAAGGGCCCATGCCCTGCAGAAGCAGAAAGCAGAGGCTGGAATGTGTTCTTGGTTTACGATGAAGCTTATGATCAGGTTGCCGAGAGTCCATCTCCTTCCCCCTAGCACAATGATTTGCCGGTACGGGCATTTTCAGCGCAGGTCCTGCCCAGGTTGACTCCTTGAAGCAGAAGATCAGTGAACTTGTCCAGTCCAAAGCAGGTGGTGAGAGGAGACAGAAACCCATACAGGGCACCAAGGAAAATACTTATTGGCCAGCCAAGGAAGATGAGGACCAAGACCCAGAAGATGCACCAGAGAACACACTGACACTCAGCCATCCCAAACCTAGGGAAATATAAGGCAACTATGTTAGTGGCATTGATAGTTTATACACGACTGAATCGGTGGAGGACATTTTGCATTTGAACCCAATAGATGTGTAGACAGATACATGCAGTTAGAAAATTAAATCGGGTCAGTGTTTTGCTGTGTATTAAATGCATGACATGTCAGTTTCCCAGGTGCCCAAGTCATGTGACTTCAGTCACTCTACTGCTAGACTGCGTGTTGGATCATCAGAATTGGCCACTTGCATGGGGTTCTGATATGGTAAATAAATCCTTTCATCCTCCTGATTCAGATTCTATTTACATCAATAAAATAAGATAGAAAACCTTTACTGCATATTTTGCAAGGTTTATACACACACACACATGTTGCACTCGTATAGCACAGGTATAACAAGTATATAGTGTGTATTATAGACTATAAACTTAAAGACTATAATGTATAAGCCGCAAAGGAACAATGCATAGTGCATGGTAAGGAAAAGGCATAGCACTTTGTATCTGTATTTTTGCACTTAGCACCTTGTCCCTGTAAGATAAATGAACCTTAATATCCCTTTAGATAAAAATCTACTTTGGGAATAGTGAGCTTTGCATCACTTTGTTGTCAATGTGCTGCAGTGTTTGTGCCAGAGACTGAATGCAGTGAGTAATCCACAGATATTAATATATTTACACACATGCACTGGGAATAAAGGGTTTACTGGAACAAAACTTCCTCTTTCTGCACAAAAGAAACATTGAAAGAAGATCTTTCATCCAATAGAACTACTGTATGTGAAACCAACAATCATATCATATGTGTGTTTTAGGGGGTTATGTAATACAAAGGCACTAAGTTTGCCCAGGTGCAGTAACCCATAGCAACCAATCAGCAGGTAGAATTTACTGGTAACCTATTTAAAAGCCCCTATACACAAGCCGATAAAAGCTGCCGACAGACTGAGTTAGCAGCGTATTGGCCAGTGTGTGGGGCCATCTGATGGACGTCCCTGATCGATAAGATGAAAAGATGCGGCCACAATCTCACGGGATTTTTTAACCTGTGTAACTTTTGGCTAGATATCGATCAGGGACGTCCATCAGATGGCCCGTTTAGCCTCCATTCTGATCCGATCATTGGGCCCGATATTGCCCGAAATTGACTACTTCAATGTGGGCATATCATATAGCGACACCGCTAATGATGGGCGAATCTGGGGCGTTTTGCTTCGCTGAAATCCCTACTAGAAATTTGCAAAACGACAGAAAATTCACGCAAATCTGCCGTCTCTCATTTTGAATGCAGGCGTCCGTTTTTGGACGCCGGCTATGGGTGCCGGTGTCCAAAAATGGATGCCTGAATCCAAAATGAGACCTGGCAGCATCCACAATGAGACGCCGGCAAATTTTTGCCCAGACAAAATTTTTCTGCTGTTTCATGAATTTATTCGCCTGCATCGAATCACGGGAATTCGCTGTGAATATGCCACAGGCCAAACGAGCGGATCTCGCTGTGTAGCCACCTTTAGGCTACAAATGTATTGTTATTGTTTTTATTACTCATCTACCTATTCAGGCCCTCTCCTATTCATATTCCAGTCTCTTATTCAAGTCAGCACATGGTTGCTAGAGGAATTTGGACCCTAGCAACCAGACCGCTAAAACTGCAAACTGGAGAGCTGCTGAATAAAAAGCTAAATAACTCAGAAATAATAAAAAATAAAAACCAAATTGATGAACATTCCAAGTGTTTAGGGGAGTCCTGCAGGTGGTTTATTACTTCCAATAATGGCGAATATAATTCACGATCTTAGTGACGGGAGCCCAACCATTTGTCTTGCCCCTGTTCCATACAGGCAGCCATTCATTCTCATTCAGACTCGGGATCTGCAGGCTGCTAATGATTATCTAACAACTCATACATGCCTCTAATCATATGTCTCTAATCACTGCATGAGATTTATGAGAGGGACTGACAGTGGATTTATCTGCTTTATTATTTGTTGTTGTGACCTTTGTAGCAAACTGCAGGCTTGGCCCATGGTTCTGACGGTATTATATGTCCCATTCTCTTGTTCAGCTCCCATTCAACCATTTGTATCATTTGTAAAACTGGCTTTTACTGAGCAGGAAGAGAACAGTATAAAGAGTAGTTGTTTTAGAGAAGTAGTTGAATTTCTGTTTGCACTGTGAAATAAATGGAGACTAGCAGCATTCCAGTCATTGCCCATGTTCAAACCTCCCACTACAGAATGTAGCTGGTCTGATATAGTGGTAGTGAGTACTATTCCTTAAAGGAATACACCATTTACACTGTTTTACACTGTTTACACTGCATATAATTCACCCTGCCATGTAAAACCTACAATGTGTATTTTTTTAGTTGTAATATAGGTGTGTAGGCAGCCATCTCAGGTCATTTTGCCTGGTCATGTGCTTTCAGAAAGAACCAGCACTTTAGGAGGGAACTGCTTTCTGGCAGGCTGTTGTTTCTCCTACTCAATGTAACTGGAGGAGTCACAGTGGGACATGGGTTTTTACTATTGAGTTCTGTTCTTAGATCTACCAGGCAGCTGTTATCTTGTGTTAGGGAGCTGTTATCTGGTTACCTTCCCATTGTTCTGTTGTTAGGCTGCTGGGGATAAAGAGGGGGTGATATCACTCTAACTTGGAGTACACCAGTAAGGCTCAGGCCAGATGGGAAGATTCTGGGACATTCGTCGCCTGGCAACTAATCTACCCAAACCAATGCCCCCTGCCTTCCAGTATCTTTAATGAATAATCGCCTGCGCATATTCACACGCGGCTCTGGCTTTTATGAAGTCGCTCGAAGTTGCCCCCTTAGGCAATTTTGAGCGATTTCAGGAAAGCGCAGCGCTGTGTGAATAGGGGCAGACAATTATTCATTAAAGACATTGGAAGGCAGGGGGAATCGGCTCAGGGAGATTTGTCGCTCCAAAGAAGAGGTGATTAGTCGCCAGGCGACAAATCTCCTCAAATTTTCCCGTCTGACCTTACCCTAAAGAGACTGAAGTTTATCAGAGCACAAGTCACATGACAGCTAGGAAACTGACAATATGTCTAGCCCCATGTCAGATTTCAAAATGAAATATAAAAAAATCTGTTTGCTCTTTTGAGAAATGGATTTCAGTGCAGAATTCTGCTGGAGCAGCACTATTGACTGATGTGTTTTGAAAAAACAAAGTTTTTCCTATGACAGTTTCCCTATAAAGGGCAGCATGACCGTAGTCAGTCAGTATGTGATAAGGTTGCTAGGAAGCTTTGCACAGCCGCCCACCCTGAGTCATAGTAGTGTTAAGGTGGCCATAGATGTAGAGATCCAACGGCAGGGCTATATAGGGATAATCCAAACATTCGGCCCCTAATTGTATTACAACAAGGATCAATGTGCTCAGACAGGTCGGTCACAGGAAATATTAAACCTTGTAGGGAGCCCCCATACACGGGCAGATAAGCTGTCAAATTGGTGTAAAGGACTGAGGCACACAACAGATTTGAAATTAAAATGGTTGTGTTGTAGGCTGTGGTCTCCTTTAAGGATCATATAGAATGGCTGTTAATTTACTGCAGTGTGAGTTCTGGGTTGTTTTTCTTATTATATGACTTGCGAGTCACCTCCTTGACATGTCCATTAATCTCACCAATATAGGGGTGTGTAAGCTCATTTTAAAACAAACCTTGGCCTACCAACCCATCAAGAGTACATTTAGTATTTTACCTACTATCAAAGTTTATGAAACTGTAGGATCTGGGGATAGGCTGTGGCAACAAAACAGCAAGAATTGTGACATAGCTCTTTATCTAATAGTTGTTGTGAGTCATTCATGGCTATGGAAATCCTGGTCAGCCTGCCAAACAGGATGGAATCATTATACATGGCAGTGAGTGCATTAAACATATTGGGGCATGTCTGAGCCAAATCTACCCCATGTAAGTAGTGACAAGCAGATGCAATTCAAGTCAAAAGCACCATGTACAGATTGTACAGTATTTAGGGTTGCCACCTTTTCTTGAAAAAAATACCGGCCTTCCTATATATTTATCCTTTTTTCCTAATAATAACATTGGGATCAACCATCATAAACACCGGCCAGGCTATCGCTGGAGGCATATCAGAAACCCTTGGTGTTGTACATATTTCTATAAGAAGCTTGTTTATTTCTGCATGCTACCGGCCCCTTGAAAATGAATGATGGATATAACCATCCGCTGAAACAAACAATGATGTTCATTGCAGGGGTGTAACTACAGAGGAAGCAGACCCAGCGGCTGCAGGGGGGCCCAGAAGGTATAGGGGCCCCATGAGGCCCTAATTTATGTACAATTTCAATAAATATTGGTAAAACAGATCTATCTCTCGATATTTTGGGGGCTTGAAAAATAATTTGCTATGGGGCCCAGTAATATCTAGTTATGCCACTGGTTCATTGTTTTACAGACCGGAAGGGAAGGCCAACTACAGACCAAAGAGCTTGCAGTCGTGCGTGAATACTCCAGTCTTAGAAAAAACAATGCTTCCCTTTTTCTAAACGAGTAAGAAATAGTCTGCAGGAATAGTAGTCATGCTGCTCTCGGGGCGTGTTGGGGCGTGTCAGGCTGTGCCGCACGAAATGCCAGTGAAAGGGCAGGAGAGGGTGACCAGGGTATAACTACAAACATGGCATTGCCACTAGTAATAATGGGGTTATGCACACCTAGGGTTGCCACCGGCCTGGCCAGTATTTTTGATAGTTGATCCCAATGTTATTAATAAGGAAAAAAAGATAAATATATAGGAAGGCCGGTATTTTTTCAAGAAAAGGTGGCAAGCCTATGCACACCCCCAGTGTGATCACTCAGTGCCTCATGGACACACTGGTAAATGGATACTATGGAAAATATGTTGCTGCACAACATTATAATAGACATATGTAACACGTTACAGCTTCTAGGGGATGCTGGGAATTGTAGTTCTAAAACAGCTGGTGGTCTGAAAAGATGCAAAATGAGCTCTGTCTGCACTGGGGCAAATTTGCAGCATAGCAACCAGTCAACAAGTAGCTTGGATCAGACTAAAAGCAATGACTGATTGGTTTCAGGATTGTGTGTGTGTGTGGTGTAAGGCAAAACATTGTCAGGGAAAGCTAGGTGGGTGTTGTGTGTATTAAATGTAGAAGAGAGAAGAAAGCAATAGAAGAAAGTAGATCCAGAATCCAAGCCCAGTGAGACAACAGAGAGAAGAGAGTGTACAAGAGATCTCTTCCAGGTGTTACTTACTGGGAGTCAAGCTTCTTTTCACGATTCAAGTCCAGGCAAACCCAACAAGGGCTGATAAGGAAGAAAATAAGCAGCAAATGCTAGCAGAACCCCTGGGGCTGGAGAAACTAGCCTCCTCTCCCTCTCTCTTCAGTTCCACTGTAGCTTTGAGTAGAGAGATATCCGTCCCCTTTGGTTTGTAAATATTTCCTCTCTGAGAATGTGCTTTGTGTTTCTTTCTCTGGCCGAGTCCCAGAGTAATGAGTGCGTGGCCAGCCCTGGGTGGAACTATTCACGTTGTGAAGGAAGCTCACTGTCACAATCAGGCAACTTGTTCAAGTGACAGTTAGAGGCTGCCTGTAAGCTCACTAATGATAAGCATCATGCACTCTGCTCTTTAGGAAACACTTGAGCTTTGCCCCTTGTTTACAGCTCACTAAAAAAACTCTTATAAAATCTTTGGTAGCCCTACCCTGTTCTGAAGTATCAAATACAAATTGGTAACCAAAAGACAAAAAAAGAGATCAATTGTCTCCAAAATCTCAAAAAATTGCCATCTTATTTTTAGAAATGAAACTGTGGGATAGCAGGTATAGTAGGGAGAGATGGTGTCTATAGTAGCAGTGGGATAATAGTCTCTGGGAAGGGACTGGGGCTGTGGGATAGCAGGTATAGTAGGGAAAGATTGTGCCTATAGTAGCAGTGGGATAATAGTCTCTGGGGAGAGACTGTGGCTGTGGGATAGCAGGTATAGTAGGGAGAGATGGTGTCTATAGTAGCAGTGGGATAATAGTCTCTGGGGAGGGTTGTGGCTGTGGGATAGCAGGTATAGTAGGGAGAGATGGTGCCTATAGTAAAAGTGGATAATAGTCTCTGGGGAGGGTTGTGGCTGTGGGATAGCAGGTATAGTAGGGAGAGATGGTGCCAATACTAACAGTGGGATAATAGTCTCTGAGAAGGGACTATGACTGTGGGATAGCAGGAATAGTAGCGAGAGATTGTGCTTATAGTAACAGTGGGATAATACTCTCTGGGAAGGGACTGTGACTGTGGGATAGCAGGTATAGTAGGGAGAGATGGTGCCTATAGTAACAGTAGGATAATAGTCTCTGGGAAGAGACTGTGGCTGTAGGATAGCAGGTATAGTAGGGAGAGATGGTGCCTATAGTAACAGTAGGATAATAGTCTTTGGGAAGGGAGTGTGACTGTGGGATAGCAGGTATAGTAGGGAGAGATGGTGCCTATAGTAACAGTGGGATAATAGTCTCTGGGAAGGGAGTGTGACTGTGGGATAGCAGGGATTGTAGATTTGGAATACCAGCAACTAACAATGAGAGCCATTCAACCACCCAAGATTTTGCCTGGAGTCACTGCCAGCCATAATGCCATATCATGGTATTGCAAATTTATGGTAGCCATATGCTCATATGTGTGGCACTCATATATTTAATAGCCTTCTCTTCTTCATTCTATGTATTGGATTGGTCAGTGGTCCAGGCAATGTACTGACTTTGTGGAACAAAACCATAACTGACCTGTTAATCACTAAATCCTCTGCCCTGGACATATAACTTATATGATTCTCATGTGTTGAAACAAAAAGGGGAAGTTGTTGCAGAGGACAGAACCCATGCAAAGCAATTACAAGCAAAGAGAAGGGTGTTTGGAAGTTGCTAACCAGGTAGGTATGCTTTTGAAACCTATTATTATTGTCTAGTGGGATAAATGTACCTAAAGTATATATATACAGTATATAATATTATAACATCTATATGGCACTTTCAACTCTGTAACTCTCTAGCATACCTTGACTGCCAGATTCCCCTATGAACATTTTCAGTGCCTGCCCATATTAAGGGTGGTGGAACACCTGTAGAGTAAGATATTGAAACTCTAATAGGGATGATGATGTAATGTAATGGGTGCAGTTGGACTTCAAGTCATTCTTTTATCCATTCTATTCATGTTAGGTCACACAGAGGATGTTTTGATCACCATAGACTTCTCAGGTAAAGCCACAGCAAGCCAAATCTTCAGGTTCTTGCAAATGGAACATGCAGCCCTATAAGGCACTCTGTTTAGCTATTAATTGAATATTCCATGGGAACATGACTATAGGGATTTGCAAGCAGTAAGGGTAAGGCCACACGGGAAGATTTCGGGGAGATTTGTCGCCTGGCGACTAATCGCCGTGACTAATCTCCCCGAATGGCTTGCTAGTATCTTGCACTAAAGTCGCCTGCGCCTATTCACACGCAGTGACGCGATTTTGAGCAACTTTAAAAAAACGTATCACTGCGTGTGAATAAGCACCGGCGACTTTAGCACTAGTGAGTGCAAGAAATGAGCAAGCCATTCAAGGAGTTTAGTCGCGTCAAAGACGTGGCGTTTTGTCGCCAGGTGTCTAATCTCCTCGAATCTTCTCATCTGGACGAGCCCTAAAGCAGTGAGCGGTGAACAGGAATTGGTAAGTGCACGTGGATCACCACTGTTCTCCTGAATGAACCACAGAGAAAATGATCCATTTGCTTTAGGAGTTGGCTCACACTCAAACTCCTTCCATCCAGCAGACTCCAATAATCAATCTTTACATAGTGGCATTTTAGTAACTCTAAGCAGAAATTCAAGCCTACCTTGTATTTGTCCTATACTTTCACAAACCTGAATATAAGATCATTTCTCAGCAGTGTTTCTATATTTCCGTTTATTGATCAGTCATTTTTTTCTCTCCCACTAAAGCAGTCCATATTCATATCATGCTGTAAAACTAATATTAAAAAGCATACATAAAAATATTGCCTATGGCCAGATAGAGGCTGACTCATTGCTAAGTGATAAATTCCAGAGAGACCATCAGAAATTCATATATTCAGAGGAAGAAAAATGTAATCCTCTCAACCCATGGTTCATGTGCTGAGCATGGTCAGGTTTGCAGGTCTGGGCTGTCCTAAGAACCGGATGCCACTTAGTAAAGAGGCAGATGAACACTAGGGATGGCGCGAACCGCCGAAAAAAAGTTCGCGAACTTCCGCAAATTTGCGAA
>CM044445.1:97098214-97114061 GCA_024363595.1 Xenopus borealis | reverse complement strand
GGTATAGTAGGGAGAGATGGTGTCTATAATAACAGTGGGATAATAGTCTCTGGGAAGGGACATTGAGTGTGGGATAGCAGGTATAGTAGGGAGAGATGGTGTCTATAATAACAGTGGGATAATGGTCTCTGGGAAGGGACTGTGACTGTGGGATAGCAGGTATAGTATGTAGAGATGATGCCTATAGTATCACTGGGATAATAGTGTCTAGGAAGGGACTGTGACTGTTGCATGGCAGGTATAGTAGGGAAATATGGTTCCTATAGTAACAGTGAGGAAAATAGTCTCTGGGAAGGGACATTGGCTGTGGGACAGCAGGTATAATAGGGAGAGATGGTGCCTATAGTAGCAATAGGCAGAATTGTGTCTGGAAAGGATGGCAGTTATAGTAGACCAAGATGACATCTGTAATACTGTTATTTTTGTACAAATTTCATCTGTGGGTACAAGAAGTTTTGCTTCAACACCAGCTGGCTGAAGGATGCACAAACCTGATAAAATAAAACCATTACTACCCCATAATCACTATGCCAGTCAATACAATTGCAAGTCACATTTAGTACTTACCTGTAGTATAAACTTTATAGTCATTATTTATCCCTTTGGCAGTTTTTTCACATGCTGCTATAATTCCTCTGCTGTTAATGTCTACAAGCTGCTACAATTCCATTTGCTTTCAATTTTAAATCTATTTGTTCCTAGGAATGTATGGACTGACATTGGCTGGACACATGCTAAATACTCTTCAGTTGTTTATTTGTATTCTTGCACAAATAGACCCCGTAAATGGATTTTCTCATTTTGAATTATCTTAGGGAGACTGGATGTTTTAATAAAGTTCAAACGATGATCTGAGGACTGGGGCTAGATACTATGAGAGAAGCAATACGCTGTGTGTGTTTGACATACTATGCCTGAGGAGTCTCAGTTACTATGTCAGGTATGTTTGTGTGTTAGCAGCCACTAATGTATGAGGACAATCTAGAAAAATATCAGCTCTTTTTAGGAGATGCATGGCCTTTAGCTTAAATTTTACCCAAATTAAAGAAGACTTTCATAGACTTTGCAATGTTATGGTCCATTGAATGTAATTAAAATAACTAGAGTTTGTTGACTATAGACAAAGATCAGAGACAAGTATATCAATTATATTCACTAGCTCTGTTGACTTATGCTACATTTGAAGAAAGCTTGTATCCCAAAATGTCTACAAACTGGATGATCAGTCAATAACACTGTGGAGGATATGGCCTGCCTTCGTCATTCTGTGGAATAGTTATTCAGCTGATCCAAACACAGTCAATATTTTTAATCCAAAATGCTTAAAAACGTACTATTTTGGGATATCCTTTTTATGACTGCATCCGATGCAACCTGGTGTCTGGAAAACCAAAGCCTGGTATCACCTCTTACATATGTGTTTTATCAGCAACCAGAATACTTGCGCAAAATGCGTTTATAGTGCACAGGTATAATGTCCACTGGAACACAAACAAATATTCTAATCACAATTAAAGCCAGCTCTCAGGACTAAACTCTGCAATTCATTGATGTTGATATTGATGTTTTACTCTGAGAAATGTCAGCCTAAATAAATGTATATTACTGTTTTAAGTCTCCGGAGTGCTGCTTTTAATGTGTGATTAGTGTCTATACATTGGGTTTGCACTGGGGAAATTTAAATCCATTTGACTCAAGGAGTGAGCTCCCATCTGGACTATTATATATATAAATACTGTATATATATATATATATATATATATATATATATATATACAGTATTTATATATATAATAGTCCAGATGGGAGCTCACTCCTTGAGTCAAATGGATTTAAATTTCCCCAGTGCAAACCCAATGTATAGACACTAATCACACATTAAAAGCAGCACTCCGTTATGGAACCTATTATCTAGAATGCTCGGGACCTGGGGTTTTTTCTACATACCTTAAGTCTACTAGAAAATAATGTAAGCAATACATATTTACATCTTAGTTGGGATCAAGTACAAGCTACTGTTTTATTACAGAGAAAAGGGAAATAATATTTAAAAATTTGGATTGTTTCATTATAATGGAGTCTATGGGAGATGGCCATTCCATAATTTGGATCTTTATGGATAACAGGTTTCCGGATAAGGGATCCCATACCTTTATAGATGGAGAGAGAGAGAGAGAGGGAGAGAGAGAGAGAGACGGGTACAGAAGCTTATTGAGAAAGTGTTTATAATATGGAGGTCTGGATTCCTACATATTTATATTTAGCAAGGATCTATATATGCTTCTATACATAATCTAAGGGATTTCAGGACATCATTTGCGTATATTGAATTTAGACACTTTAGCCTTTTCCTGATCCTCATTACTTATTTGGTACTTGGGAAGAGCATGAACCATTGATTTCTTGTTAATGTGCTAAAGGGGAACCTCACTTCTGGGAATGGTGCCTTGATTAACGGCTTTCCTGTAACCGGGAGTGTGGTAATCGGTTCATATTGGCATCTCTCTTTTCACTTGTGGATGGAAAGTTAGGATTTCATGACCTTGTAAACATTCTATTTTCCTTCAGCTTATAC
The DNA here is from genome assembly GCA_024363595.1 of Xenopus borealis. Lineage (NCBI taxonomy): Eukaryota > Metazoa > Chordata > Amphibia > Anura > Pipidae > Xenopus > Xenopus borealis. The sequence continues at coordinate 97,111,486 of CM044445.1, read as the reverse complement.
CAAAGTGGTTGGAGCATCCATGGTATTTAGTTAAGGAGAGCCAAGTTGGCTTCTCCTATAGCCCTTGCATGTGCATTAGCGGATTCAAGGTGACCTGGTTTATCTTCTAGTTTTCTTCACTGGTTACCCATTGCTATCATAAGGAAATACAATATCATGGTCAGCAGGTTTTCTTGTTCCTCCTTGACAATTTCTACCAGAAGATATTCCGGTAAAACATATGATACATAGTTGCAAATTCACTTACCTGACTAGCTGCGCTAGCTAGAGGTTCGCTAGCGTTCATTACACTTCGCCAAGCATATTATCACCAGTGCTACGCAAATTCTCTAAAATGTTAATTTGCGTTCAGGGCAGTGAACTTTAGCGAAGTTGCGCTACCGTTACTTCCTTAGGCAAAGCTAAATTTATTATATTGCCCCCTGTATGGGTTAGTTGCCATATGTTAGGAAATGTAGGGGGGACTGAGGGTACCCTAAAAAAGTTAACGATCTTTTTCAGCCTATCACCCTGTTAAAATGAAAAGACGCCTGCTTTTGTTTGGGACTTAGAAACATTTTCACCTTTTTTTAACAAAGTCCTATCTACACTATTGCACTTCGCCTGCTCTGACCCTGGCGAAGTTAACTCTGGCAAAGGGGGTAAAGTTCAGAAAAAGAAAAAACTTAGTAAATTTGCGTAGTTTCACCCCCTTCACCAGAGTGCAACTTCGCTGACGTTAAGGTGCGAAGTTGCGCTATTCTAGCTACATCGCTAGTGAAAATTCGCCAGAGTCGGACTTAGTAAATTTGCGAAGTAATGAAATGACGTCACGCTGGTGAATTTTCGCTAGAGTTAGCCACTCCACCCTATAGTGAATTTGCCCCACAGAGTAGCACTTGCACTGTTGGTGAACTAAATATTAGGAACTTATTTAGTAAATACACCATATTGTCCAAAAGCCACATCTTTATACTTTCACATAGATATGAAGCTTCACGCAAACCTCTTAGTTCAAATTTGTGCTGTCCATAATTACAAGCTATTTTATAAGTGATAGCGGAACCCTATACACCATGAAATCATAAAGGTTGTAGGAAAGCTCTGTTGAGACTTGAACCTAGAACCTCCTGGTTGTTTGTTGCTCTCCTTAATCACTTTGGGTCGGGAAAACATCCAGTGTGTGCACTTCTCCATTCACCCTGCATCACTCCAGCAGCCTTATTGGTTGGGTGGGGTCAGCCAATCAGGGCTGTCTCTGCCCTACAAAAGTCCAGCCATCCTCATAGCCAGCTATTGCCTGAGTATTGTCTTCTGCTTCATGAGCAGTGTGGCATGTACCTAGCTCTTCTAGTCCTTGCTCTGGCTCCTGTCTTCAAAATGTCCTGTTCCTGTTCCCTGTGTAGTCTTGTTCTTAGTCCTGCTCTTGTTATATACTTGCTCCAATCCAGTCCTCTTTGCCTGAACTGTCCCTTTCATGTCAGTCACTGCCTGTACCATCCCGTTCCAGTCCTATCTCTTCTCCCACTCTTTCCAGTTGCTGGTTCTCCATCTGACCCTTACTCTATGCCCCTCATCACAATGATCCTGTTCCTTCTTCACCCTTTCTTGTCTCATGTGTCCTTGCTTAAAGGAAAAGTAAATGTTTTTCTTTTTCTTTCTGTAAATTTGCTCTAAACAGCCCCCCAGATTTATGTACCTTAGTCCCTGCTGCAAGTCTGCTCTGGTTTCTGTGTTATCAGCAGCTTGTTTCCCCTTCTTCCTGGTGCAGAGTGAAGCCCAGCCCCTTAGTTTACTGAGCAGTCCATTTGCTGCTGTTCCACAATAGAGAGGAAGAGGGAGCCAGTATGTGCATTAGTAAGCTAGTTTCCCCAAGCAAAAGGTGCTAAACACACTGCTCTCTGCTATGTCATAGTATGCAAATGATCTCCAGGACTAGTCACAGAGATAAGGTCAGCTCAGTAAGCTATGGGGCGGGGCTTCACTCTGCACCAGGAAGAAGGGGAAACAAGCTGCTGATAACACAGAAACCAGAGCAGACTTGCAGCAGGGACTAAGGTAGATAAATCTGGGGGGCTGTTTAGAGCAAATTTAGAGATAGAAAAAAAAAACGTTTACTTGTTCTTTAAGGACTCATCGTCCATAGAATCCCTTACTATTCCCTTACATGTATTAGAAGTCAATTATAAGTAGCCCTGTGTTGCTATATGGCCATAAAACTCCTCTATGCCTCTGTATTTATGTATTTTATATTATTGATGTTATAATATAGTCAATACCTTTACTATATATACTAATACATATTGATGCATGTGGTAATTTTGCCCCATTAACAGCCAACAGAGGAACTGGGCTATTGGCTGGCAAGCTACAGGAGCTGTCACAAAGGTTGCCATGGGCTCAAACAAATCACATCTTGCTTAGTGTTCCATTTAGATCCCACATGCAGAAAATTAAACATAGGGGTGAGATGAAAAAAATAGCAGCCGTTTGGGAACTTCAGGGTGAGGTTGCACCAGTTTCCAATGACCTGTTTTCTCTCATGTTGAGCTGTCTACATACTAGACTTTTTTTAATATCTAAATGATGTGATTATTGAAAAGGAAAACATAATAGTCAAGCAAAACCCAACACAGCCTATAATTCAATGGTTTGGAATGTGAATTCCTTAGCACTGTCCATTCTCTGTCCTCTTACACTAGCTTTTCCTTTGGATTAAAGCAGAGGGAGGGAGAAAAGAGAAAGGTTCTAATTAAATCACAAGAATGATCCAGAGAGAAATCTGGTTTCCATTTTCTGATATCTGGAAAAGGTTTTCCTCTCTGTGGCTGCGATAAATTGGCAAATGCCGTCCTGCTGCCTTTCTATTTTCCTTCAGCTGGAGTAACACTCAAGTGGAAAAGTTCAACACATTCAACATATTACTTGATCTTGTCCCAGAAGCTTTTAAGGCTCAAAAGTATACTTAATACTTTATGTGCCTGTTTAACCCTACTATATACACACACTTCTGTTCTTAGTGTTTTAATATATACATGTTATAAAAAGAGTTTTTAGAGTGGAAGGGAAGGTTAAATGTACCTTATACACACTGTCAATAATGTTGTTTGAGGAATGGGTACATGCAGTAACTCTAAGGCAGGGATCTCTAACTTTTTTTTACCCTTAAGTCACATTCAAATGTAAAAAGAGTTGTGGAGCAACATAAGTAGCCAAAAGTCCATGGGAGGTGCCAAATAAGTGCTATTTCTTAGCCTTATGTGGACTGTCAGCCTACAGGAGGCTCTGTTTGGCCATAAACCTGTTTTTATACAAGCAGAAATGTACCTCCAAGTCAGGAATTCAAAAATAAGCACTTGCTTTGAGGCCACTGGAAGCAACAGCCAAGGGGTTGGTGAGTAGCAGGTTACTCATAAGCCACTGGTTGGAGATCACTGGGCTAAGGTTACAAAGAACTTCTCTACCAAGCTAGATAAACACTGACACAAAAGATATATATATATTTATATATATATATATATATATATATATATATATAGTATCTGTATTGTTACCTGAAGTTCCATCCAGTTGCTGGTGCCATCACTAGTGCACAGGGTTAATTGGCACTGAAATATGCTCATTAAGAACCAGCAGGAGCCCAGTGCACACTCAACATGGATAATGCTGCTCTGCAAGTTACTTTTAAGGACCCCTAACCTTGAAAATCTGATTTACACCAGAACAACTCCCAGAGAGTCCAGATGTTATTGGGCCTGTTTACTTACTTATTTGAATTCCTGTACCATGTATATTCCCCATTTCTATATGGCCACAAAAGAATGGAGGAAAGCATAGATTATAACTTGTAATGAGAAGTGATTAAGAAAATAAAGAAAGCAAACGAAAAGAGAAGGAAGAAACTGCAACTAAACTGGTTAGAGGGATGGAAGACTTAAATTATGAGGGGAGACTATCCAGGTTGGGTTTGTTTTCTCTGAAAAAAAAGGCACTTTATGGGTAAAAAGGTCCCCTGATATTTGACATTATAGACAAATATCAGGTGACCTTTTTACCCATAAAGAGGATCACCGCACCAGAGGCCTCCCCTTCAGACTAGAAGAAAAGGACTTTCATTTGAAGCAGTGTAGGTGGGACAGTGAGTGATTCTGTTGATGCTTTTAAAAGGATGATTATTTGGACAGACATAATATCAAAGGCTATTTTGATACTAAACTCAACAGTTAGTATAGCTATGGGCATATATGTAGTGATGGGTGAAACGGGCGCGTTTCGCTTCGCCGAAAATTTTTCGCGAAACGAGTTGTGCATTCCCGACGTGCGTCGCGTCGTTTCAGACGCGTCGCGTCGTTTTCGGCGCGCGTCGCGTCATTTTCGGCGCGTCGCATCAAAAACGACGCGCGACTCGTTTTTGGCGGCGAATTTTTGGCAGCAAATTTTTCCTGGTGTTTCGCAAATTTATTCGCCAGCGGCGAATCATGGGAATTCGCCGCGAATTCGCCCCTGGCGAATAAATTCGCCCATCACTACATATATGGTTTGTGTGAAAGAGTGGAGATGTGTGTGTGTATGCTGGGTTTTTAATTTGGAGGGGTTGAACTTGATGGACTCAGTCTTTTTTCAGCCCAATTTAACTATGTAACTATGTAACTATGTAATTCAAATAAAATATTCCTAATATGGAAATGATGTCTGTCTTTATGAAAATATGTGTAAGCTGTGAATGGCCATTGTGCTCTTTTTAGCACCAGGTTTTGCAATACACAGCAATGGCTTTGTGATTTATTTGGACCTACTCCACTTACATATTGACTGGCCTCTAAAAGTCAAAAACTTCATGAAAATGGGGCACAAAGGAGTTTATTTACTTCCCCTTTGCCTACAATTGCTGCTCTGTAGTCACAGACAAAGAATGGGTCTTTTCCCCAAGCAAAGGCGTTTTTTATTGTTTTTTCCCAATCTAAGTTCAATGCTGTCACATATTCAATAAAGAAACCATAATTCTCCATTTTTTAGCCAAGCAGTTTCTGTTTCCTGGCTAGTGGAACCAGAGGCATTGTAAAAAAGGTATGACCTTCAATTCTGTTTATAAGTTTACTCCATTGTATGCACTCCTCACACAGGATCACTTTTATAGTGTCATTTATGGTATATATTTTGACAGTATAGTGGTTGTGACTAATCCTTTATTTAACCCGCAAGAAAACTGACTTGTATAAAAGCTGGATAGCTCTGTTTGCCACCCAGGGGATATCAGAGTGTTTCTCCTCTGCCCTCTGCAATGGTACAAAAACTTATTCTGGGCAATCTAAATGCCAGCTATTCTCCATGACTTACTTTCCCATTGATGCCATGCTTCCCCCCAGATAAATTACTATGTCAATCCAAGGGCTGGTAGAGGCCAGTTTGATTTACACTACAAGTAGTAGTAGGGTCGGATACCAGAGGACCTCTCAGTGGGCGTTACCAATGGCACTTAAAATCAGCTTTCTCTTATTTCCATAATGGACCAATATAAAACCTATAATAGTTGGCATTCTCTCTATTAATATACTGAATGGGTCATGGATGCCAGTTTGCCTGGTGGTCCATAGTCCAATACTGAGTAGTGGTAATCCAAATACCCCATGTAGGCTGGATGTATGCCTCCAAAGGATTTTATAGCCCCAGTCTGCTCCATAGTCCTCAGTTTTAATAGAATTCAGCCCATCTCAATTATGTCATTATATGAAAAGGTTGAGCATCAATCAACAGCAGATTCAGTAGCAGGCTGACACTCACTCATGAGAAACGGCAGAACCTTTGAAAGAATCTCTGGCGTCACAGGGTGCCCTTCCTTTTCTTTAGTGCTCTTCTTTAGGGTTGTAAATAACTATAGGCTTGGAATTTTAGTTATTGTGTATATACATAAGACTTTATCTCAGCTCAAACTGCAACTGATAACAGTCACACGCCTTGACCCTAGGCAAATAATACTCTTTATTATTACACTGCATCTCAAGCAGATAAGAATCCCTCAATAATAACTGTGTGCTCTGTGCTACACGGAATTTTGCATTCCACGATAAAGTGATGGAATGAAGTCCGAGATGCTCCGTACTTACTTCCCCCCATTTGTCGGGAAATAGATGCAGCATCCTCAGAAAGAGGAGTGTTATACATTTTAGACACACAGTGGCAATACATCTACATATGCCCAGCTCCAAACCCAAGTATTATATCCTTTGGAGTCCCTCCACCAAAAGTAAAACCTTTACAACAAAAGTGACCTGCTCTGTAAACCTGTAGAGAAAGCTCTTCTGCTACTGATATTGTCTGAACGTTTTGATCTACAGTATAGGCTCTTTTCCCACTTGTGTGCCCCCAACAGTTTGTTAAATGATCTGATTCTGCCCATTGCGTCTCTATCCCAAGAACCAAGACCTAATCAGAATGCAGAAGGAATAGGATGAGCATTGGTAATAGCACCTCTGGGTATAAAGGGCTCCTCCAATCACAATTTGCATTATATCTGGAGAAAGTAGGCCATCAATTTCACATTCCAATGGCAGATCACAGTAAATAGGTAGAACTACACACGCACTTTTGTAGCATGGTGTCAGACAAAATACATCCTACAAGTTTGATGTTAAAAAGCAATGGGACTAATACAAAAATTGGATGCGTAAACTACATGAAATATTTTCCATCAGACACAACACGGATGTGAATGCTGCATGCTGCATCTCATCTTCGTCGCATCCAACTTGACACCAGCGATTCGCCACGTGGCATCAGATCAGATCTAAATCGCCCAAGCAGTTCTACCTTAAATGTGAACCGACTTTACATTCTAGCCTAGGGGCATCAGATTTTGTAGCATCCTACAAAAGCTTGTGCTGTTGCATGGCGTTGCGTAGTGTTGCATGGAAGATCAGATAAAATTTGACCCACAAAATCTGATAAAAAATGCTCAGGGTTGGACTGGCCCGGCTGGACACCGGGGATAAACCCTCGTGGGCCTCCCATCGGCCAGATTCCCCTACAAAAAAAAGTTGCAAAGGCATGCGGCTCCTAGTGCATGTGCGCGCAGCACCTATTCCGTGCACGAGTGGTTGCTGCTTCATGGGAGTGGGTCCGGAGGGGTGCCCTGGACAACCTGTAGAGAAAGCCTGACCCTGAAAACGCTTGTGTAGTTCCACCCTGAATCCTGGCAGGGTTTGCCTCAAAAAAATGTTTCTTTCATTCCTTTAGAACAGTGATCCCCAACCAGTAGCTTGCGAGCAACATGTTGCTCTCCAACCCCTTGAATGTTGCTCCCAGTGGCCTCAAAGCAGGTGCTTATTTTTGAATTCCTGGCTTAGAGGCAAGTTTTGGTTGCATAAAAAACAGATGTCCTGCCAAACATTCTTTCCTATAGGCTGCCAGTCCATATAGGGGCTACCAAAGAGCCAATCAGAGCTCTTATTAGACATCCCCATGGACTTTATCATGCTTGTGTTGCTCTCCAACTCTTTTTTAAATTTAAATGTGGCTCACGAGCAAAAATGGTTGGGGACCCCTGCTATAGAAACATGATAAATTAGATTTGATTGACTCAACAAGTAGCACTAAGTACTAGCCTCTAGTTGTTTCCCCTTGAAATCAAGTAGATATCACCAGAAAGAAGGGACAGAGCAATTAAAACACAGCATATAAAATGCCTTAAAGACTTAAATTAACTGTTAGTATGATGTATAAAGTAATATACTGAGACAATTTGCTATTGGTTTTCATTTTTTTATTGTGTGTGGCTTATGAGTTTGCAGTTTCAGCTATCTGGTTGCTAGGATCCAAGTTATCCTAGTAACCATGCATTGATTTAAATGAAAGACTGGAAGAGAGCCTGGACAGAAAGGCGAGTAATAAAAAATAGCAATAGAATATATTTGTAGCCTTTCAGAGGATTTGTTTTTTAAACCCCCATTTGAAAGCCGGACAATGTCAGAAGAAGAAGGGAATTCATTCAAAAACTATAAAAAAAAAATAATGAAGAACAAATGAAAAGTTGCTTAGAATTGGCTATTCCATAACATAGTAAACGTAACTTGAAGGTGAACCGCCCCTTTAGTCTACTAGAAAACAATTTAAACAATAAAGGACAAAGAAAGTGAAAAAAATAAATCAATCTCAGTAATAACACTTACCCCCATATGTAATATTAGGCACTAAGTTTGCCCAGGAGCAGTAACCAGTAGCAACCAATAGGATATTTGCTTTTAGACAGGTGACCACTATATGCTAGTTGCTGATTGCTTGCTATAGGTTACTGCTCCTGGGCAAACTTAGTGCCTAATATTACATAACCCCATTATTGTTTAAACACTCACTGCACAGAGTAAATCTGTTGTCCCTGGTCTCTTTTAGTCGGTAACATGGGCTGCCGAGAAAGTAATCACAGGACTTGGGTGACGTCACGGATTTTGTACTGTGTTTCCTGCTGGCTGCCTTGAATGGCTTGACACTCACTTTATTTCCATTGCGCGTGTTTGTAAAGGCACTTCGTTCCTCCTTCTAAATTTGAGCTGCAACGACGCAGGGTATTTTGCGCATGTGCATTATCGATCCCGAGGAGATGGGAGAGTTATACCCTAAGCAATATGGCGGCAGCGTTCTGATAAAGCAGATGCCATTATGAGACATGAAAAGCTCCTTGATGGTAGACTGTAATCTTAGCGATCTAACACTACTCTGAGACCTATGCAGGGAAGATGATTTGAATTGGCTTTCCTTCTCCTTTAAATAAACCCAATAGGCTGGTTTTGCCTCCAATAAGGATTGATTATATCTTAGTTGGTATCAAGTACAAGGTATTAGCATTGGTAAAATAGATTATTACTAGAGCAGCCAATGATCGCTCCTTGTCACCACATGCTTCAGTTCTCCTTTACCATCTCACCTTACGGCACCTTTGCCCCCATTGCACAGACTGAAGTAGTCATTACATGCTGCATGAGTAAATCCTGTCATTCCAACAGCTGGGGGTTTTCCTATTGGCCTGCTCTAGTGCTTGTATCTTCTGAAAGGCAATCACCGCCCCATTCTGTTGTCTAATTAGCCAAAGCTGCAGCTGGATAACTTGGGGTGAACTACAACCAATTGTTCTCCTATCGATTAGATGGAACTACAGTAGTTATAAAGACGTCTATAATTAGATGCACTAATTAGCTTCCAAAAGACAACCAGTTTATAACCAACATAGATTTGTTTTTAATTTATTTTTAACCAGTGAGGCAAAGGCCTGATAATGAAGCACAGTATGTCCCCTATATTACTTTCCTTCCACAAATAGCATCTGTTTGCTTTTCAACCAAATCTACTAGGAAATAACACATTCTTTTCAACCAACGCCTTTCCATCTGTTGGTATTATCCTCTCCATCCAGCCCAGAAAGTAGGGGGTGCAGAAGGCAACAAGAACTGCAGCTGCCATGTAAAGCCTTGATTGCACATATGAAAAGAATAAGCGTGCGGCCAAGCTCGTCTTTATACAACATGCCAGCTCTTATTTTCCACAAATGAACATGTGGAAACCATTATGGAAGGAAGTGAATCAGTGCCAATAGAGCCATGGCAAGAGGGCTCAATTATGATGACATGCGTTTGAAATACATTGGGAAAACCAATATGAATTTCCTGTTTTAATGGCTCTGAAAGAGTAAGGATGACACCTTCATATAGAGATATGTAGCTTTATACAAGGACTGTGAGCCATAAAGCCGCCATTGAGATATCCACTTCTCTTGGTATATTGGCAGGAAGCTGATTTCTTTTTGGTTGCTATCAGCAAGGCTGTGATTCTTTTAATAAGCAAGGCCATGATCAGTGCAATGTTTATGATAAATACTAGGGGGATACCAGGGGTTGTAGGCTTGCTTAGAGTCTGAGGAACACTTGTGTTGTTTAGCTTCTATCCCACTCAAGATACACAATAAAGATGAAGATGCCCCAGACTACTTAACACTTTTGTTGTGGAGGACTGTCACCACTCCATGACCATCATCCAGGACACTTTCTATTGAATACCATCAGGAATGGTAGCATTTTGTCTGCCATGGACCACCACTATTTTCCACAAGCTACAAAAACACCCAACGAAAACACCAAGTGTGCCATTGGCCTCTAGGTCATCGATTTGTAGCTGATTCTGATCATTGAGGCAGCTATTTCTTATCCTGCTAAATGGGAAACGGCAATCCTCGTAGTTTGGGTACACAGGTATTTCTCGGGAAGGGTAATTTCTGTGTTCTTTTGTAAGAGTAATAGTCAGCAACATACATAGACAGAATGGCAAGAGGATCTGGCAAGTAAGGTGTTCTCCACTGTTCTCCTTCAGACAATTTCCACGTGTTATTGCCCTTACAGAGGTCAAAAAAGATTCCACCAAACAGAAGTCAATCGGTAACCCTAAGGGAAAGGTCACATGGGCAGATTAGGGGAGACTAATCCACCTGGCGACTAATGGTTAGTGATGGGCAAATCCACCCAGTTTCGCTTCGCCGAAAAATTTGCAAATTTCCAGCGAAATTCGAGAATTGGCGAAAAAATTTGCTTAACGAGTCACGTCAATTTCGGCATGCGTCGCGTCAATTTCGGCAACGCGCAACTCGTTTTTTTAAGTGACTTTTCGCCAGGTGAATTTTCTCTGGAATTTCGCAAATTTATTCGCCAGCGGCGAATCGCGGGAATTCGCCCCTGGCGAATAACCCATCACTACTAAGTGTCTCTACTTCGGGGAAACAATCTCCCAGAAATGCCTTTCTCTGCCTTCCCCTGCCTTCCCACTGGCTACGATGAAAAATTGCCTCGAAGAAAGCGACTAAATCACCCTGAATTTGCCTGTGTGCCCTTACACTAAGGGCCTACAGGTATGGGATCTGTTATCCCATTATATAAAAAGATCAGAATTATGAGAAGGCTAACTTCAGTAGACTCCATTTAATCCAAATAATCCATTATTATGGATAATAATTTAAAACAGTAGCTTGTACTTGATATAAACTAAGATATATGGAAGCAGAACCAGACTATTGGGTTTATGTAATGTTTACATGCTTTTCTAGTAAATTTAAAGTATAAAGATGCAAATTATCCATTATCGAGAAAAACCCAGGTTCCGGACATTCTGCATAACAGGTCCCAAACCTGTTCTACCCAATAAACTTCAAAGGGTGGGGTCAGGTAATGCTCTGGTTCAGGCTCATTTTATATACAAATTAGAACCTATTTCTTTAGCTCCATAAACTGGAAAATTGGTGCATCCTTCAAAGCATTGCCAATTTAGTCATTTCCTTTTATGTGGACAAAATGAGTGATGAGAAACTTCTTTTTGGGCTAAATGAGAGAGTGAATAATCTTTATTAATACATTATGGGGGTTATTTATTAAAGGTCAAGTTTACATTTTCGAGGGTAGTGTCAGTAAAAACTCGGATTAAACTTTGCCTTGAAACTGCAAAAATCTTGAATCTGAAAATTCTCCACCTAAAACCTGTTGAGGTCATGTAGAAGTCAGTGATCTCTTGAACTTGAGATGTTTTTAGCCTTCATGATTTTTGGATTTCTTTCAGGGGCTTGCTCTCAAGAACTTGATCAATTGGAGTTATTTGGGTTTTTTTTTTTGGCTATACGTCAATCAGTTTGATTATTCTAGTGTTTCCCCCGACATTTTTTACATTTGCGTAAAAACTCAACCTTTGACAAACAACTTGGCTCTCCCTAACGTTTTAATGGTTAGGCTACCGTTTCATTCTAACTTCAACATTCCTTTTAAAATATGTTTAAACTGAGTAAACAATAGCGCTTTATAAACAGAGTATTGCAAAACATGCCATTTCTCATTGGAATACATCCAAGCCCTTTAAACCTCACTTCTTCTCCTTGTAGAGAATATCAGTGAATGACTCTCCTTCCCGGAGAACAGGTGGAACAAGAGAAAGGGTGCAGAATCTTTGAACCATAGCAACCATATGACAGTGATAAGCTAGATCCACCACATTCCTCTGTAGCGGGGAGGGGCAGCCATTTATTTAGGGCTCTTTAAGGTTTTAATTATTGACTTACATTTCTTTTCATGCGCCTTGTCTTGCAGTTTCCTTAATGAAGGCCATTGATCATGAAGCCACCTGGTATAAAAGCCATTTGAAATTATCTTGCAAAAAAATCAGCTTTACTTAGACTTAAGATGTAGAGAGGGATATTCTGAAACAATTTGCATTTGGCTTTGATTTTTTTATGATTTGTGTTATTTAGATTTTTATTCAGTCGCTCTCTGGTTTTTCATTTCAACAATCCGGTTGCTAGGGTTCAAACTACCCTCACAACCATGCATTGATTTGAATAAGAGACTGGAATATGAATAAGAGCAGCCTGAACAGAGGAGTAATACAATTACAAAGTAGCAATAACAATACATTTTTGGTTTTTTTAGATGGGGTCAGTGATCCCCATTTGAAAGCAGGATAATGTAAGAAGAGGAGTCAATTCATTTATTTGAATATGAGACTGATATATGCAAAGGAGAGGGTCTGAATAGAAAGAAGAGCAATACAAATTGCAATTACAATACATTTGTAGCCTTACAGAGCATCCATTTTTAATATACAGTCAGTGACCCCAGTTTGAAACCTGTAAAGAGTCAGATAAAGGCGGCAAATACATCAGAATTATAAAAATAAAAAAAAAATAGGCATGTACCAAATCCGCGAATCCTAATTTGCAAATTAGTAACTATTTGTCACAAAGCAAGGAAGGAAGTTTTTTTCCACTTTTTCCCATCCCTAATTTGCATATGGAGATTCGGGAGATTTAGTCGCCTGTCGACAAATCTTTTCTTCTTCGGGCGACGAATATCCCTGAACCTCCATCCTGATGGCTAGAATTTATCTCACCGACTGGATGGCACCAGAATTTGAAATTCTGCAGCATGATGGGAGTTGTAGTTTCTTAACTTCTGCAGATTTGTTTGCTTGCCATTTTTACAGGTCTCGGTACACAGATAACTACCAAAGACAAGTAAACAAATCCACTTCAAACATAGACATTAAAGATTATGAAACACAAGCATTTGCAGGGCAAAGAACATTGTATTCAATTATATTATTAAATCAGTTCTTTTCTTCAGTGTATACAATAGAAGAGTCTGAGTTCCCAGGCTCACTTCATAGCTGCACTGATGGCTCAGCCAGGGCCGGATCTAGGGGTAGGTAGAGAAGGCACCCGCCTAGGGCGCAGTCATTGGGGGGCGCACTTTTGGGAATAAAGATTTTTTTTTTTTT
>CM044445.1:97082873-97096123 GCA_024363595.1 Xenopus borealis | reverse complement strand
AGATTGTGGACTTGGGGTAATATGTAGGATTGGCTGCTGTTGACACAGGTATATGCAGTATAGCCACATGATGGATGCTGGCACAGGTAGATGGGAGTACAATGATTGCTGCTGGCACTGGTAAATAGGTAAAAATCAAGAAGGGGATTAATATTAAGTGGCTGGCTGATAGCAGCTGGCACATTTATTAATTCTATCTGATTATCTGGACCTCATGTGGGGAGACGTGTAACTGGGGCTGTTGTACTTTGGTGCTGCTGGCTGCTGCTGCTTGGGGGGTGGGGGCTGCTGTTTAACATGTGTTGTGATTATTTGGTTGTAAGTTTGGGCTGATGTGCTGCCTGCAACTTTGTGTGATTTATTATAAAAATATAATACTTTAAAATGCACAAAATGCTAGATTTGCCTAGATTTAATAAGCGTTTTCATGTTTAGAATGTATAGAGCTACATTTTATTTTTACTAAATATGGGCTGTTAATAAGAATTCAGTGTGCCTTAAAGGAACAGTTCAGGGTAAAAATAAAAACTGGGTAAATAGATAGACTGTGCAAAATAAAAAATGTTTCTAATATAGTTAGTTAGCCAAAAATGTAATGTATAAAGACTGGAGTAACTGGATGTCTAACATAACAGAATCCAACTTCCTGCTTTTCAGCTCTCTAAATCTGAGTAAGTCAGCGACTTGAAGGGGGGCCACGTGGGACATAACTGTTCAGTGAGTTTGCAATTGATCCTCAGCATTCAGCTTAGATTCAAAAGCAACAGTTATGACTAGGGTTGCCACCTTTTCTTGAAAAAAATACCGGCCTTTCTATATATTTAGCTTTTTTTCCTATTAATAACATTGGGCTCAACCATCAAAAATACCGGCCAGGCCGGTAAAATACCGGCCAGGTGGCAACCCTAGTTATGACCCATGTGACCCTCCCTCAAGTCTCTGATTGGTTACTGCCTGGTAACCAGTCAGTGTAAACAAAAGAGCTGAAAAGCAAGAAGTAGTGTTCTGTTCGGTTAGGTTAGACTTACAGTCACTCCAGCCATTACATTACATTTTTGCCTAACTAACTATATTAGATTATTTTTTTTATTTTGCACAGCCTATCTATTTACCCAGTTTTTACTTTTATAGTACTGAACAATTCCTTTAACTGTAAGTCATCAGGCTGTCATCCATTTGTCCTCAATCCTCACTCCTTGTTGCTTATCAATACTACCTTGTGAAAATTCAGGGACATAAATACAAAGAGTAGGGCAGAACTGCAACAAGTGCTTTATTTATCAGATGTGTCTCTGAATGTGAAGTGATCAGTTCACCCTACATTAAAGTGATACTCTAAATTAAATTAAGTTATTATGAAGTAGATTTTGTAATACTGTATTCTGAGACAGTTTGCAATTGGTCGGCATTTTCTTTGTGGTTTTTCCAGTTATTTCAATTTTTGTTTAGCATCTCTCCAAACATTCTAGCAGATATTTGGTTGATAGGGATCAATTTTGCCTAGCAACTTGGTAGGTCAGACTGAAAATGAATGTGGGGAAAAAAGTAACAATAACATTTTAGACTCTGAGTTTTGTTGCCTTCTGACCCCTTTATGTGTGTGCGATGATAGGCAGGTTATCTTGTTGTGAGTATTTTAATGTGGGGAGTTTGTTAGTTTTTGGGGGTTTTTTTTTTTTAAGAGAAAATTGCCTTTCTCTATGCTCACCAGCAGAGAAAACTTGAATGATAAAGGTGATAGGTGTGCGTTATGCATGAGCTAAATGGCCTGAACTAAGTTTTTTACTTTGTTGTCTTGTAAGGAATGTCATCCAAAAAACCTTCCGGTGCAGAATTCAGAAAAAGAAGAAAGAACAGGGAAGGTGAAGCAAGTAAACTATCACAGCAGTTTCAAAAATGGATAAAACCAAACAAAAGTGCCGAAGCAGAAACACCGTCAACTTCAGAAGAATGCACTAGTGGCATTGGTTTCAGTGGTCATGCCGCCAGCATCATAGAAACAGCTCCAGAAAACTTTTTTGAATCTAACCAAGATTTAGAACTAATGCCAGAAAAAGCAAAAAGTAAAAGCTGTGCAGAATCAGACAGTGAGGAAAGTGTCACTGGAATACATGGCACCTGCTCACATTTTGCCAGAGAAAGTATGACACAGGGTGACCAAATATCAGAAGATACTCAGACAGAAGAGAGTCCTAACATAGAGATAAATTTAAATGATCCACCATCATGGCCAGAAATAACGGATAAAATCAGAAGGTACCTTGTACAGCAGGGCCCTGATCAAGGTAAAGATGGTGATTTTGGAAAGTCTAAGTCACATGAGGAGCGCTCCTTTAAGTAATGCACCAATGCTGCATTCAGTTACGGCCAATCTAATGGGCCACGTTTGGAAGGAATATAGCCCCCAGTCCCAGAGGCACAATCAATCAACTTCTCAGATATATTCCAAAGCCAAAATTCTAAAGTTAAAAAAACATATTTTATTTAATCAGACATTAAAAAAGGCATACAGACCATTTTGTTGTACCACCTGGTACTTAATCATAGGCATCAACTGCTCCCCACCAGGTGCCCATATTTAAGCCACATGAGGTCTCCACCCCCTGTTCCTAGGCCCAATGGTTTTCTGCCACATCACAAATCACATCATGGTCCATATGCAATTTGGTTTGATTAATTGCATATGGACCATGATGTGATTTGTGATGTGGCAGAAAACCATTGGGCCTAGGAACAGGGGGTGGAGACCTCATGTGGCTTAAATATGGGCACCTGGTGGGGAGCAGTTGATGCCTATGATTAAGTACCAGGGGGTACGAAACGCGTAAGGCGGAACAACAAAATGGTCTGTATGCCTTTTTTAATGTCTGATAAAATAAAATATGTTTTTTTAACTTTAGAATTTTGGCTTTGGAATATATCTGAGAAGTTGATTGAGTGCTCCTTTAACCCTAAGTGGTTCACCAAACAAATACCCAGTGGTAGAAAGATTGAAAGGACTTGGTTAATATACTCCAAAACATCAAATGCTTTGTTTTGTTTTCCATGCATTTTGTTTGGCAAACACAAAAAAGGGTTTTTATGACTGGAAGAATTTGAATCCTCACATTCCAGCTCATGAAAATTCTGCAGATCATTGTGAAAACCATTCAAAGTGGAAACTCATGCAAAAAAGGATGAAGGAAGGAAAGTTCATTGATAGTGAACTAGAAAAAAATATGACTGAAAAGCAGAAGTGACGTAATGTTTTAAAGTGCATTTTAGATGCCATCTTATTCTGTACAAGGAACAACTTGGCATTAAGAGGCTCAACAGATGTTATTGGTAGCCCGCATGCTGGAATATTTCTAGATATTATAGAAGTAATAGGCCACCATAACATAGCACTAAAAGAAAAGATTGAAACTCACCAAAAAGGTTCCACCATTTACTTCTCTCATAAGATTCAAAATGAGTTTATCAGCATCCTAGGAAAGAGAATGCGATCTGAGATTATTGGTAAAATAAAAGAAGCTAAATACTACTCATTGCTCTTTGACTGCACAACAGATGTGTCCCATCAAGAGCAAATGAGTGAAGTCCTACGTTATGTCAGTGTGGTTGAGGGGAAGGTGACAATTGAAGAAAGTTTTATAGACTTCATCCACGCCAAAGAGAAAACGGGAAATGGCTTGGCTTCAGAGATTTTAAACAAGTTACTTACAGATGGCATTGATATCAAGGATGCAAGAGGCCAAGGCTATGATAATGCAGCAAATATGGCCGGGAAGTATAACGGAGTCCAGACAAGAATTTTGCAAGAAAATCAGTATGCAAAATATGTTCCTTGTGCAGCACATAGTCTCAACTTGGCAGGTGTGCATGCAGCCTCTGTAAATGCTGAAATGAAAACCTTTTTTGGCACAGTTCAACGACTCCACATTTTTTTCCTCATCTACAAGTCGCTGGGAAATACTAAAAAATACACTGAAACCAACTCTCAAAGGGCACACAGACACCCGATGGGCATCAAGGGCAAGTTCTGTGAAAGCACTGTTTGCTGAGATTGTTAATATGTGCGAGGCATTGTCCGATATCAAAGAAAATTCTTCAAATTCTGATTCTGTGTCTATGGCACAATCTCTTCTTTTGCAAGTTGACTATCATTTTCTTTGCACTTTATTTGTATGGAATAAAATTTTAGGCAACGTTGATAGAGTTAACCAATCATTGCAAGCCAAAGGCATATCCATCCTTGATGCTTCAAAAATGATCGATGGCCTAAGAAGAACATTCCAAGAAATGCGAAGCATCAGTGCTGATGAAATATACATTTACGCCAGGGATGTCTGTGAAAAACTTGAAATTCCAGCAGCATTTCCCCAAAAGAGGAAAAGAAAAGTGAAAGCCAGAGCATCCTATGAATCAGCTGATGAAGGAGCAAGCCTTTCTGCTGGAGATTACTTTAAAAACAGCCTTAATCAAATTTTTGATATTCTGATCTCTGACTTTACATGGAAATCAAAAACACTAATGGACACCTCAGTGGATTTTGAATTTCTTTCTTGCCCTGCCCTTGTCACATCTGAGTTGCCACTATTACAGAAAGCTGCATCTGACCTTGCTTTAAAATACAACAAAGATTTGGATGCTCCCGAATTGTGCTCAGAAATTGAGCGCTTTAAACATCAAGTGGAAGTTATATTGGCAGATGCAAAGTCTGCAACACCTCTAGACTTACGTCAAATGATACAGGACTATTCACTTGCAGACTGCTATCCAAACATCGATACAGCACTTCACATGTTTCTGACTTTACCTGTAACTATAGCATCATGCGAAAGAAGTTTTAGCAAGCTGAAACTTATTAAAAATTATTTACGTTCAACTATGGGACAAGAGAGGCTTTCAAACCTAAGCATCCTTTCAATTGAGCATGAGATTGCAAAGAAAATAGACTTTGATACTGTTATAGATCATTTTGCTGCCATAAAAGCAAGAAAATTGCACTTTAATTTGCTTTTCAATATTTGCCTGTATTTATCATCTTTTTTACTTGAAGGTTGAATGTGTTTACAACTGTATGTGAAATATTTTTGTTGTTTTTGCCACAGCCACATGAGCACTAGTGATGGGCGAATTTATTCGCCGGGGCGAATTCGCAACGAAAATCCCTGCGATTCGCCGCTGGCTAATAAATTCGCGAAACGCCATAAAATGACGCGACGCGCGCCGAAAATGACGTGACGGAAAGGACGCAAAGCACGTCAAAAACGACGCACGACTCGTTTCGTGAATTTTTTCGCCAATTTTTCAGCGAAACGGGTGAGATTCGCCCATCACTAATGAGCACTTTTCATGTTTGTACAGTTCAATGTATAAATAGCGGCAGAAGGATTGGTTGAAATTTCTGCAGCAAAATATAAAGCTACCTCAAAAATGGGCAGGTTTCAGCTTAGACCGATATTGCACTTTTCTCTTAGTAGTTGTGGGCATTCCAGTATTTGCACTTTGTTTAACAGGATAAAATTATCCTACCATTGTTAACATTACATATTTATATAAAAGAAAGGTCTAATTCATTAATGTGTTGTAATGTTTATTTATTAAAAAAAAACCTGTAAGTGATTCGGTGGGAAATAGTCCTACAAAGGGGGGGGGGGCGCTGATTGAAGTCCTTGCCTAGGGTGCCAAACTACCTTGGCCCGGATCTGGGCTCAGCTCAGTCTAGTCAGTGGCTGACTCAGGATATGATTCATAAAGCTTTAATAAAAATTAATGTAAACAGGTTCTAAGAGAGCTTGGTTCAGTTTTAGAAGAGCCCCTATTTCTGATTTTCTAAGATTCACTTTCATCTGGTATGGTGTCTATGGATTGGAGAAAAGCGGATGTCATTTCAATATTTAAAAAGGGATTACAATCTCAGCCTGGCAATTACAGGCCAGTAAGTTTGACATCTGTGGTGGGCAAAGTATTTCAAGGCTTGTTAAGGGATCACATTCAAAAGTTTGTCATAGTGTATGGAATTTTGAGCAGCAATCAGCATGGCTTTATGAAGGATAGGTCATGTCAGACAAATTTGATTGCTTTTTATGAAGAGGTAAGTAAGATGCTGGACAGTGGGGGGGCAGTAGATGTGATCTATTTGGATTTTGACAAATCGTTTGATACCATGCCCCACTAATGATGGCTTTCTAAACTAAGGTCTGTTGGGTTTAATGAAATTGTTTGCACATGGATAGGAAACTTGCGACAGGATCAGGTAGAGAGAGTGGTTGTTAATGGTACATTCTCTACTTGGAGTTAAGTTTTTAGTGGGGTCCCTCAGGGCTCGGTATTGGGTCCACTTTGATTTAACTTGTTCATTAATGACTTAGGGGAGGGTGTTGTAAGTAATGTATCTGTTTGCAGATGACACAAAACTATCCAGCCCAATTAATTCCATCCAGGATGTGGCATCCTTGCAACAGGATCTTGACAAACTGGCAATCTGGGCAGATAAGTGGCAAATGAGATTCAATATTGATAAATGTAAAGTCATGCACCTGGGATGTAAGAATATTCAAGCCACTTATACCCTTAATGGGACTGCACTAGGCAAATCCATTATGGAAAAGGACCTTGGAGTCCTTGTAGATGATAAACTTGGCTGTAGCAAGCAATGCCAGTCAGCAGCATCAAGGGCCAATAAGGTCTTGAGCTGTATTAAAAGGGGCATAGAGTCACGGGAGGAGGGGGTCATTCTTCCACTTTATAGAGCACTTGTAAGGCCACATCTAGAATATGCCGTACAGTTTTGGTCTCCCTCACTCAAACAGGACATTATTGTATTAGAGAGGGTACAGAGAAGGGCAACTAAGCTGGTAAAAGGTATTGAAAATCTTAGCTATGAGGAAAGACTGGCCAAATTGAGGATGTTCCCGCTGGAGAAGAGGCGCTAAAGGGGAGATATGATAACTACGTATAAATATTTAAAGGGATAATATAATAATCTTTAGTGATTTACTTACCAGTAGGTCTTTCCAGCTGACAAAATGTCACAAATTCCAATTCCAATAGAAGAAAAGAGGTTCCACCTAAATATTCGGAAGGGGTTTTTTACAGTGAGAGCTGTGAAGATGTGGAATTCTCTCCCTGAGTCAGTTGTACTGGCTGATACATTAAATAGCTTTAAGAAGGGATTGGATGGCTTTTTAGCAAGGGAGGGAATACATGGTTATGGGAGATAACTCATAGTACAAGTTGACCAGGGACTAGGACTAGTTTTGGAGCCAGGAAGGAATTTTTTCCCTTTCTGAGGCAAATTGGAGAGGCTTCAGATGGGGTTTTCTGCCTTCATCTGGATCAACTAGCAGTTAAAAGAAGGTTAAAAAAAAAAAAAACTTGATGGACTTGATGAACTTGTCTTTTTTTCAACCTAACTTACGATGTTACTTTATAACCTTATAAATGGTGCACAGTGATGTCATAAACTGTAAATGTCCCAGCTGAAAAATATTATTAAAAAGAATAAAATCCATGTTCAATGACAAGAAAGAAAGCGCTTATCCAGTGGCCTTGTGTACTGCTCCTGAGTGAAGTTTATAACATTATTTCAGGGAACGGGACTTTCCATTAGTCGGTGTAATCTTGCTTTATTCCATGATATCATCACGCTACATTGTACTTTGTTATTGGGCTTGGTTAGGCCATACATGAAATTGAACACATCATTGTCGTCAGTGGTAATAAAGCTATGGGACCTGCTATTCTGAATTGTCAGGAGCTGGGGTTGATAAAAGTTCTTTCCATGATTTGGATCTTTGTCCCATGGATCTTCATTTGGATCATAAAAAAATTATGTTAACATCAAATAAACCCAATAGGCTGGTTTTACTTCCAATAAGGATTAATGATAGTTTGGATCAAGTACAAGCTACTGTTTTATTATTACAGAGAAAAGGTAAATATTAATTAAAAAATTTGGATTATTTGGATAAAATGGAGTCTATTGGAGGTGATGTTCCAATAATTCAGAGCTTTCTGCATAACAGATCCCATATCTGTACTTTTCCATAGGGCGAGATGGACACTATGCATATACAATGCTTCCAGTTTAGGATAATAATATTTAAACCAGGATCAGAAGAGTCCTAGCTCCAATTCTAGAACACCAGACACTTCCTCCCTTCACTGCCTTGCCAGGGGAAAACTGTGTGCAGCCATGATTACCTGACTACTTTTAAGCCAATTATGACTGCACACATTTTTCCCACTGGAAAGGCAGTTAAGGGAGAAAGTGTATGGTGTTCTAGCCTGATGTTCTTATGACGTATTGTTCATGTGCCAACTGTCTCTCAGAGCTGCTGTGTGAGCTGGCGGGGGAACTAGTTCTATGGTGAACCCATATCCCCTTAGGAACAGGAGTTTAGAGTTCGTAGAACAGGTATATTCATTTCAATGCAAAGTGCTCAGCCTAATGACACCGGTATATTTTTTGAGCACAGAGGTACCTACTTACTTCATTTCAGCCCCTAAATAAATTGCCCGGGGACAAGGAGTATGCTAGAGAAAAGAAGTGCCCTGCTGCAAAATATGAAAGGCATATGCTCCTATCAGAAATGCTCTTTAGTGGCTGGAGTAAGCAGTCAAGGAGCACCAGTCCAACAAAAGGGATCACAATGGGTTTACTCGCACTGCCATGACTGTGACTTTGCATGCTTTTGTGTAATCTGGGTAAAAAATACAAGAGGACTATTAGCAGTCACTGGAAAATGACCAGCAGCTATTCCTGGCATGTCGTTGGCTAGTGCTCAGAAGCCATCGAACTGCATGTGCCAAGGGAACATGAGTATGAAGGGTAAAAATAAAGGTAGTGGGCCTAATTTTAAGGTAAATAAAAGGTTCAAAGCTGGGGAGCTCATAGAAAATGACTCGGATCTATGTGAAAGAGAGAGCGAGAGGGTGAGTGAGGGTGAGCGAGAGATTTTATGTGCTTGTGCAAGATATTTATACATACAGAGGTATGGGCCTTGTTATCCTGAAACCCTGGGTCCAGAGAATTCTGGATAACAGATCTTTCCGTAATTTGGATAATAATACTTGAAGTCTACTAGAATATTGAACTGAATAGAATGGTTTTTCAATTATATCTTAGTTTGGACCAAGTACAGAGAAAACAAATTGTTTTTCATAATTGTTATGCGCTGTATTAACATAGACTTGTCTCACATATACGCTTTATGTTCTCTATGTCTGGGGTGACATATGCATTTAAACAGAAAAAAATACCATAATATAAAAAAACCCTACCCTACATAGACCCCCCCTAGACTCCTAACACTTACCTCTCCGTGCAGATTCTGTTCAGCGGAGTTCACGGCCGCTATCTTCAGCCGCTTTGGTAATCTTCGGAATGAGACTGGCGTTTTGGCGCATAGCCGTAATTTTATGCTCCGCGACAACGGCGCATGTGCCGAAACTCACAAAAATTGCCAAAGCATCGGTCTCATTCTGAAGATTACCGAAGCGGCTAAAGATGGCGGCCGTGAATTCTGCTGCACTGAGGGGTAAGTAAAAAAGTTAGGGGCATTTGCCTGGGGGGGCAGCTAGGTAGGGTTTTTTTTTATTATTGGTTTGTGTCCACTTACTGCCAGATTAGCACTTACGAGTGATTTCTCAGAGAGAAGTGTGTCATGAAGAAACCAGACAGTAACAAGGTAATGGCAAAGGAACCGAAGGAGGAATAACATGAGAGGCAGGAGAGATTAGAGGAAAATGCTGGGGGGAAAAAAAGATCAATCTCATGCACTTGCCAAAAGGAATGTGCTCATAATTGGAGAAGGATGTCAAGGAGTGTGATCTGTGAGCACAGCATAGGATTCAAAGAAAAAGTTGAAGATAAATGCTATGTAAAGGTGGCCATACACGAGCTGCCCCAATCGTTGTCCGGCCAAATGTTGATCCGCAAGGATTAAAAATCCCATCGGATTGCGGCCGCATCTTTCCGTTGATGCTGCCCTGTGATCAGAACTCCCATATGGCCTGCACTGTGATCTGATCGTTGGACCCTAGGGCCCACAACTGGATCAGCCCGATATTGCCCACTTCAATGTGGGCATATTGGGGAGAGATCCGCTCGTTTGATGACACCGCCAAACAAGCGGATCTCTCAGTGTATGGCCTCCTTTAGGTTTACACAGTTTGTACATGGTATGTTTGAATTTTCAGAAACTAAACATCAGACTTTAGGTCAGGGTCACACTGGGATACAGGTTGGCCAGTACATAGTCTTATCATATGTAGCAGAATATCCCCATGTATAACACTACATGGGGCTCTGTATATGATCTTGCTGTTCTCTGCTAGTAACTAAAGTGGGGTATACAGTATTTAATCAGCTTATTTGGCAACTTCCAAACCAAACAAGTGGATGTGAATGTGCTCTGAGGGGGAAAAATGCAGGGGGTCAAATCAGGAAAATATGATCATTTGGCCATGTGGCAATAAGGGTCTAGACCAGTGGGCCCCAACTTTTTTTTTTTTTACCCATGAGCCATATTCAAATGTAAAAGAGTTGGGGAACAACACAAGGGTATCTATTTTTATGCAAACTTATCTCCAAACCAGGACTTCGAGTCACATGTGGCTCATGATGAGCCACCGGCTGGTGATACATACGTATAGCCAGAAATGAGCTGCCAAGCCTGGATGCCTCGGATGCCTCTGGATTTAAGCAGCCAAAGATCAAATAAACTATTTCAGATAAACTATCCCCCATACTGGTAATGTGCAGGCTGACCCAATACATGGAGGACACATGGGACGGGCGGCTTCGGGCAGAACTCACACTGTTGTTCGATGGTGGCGGGTCGGGTGAGGGTTGAGCTCTTCTCCTGCTCTCCCCACCCGCCACCTTCGAATGCCAGCATCCAAATTCCAGGTGGTTCTTTTGACACTGACTGCTCGCCCAGCCCCTTTTGTGATGTCATCAGAAGGGCAGGTTGGCACGGGTCTAAAAAAATGCCCGTAAGTTGGGAGGGAGGGATGGTCACAGGTGGGTAAGGGAAATCCCTACAACACATCACTACCACATAAGTAATAAAAGGCAAAGCATGCCCAGTAGCAGTAACCCATATCAACCAACAATATGTTTTCTTTTTAACAGGTGACCAGTAAATTCTAGCTGCGGCTTGCTTGCTATGGGGCAAACTTTGTGCCTTTTATCACATACCCCCATATGCAATATCTCCTTACTTCTATAAATCATCTTATTGTTCAATCTGCTGTTTGGTTTTCTCTGCTACCTTATCTTACTGTGTTACAGAGTTTGCTTTTAAAGGGGTTGTTCACCTTTGAGTTAACTTTTAGTATGATGTAGAGAGTGATATTCTGAGACAATTTACAATTGGTTTTAATTTTTTATTGTTTGTGTTTTTATAGTTATTTAGCTTTTTATTCAGCAGATCTCTAGTTTGCAGTGTCACCAATTTGGTTTCTAGGGTACAAATGACCCTAGCAACCCTGCATTGATTTAAATAAGAGACTGGAATATGAATAGGAGAGGGATTGAATAGAATGATAAGTAATAATAAGTAACAATAACAATACATTTGTAGCCTTACAGAGCATTTTTTTTACATGGTGTCAGCGACCCCCATTTGAAAGCTGCAAAGAAACAGAAGAAAATTGCTAATCATTAAAAAACTATGAAAAATAAATAACGAAGACCAATTGAAAAGTTTCTTAGAATTGTCCCTTCTACAATATACTAAAAGTTAACTTGAAGGTGAACCACCCCTTTAAAGGACAAGGAAAGGCAGAAAAAAAAATAAGATCCCATTACCTTTCTCCAACATACTTTAATTAAAAAATGTGTACAGAAATGCTCCCTTCATTTACTGCTGAGGATAGGAATTGTCAGTCGGTGCCTTACTGCTGGGCAGGGAAAAAATCATACTTATGAACAGCAGGGGGAGCCCCCACCTTACTTCCCAGCCATGCAGAACTGAAGTAGCTTTGTTTGTTTCCCTGTTTTGATCATTTATGACGATCCCTAAGAAGCCCAGACCACACTGAGCATGTGTATGTAGTCTAGTCTTACAAAGATGTATAACAAAGTTACAAGATGACAGCCCCCTGTGGCCAACTTTGAAAGCATAAATCATTTGTTTGATTAGACTTGTGGTGCAGTAAATTCATATTTATGTTTAGTATACAAAATACAGCATTTCTAGCCTTATTCTATTTTACACTTTCCTTGCCCTTTAAGCATTTACAGCCATTATTCCTGCAGCTACTTAACTGTTGTGTCAGTGGAATACAGAGAAACACACAGACATGTGTTGCTCTGTTTATAAGTGATGCACACATAGGGTTACCACCTTTTCTGGAAAAAAAATACCATCCTAGATATTTATCTTTTTTTCCTATTAATAACATTGGGATCAACCATTATTTTTACCAGCCAGGTGGCAAGCCTATGCACACAGAGGAATGCTAGTGACAATAGGGAGGCTGCATGGAAAGCATCAGAAAGCATTCCTAGAGAATCTCTCACTGCATTTAAAAGAAAAAAAAACAACCAAGTACTTTGGTGTGGCCCTGACTTTAAAAGGAATTATTGTTTGTTTGGAACCCCTGTCTCCCAATTCCCATCACACTATACTATATAATTACTCTGTAATAATAAAACAGTACCTTGCACTTGATCCCAACTAAGATAGGCTGGTTTTGCTTTCTATAATGCTTAATCATATTTAATAATTACATGATTTTTTAGTAGACTTAAAGGATGAAGATCCAAATTATGGAAAGATCCATTATCCAGAAAACCCAGGTGCCGAGCATTCTGGATAACAGGTCCCATACCTGTAGCTTGAGTGCAGAGACAAGCAGGAGCACTATAGCTGAATGAATAATCGGATGGGTTGGGCTGGGATGCAGCTTTAGACTCCTTTGATAAAAATGGCTTTTCGGGGTAAACAGTTGAGTGTAGAGAAGGGTTTGTTGATCTTTCAATGGTTATGGATATAGGAAAATATTACCAGAGTTACAAAGGTATTTAGGACAGTAAAATACATTTTCACTCCAAACCTCCCCATGACTTTCAAGATTGCATGTACCTAAAAGAATAGGCATTCTCCTCAAATCTTAATCCATTCAAGCTAAACCACCCCAACAAAAGGGTAAGCCACTAACACACAGGGGTCCTTAATGTAACCATCATTCAGGGTAAGCCACTCCCACACAGGGGTCCTTAATGTAACCATCATTCAAGGTAAGCCACTCCC
>CM044445.1:96995706-97078518 GCA_024363595.1 Xenopus borealis | reverse complement strand
TTTTTTTTTTTTTTAAACTTGTAGGGGGGCAAGGCACCAATGTATTTTTTTTTTACTCTTAGGGGGGCCCAGAATTTTTTTTACGGGGCCCCGCAAATTCTGATGGTGCCCCTGGGCACTTAGGTGAGAAATGCCATCAGTAGTGGTGATCTGGATTGTACTTTTTCATAATTTCCACATTGAAGGCAGGAGGGATTAATATTGCAAGTAACACACACTGGGCAAGTCACACACACAATTATAAAAGCTGCACCTTTCCCAACTCTATCCTCATCATACAATCACAATAGAAGCAATATGTAGAAAATAAACTTTACTGCAAAGTTTACAAAATAGAACTTGTGATCTTCCTGCTTTCTGGGTGCAGCCCTGTGGGATGCAGAGAAAAGAAATTCATTGTGAATCAAATGCTTCCCCTAAGCGTGCCTACAGAAACACACTAGTATTCAGTCAATGGCACCGCTTGAAGAGGCCAGCAACCCGATTATGGCTCGGTGTTCCTTTGGGAAAGCAAGAGAGAGACAGGAGAAGGATCCCCAGCCATCTGGCAGCAATATATATATATAATTATAGATAATGCACCCAGAGGACTGTTGCAGAGTTGAATTAGTGATTTGCATGGCACCCGAGAGCTTCCTTCCGTACACAGGTTGGGATTGTGCCAGCTGCTGGGAGGAGATGTGAACACAATCCAGTTCTAACACAAAGCAAGACACTATACAGCAAAGCCCAGCTGTTGCAAGACAAGTCCGTATTGTTTCTACTTTGGGATGAAAAATAAACTTACAAAAAAATTTTTTATTTCATCCCAATTTCCATGACTATAAAAGGGAAGGCGGCACTGCAAATAACATTTGCTTCTCTACAAGGCCTAGAAAGTGACGTCACCCTGGAATGATGAAAACTATCAGACATGGTGATAGAAGACAACACAGCCTCGTGCATCAGGTCTGCTATGCCATTCAGTCATGATTAATCCCCTGCCCCTTCATCCTCACTGTATTCACTATCACTGTCCCTGCCAGGATGCTCTGGCATCATCTTGTTATGTTCTGTGCTCTCTTCTTCTTGCTGACTGATGTCACGTGCATCCCCTCCTTCCTCTCCTACATCCATGTCACATACTGCCTCCTGCTGCACCCCTTCTGGGGTCCCAGATGCTCCCTCAGAGAGTTTGCTTTGTGTCTGCTTCTCAGAATGCGTGTGTTCCGTCTCCATCTCAGCCTGTCCTGGATTAGACTCTTGCATTTCAGTGGGTTCAGTTAGTGACTTCTGAGCATCACTTGTCATCTCTGCTGGTGCTTGCTCCATAGCACTAGCCAGCTTCTTCTCTTGCTTGCTGCCCACTTCCATAGGTTTCAGGGTTTCCCCTGGGTCTTTAGAATCAGCCCTCTTCTCTGTGGTGCCCTCTTCTGTTTCAGGGTTCCCCTGAGAAGCTTCTTCTGATGCTTCATGCACATTTTGAAAAGACTCTGCATCAACTTCCATACCCTCATCCTGAGTGGACAGATTATCCGTATGTTGTGTTGGAGCAGGAGGAGGGAGAAGATCCTGTTAATGGAGGAAGAGATGCACAGTCAGATGAAAAGGATACAAGTATATAGCAAATGAAAAAGCGAATCACCTCAGAGGGATTGCACAAAGTATAAACAAAGAAGCTCAAACGTGTAACCCTTTCATATCTGGATTCACTCTATATAAAACAGTAATTGTAGCAAATGTGTTGGAAAAAGTGCAGCGGAGTCATTAAGAGGTTACGACGCTGCTGCTAATAGCAATCAGCAGTGAAAGAGTACGTTGGATTTCCCAGGGAATAGTCAAACATTTCCATTCTGTTCTGCACGCAGTCATTAGGATTAGTGCTCCCGCAGCACATTCAGATTGCTGTGTAAAGGCTTCTAGGGCTCTGCGGAAAGATGTATTGCCGAAAAACTGGGATAGTGCCAAGAACAGGAGGGGAACTCCTGCTACTGTGTGTCTGTCCTATTCACACACATAAATAACATCCCTATTGTGCCGAGCAGCAGACTGGTGCAGTCACATTAATCTGATCAAGAGAGTTTCTGAAGCATGTAGATTGCTAGCCTTAAAGGGCTTATGGCAGGCCGGCTCTGCTATTATAAATAATATCAGTTATATGGAACGGGAGACCGGATAGCAGCTTTAGGATACCAGCTTTGCAAACTTGAAACAAGAATAATGTGTTTAAAGGGCAAGCCAAGCCCAAAATAATAATGTGCCTAATAAAAGAAAACATTATTCTAAGCAACTTACATTCATTACAAAGGTTCTATGGTTATTTGTATATGAATTTCTATTACAAGCAGTGTCTGTCCCTTTCGATCCTGTGCCTTGGTGTCCAAAACTGCGGATACAATGTAAGACAAGGCAGCTTAATTTTTTGCTGGGGAACCAAGACTATTGCAACATTGTTTAAAAAGTAGCTACTGGTATTTAAGCCAATGCTGCTTTCAATAGCAATTGTTTTTACAAATATCTTTAAAAACACATAAAAGTTGTAATGAATGTATATTGGAAAGTTGCTTAGAATTGTTTTCTTTTATTAGGAAGATTATTATTTTGGGGTTGACTTGCCCCCTGGGCTCCTAATGCGGTCCTTACCTGGCGGTGCTGGTACTTGTGACTCCTTTGCATCATGTGCAAATACATATTATACACATAGGTTGCCATTTCTGGCATATTCTTAATGACTTGGGCTGGGTAGGGAGGCATCTCACCATTCTGGTAAAGAAGAAAGAACACGGTTAACAGAACTGGCCAAGGAATAGAGTATTCTAGGGCGCGGACAAATTCAGAGCCTGCTCACCTTCCTCTGGGTTGGGAAGCATTCTCCGGGCACGATGTGTAGTCTGAGTGGGCGAGCCGTCAGCTGGCTGAAAACTGGAGTCAGCTCAAAGCAGTTTTGGAAAAGCGAAACTCTGGCGAAGATGTAAAGGCCTAAACGAGCTCTGGACATGGCGACTACCAGACGTCGGACATCTCTGTAAGAAAAAACACAATGAATGGTTGCAGCATGCTATAACAAGTACTACTCATTGTTATATTGCAGGTAATGACTTTTTCCCAAATGGAATTTTTTTTCATGAGCTGTGGGATTCATATATTCATTGTGTTATACATGTGGATCGTTGGAATTGTATAAGGAAGGGTTGAAATGTATCCCATGATGGGTCACGTGGTGTAAAGGGTATTTAATAGACCTGTGTTCATAGGATATCTAGTGCACCTGAGGAATGGGTCGATCCCCGAAAGCTTGTGCCACATTCTGCTGAATAAATGGTTTAAAGGCAGTGCCAAAAGTATTGGTGTGCTTCCTCCCTATGGGAAATCGAATATGATTGGTTTGGAAGTAGCCTGAGGAGTTGAAAGCAAACCTGAATAAAGTGGTGTGCTGAAGAAATTGTATTTTCATATAACATGCCACAGGAGATGATACTCTGATAAGGCTAGCTAATGAATCTGGTTATCTCTCAGTGCTAATTATCACTAACACTTTGACAAGTACAACATTGGTTTCTGGGCTAAGCTGTAGGCTCCCAAACTGGACCGGTCAGAATTCTACCAGCCGGTCAATGTTGGATATGCTGAAGTACAACGGCAAATGCAATAAGCAAATATAGTACAGGCATGGTGGGATCCTTTATCCTGAAAACAATTACAGAGAGGCCGTCTTCCATAGACTTCATTTTATACAAATAATGCAAATTTTTCTAAGTGTTTTCCTTTTTCTCTGTAATAATAAAACAGTAGCTTGTACTTGATCCCAAAGGAGATATAATTAATCCCTTATTGTGACCCTAAGGGCTCATCCAGACGAGCAGATTCGTGGAGATTAGTCGCCTGGCGACAAAACGCCATGTCTTTGCGGCGACTAATCTCCTAGAATGGCTTGCTCGTATTGCGCACCCGCTAGAAGTAAAGTCGCCTGCGCCTATTCACACGCGGCGACGTGATTTTAAAAGTCGTTGAAGATTGCCATTTTCAGCGACTTTGCAAATGGCGTCGCAGCCTGTGAATAGGCGCAGGCGACTTTACTTCTAGCGTGCCACCCACACACAATGCTCTCACGATACCCCTGACAACTAGTCAGCTGTAAGCAAGAAACACCAAGATAACATTTAATGCTAGGCTTGATGCGTTTGTTCCAGATTTGTTCAAGACAAACACAGATAATTAAGGGATTGTTTCCCGAAACGCGTAGGGCATTGTATCCCGATTAAATTTGTTCCAGATCAGAGTGCCGTCCTTTTCTTGGATTTTGTGGAGCACTTTAGCAGGGGGACGCTGCTGACTGAGCACCTGATCCGGACTATATTGAGCAGTATAATCAAGTGAGTTCTGAGCGGTTATTTGTGCTTGCTTTATGAAAGCCAGTTAACTGCAGTTTTACTATGAAACACTATGGGACTCATTATCAGGTACACACTAGTGCCAGGGGTGCCACACACTATGTACCAGCTGCAACTACTTAAACAGCAATTGGTTTTTGGCTGCAGACCATGCAATCTCCCCATTGGCAGAGGAAACGCGCATCTCCCTGTGGGTATAGAGACAGGAATAAATAAGATACAAGTCCTCTGTGCAAACAGTACAAAGCTCCGCTATGAAAAAATCATGTTAAAAGGGCAGTAAACCCCCTTGCTCAACATGACTGCAAATCTATGGTTTTATTATTCCTTGAGATAAACAGGGAAACTAAACCTGCTCCATGTTTGGTCCAGAGTTCCAGTGTACATCCTCCACCCTTTACTCTATTTCTTAACAGGAGTCCGTTATGTAGGAGGCATATACATAGTTTAGACATGAATAGCACTTTTCCTTTAATTCAGCTCTATATATTGGAGTATGTCGGTTGTAGAGTTCATTTAGGATGTTTCAGTAGTGATCTTATCGTGTCATGGTCATGGGGGGCTTAAAATGTGTTGCATCTAAGAAGGAAATAAGCTAAAAGTGTTTGAAATCCTCTGCCACAGAGAGAAGTGTTAAAGTGATACTGTCATGGGAAAATATTTTTTTTTTTCAAAACACATCAGTTAATGGTGCTACTCCAGCAGACTTCTGCACTGAAATCCAATTCTTAAAAAGAGCAAACTGATTTTTTTATATTCAATTTTGAAATGTGACATGGAGCTAGACAGTCAGTTTCCCAACTACCCCCAGTCATGTGACTTGTGCCTGCACTTTAGGGTGGAACTGCTTTCTGGCAGGCTGTTATTTCTCCTACTTAATGCAACTATGTGGGCTTGGTTTTTACTATTGAGTGTTGTTCTTACAACTAACAGGGAATTGTTATCTTGTGTTAGGGAGCTGCTATCTGGATACCTTCCCATTGTTCTTTTGTTAGGCTGCTGGGGGTGGGGGAGGATGGGGTAATATCACTAATTGACTGAAGTTTATCAGAGCACAAGTGACATGACAGCTGGTAGACTAATAATATGTCTAGCTCCATGTCAGATTTCAAAACTGAATATATAAAAATCTGTTTTGCTCTTTTGAGAAATGGATTTCAATGCAGGATTCTGCATTGTTTTCCTGTGACAGTGTCCCTTTAACTCTTCTCTCTCTGGACTTTTCTGCAGTTTCCATAATCTTGCTTTGTTCATGATAAAATATGGATAATCCTACAGAAGTGTGGTCCATCTTCATATACTGTGCTAATTATTAACTGTACTACATGTTGCAAGGCCAATTATATAATGAATAAAGTACCTACTCTTGTAAAACATAAGGTTATTATAAGTTACCGTGGAGTTCCAGGAACATATAAAAGCTCAAGGCAAAAAGGAAGAGTGTTTTTATACAGATCATGGAACTCTGATGTGACTTCGAATACTTTATTTATTATAATACACAAGTTTTGGTGAGCCATGACATCACTATTCTACAATTATAACCGATGACATCAATATGCAACGTTTATAAAAATTTAATTTACAGTATAGTCATGGCTCTAGTGTATTATAATATAATTATTTCATCCAAATAGGTAAATGAGTGGGGGGCACCAAAAAAATAGCTTGAATGTCCACAGCCAGCACTTGGACCACTA
Organism: Xenopus borealis; assembly: GCA_024363595.1. Classification (NCBI taxonomy): domain Eukaryota; kingdom Metazoa; phylum Chordata; class Amphibia; order Anura; family Pipidae; genus Xenopus; species Xenopus borealis. The sequence goes on along the minus strand of CM044445.1, from coordinate 97,072,448 downwards.
GTCGTGCAGCCCTGTTGGTCAAGCCGGAATGTCCCAGTGGGTGAAACCTCTGGTGCTTAGGGTTGCCACCTTTTCTTAAAAAAAAAAAAATACTGGCCATACTATATATTTATCTTTTTTCCCTAATAATAACATTGGGATCAACCATCAAAAATACCAGCCAGGCCGGTAAAATATTACCGGCCAGGTGGCAACCCTACTGGTGCTGGAAGCAGTATTGTATTGCAGCTTTAGTGAAGTTAATTATTTGATGTCACTTGTAATACATATTTCTATGTGTCATATAAGACGAGAAATATCACCCACTTTAAAATATGAGGATATGAGTCACCTTGGAGTTTAATGACCTCTATAAATTCACTTCCCTTGACCACAAACCATATATTTCTGTGGTCACCGGACTCCATGACTTCAACTACATCTGTTTTTTATAAAATAGCAGCACTTTATTCCATCTCTGTCAGAGCCTGGGTCTCAAAGCTTTCCTTCTGTTATCCATGCCACAGAGGTGGTCTCAGGGAGGACAAAGGATACTTCACTCAGTGTGAAGAGAGAGATTTTAACTCAGTTTTATCTACATAGCTGATTTACAGTTCCCATTATTTCAACATGTAGTTAAAATGAATATAATCAGATATTTTCCCTGTGCAAACCAGCTTAGGATTCAAGAAAGAAAAATCCAGTAACATTCCAGAACTGTTCATCAAAAGCACCGCTCATCTCCATAACACATACCGTTATTGCAGCAGCTTATTACTGTTAAATGGCCTATTGCATTACCATGAACATACTAAAAGCACAACACTAATAACAGTGTGTTGCTTCTAAAGCTAAACTTTAGGCATGAATAGCAATCCCCAAAAGCATTCCATAAAAACGACCCTGCCTTTTTAAGTGAGAAAAAGAAACTGCTGTTCCAGGATGATGATACACTGGTTATACACCTGCTTAGAAAGTTTTATCAATGTTTATACAACGGGAGGATATAAATTTTGGCTCTACCAGGCCTACCCATCACAAGCAGTGTCAAATGTTAGGCACGCCCTAGAAACTACTTTAAATTTACCCAAAACCCTGGGCCAGTGCTAATATCAGCAGAAAACTGCACTGGCCCGGGGTTCTTATAGCAAGCTCCATGGAGCAATAGTCTTCCTGCTTCTTCAGTTTTTAAATTTCTTGGGGCAGATGCATGTGCAGTAGAATGAAATATACAGCTTTTCTGTTAAGTTCGCTTTTCACTCAACTGTGTCTGAGCAGCTGGAAGAACAATGAAGATGCCGGAAGAGGATTGCTCCGTGGTGCTCGCTGGAATAACACCGGGCTGGGGAAGTTTTTTGCCGATAGGAGCACCGGCCCGGATGTCAGGTAAATAAAAGGAATCACTAGAAGGTGCCAAAAGTTAGGCAGCCCCTAGTGATTCCTTTTAAAACATGGTATTCATTCATGGTAAAACTTCCACTTGGCACGCACACCACGACTCAGGAGGATACGGTGAATAAAAGGCTTTTTATTTCCCAAATTGCAGCTTTTGGGAAATAAAAAGCCTTTTATTCACCGTATCCTCCTGAGTCGTGGTGTGCGTGCCAAGTGGAAGTTTTGTCAATATTGTCTCCCTCAAGCTGCGGGTTCGGGGCAGAGCACCCGGACCAGACCATAGGAGCGGTGAGTAGCCTGCTATCACACTGTGTTTTCTTTGAAAGAGGATTTCTTGGAAGCGATAGGTCCAGGGCATGTGCACCCGGGCCCCCTTAAACTAAGGGTGAGCACCGTAGGTTAAGGACAGGGGGCCATACCTGCGGTCCATTTAATAAAGAGGACTAGAGCTTACTATCATTAATTTATATACATTCATTCATGGTATTCTTTCTCCTTTAAGCAAGGCAGGCTGCAACCATAACCCCATTCCAACCCATGTATCACCTGCCATGAAGTCAGGCTTGGTGCATGCACCTTACAAAACTTTGTGTCATCCCACCGGCAATTTATATACTAGCAGGCAGGAAGGCTTTTTGGGGAGATTAGTTGCCTGAAGAGGAGGCAATTTTTTTAGCCTGCGGCTAAAATGTCCCAGAATCTTTGTGCGTCTCTCTGCCGTTATTGTCTATGCTTATAACAAATCACATTATATGGAAGAATAAGGTAAATATACAAAAGTCTCCAAGGCTTGTGTGCAAGGTGTCATCTGGTTGTGGTTGTTCTAAACAAGACTAACAGCACTTGCACTGGGTTTAACCCTACCATAAAGTTTCTATGATTGCTCTGGAAATGAACTGAACCCCTTTAAAAAGGCAGTAGCTCTTCAGACTGGAGTAGTTCAGTCACTGCCAGGACATCAGCAGGATGGTGTACTGATAAGAGTCCTATTTCTGTCCGTTCCGGGATGCAGTACTGTATCACTCACCTCAGATGACCCACTGCCTTGGTCCTGACTAGAGAAAGGATGATGTAGTCATTTTGCTGTCCTTGGAATCTATCCACTGTTGTAACCTGCAGGCACACAGTAATAGTGTATGACATCTACTCGTGCATATTTATTATAATACATCCATCAGTTTAAAATGGATAATGTTTGTAATAACACAAACAGCAACAAAATGTGAAAGTCTTACCTTACTGGGTTGCCCAATCACAGGGTTATTTCCACATCGCTGATTTAGGATGTCACGGATGAGATGCTTCTGTCCATTGTAGGTGGTTAGGATGCTGATGCGGTTCGCCTGGTACCCCAGTAGACGCATATACATAAACAGTGCCACTGCATATTCAGCTTCAGCCAAATTCTGTGGAATGATAAAGCTCAGCAGTAAAGAAGCAGTTCTATAAATACTCATCATGCCTGCTATGGAGACAGCGGTTCATTAGGCCTGTCATGGGATCACAGAGTTATGGCAGCATTTAAGTCAGGTGTCTTAATTAAAATAAGTTCTCTCTTGAGATCCCTTTTCTACAGTAGTTTAGTGAACAGTGTCACAAAGAGTAAAGGGAACAAAAAAACATTTTATGAAGCAATGAAATGCTTTGAGCCACAGAGTTGTAAACAGTTTCATTTTGAAACGTTTTCTTCTGTTCCAGCTGGTCCTCTCATATTAGACTGGTGTTTACACCAATAGCTTCTACTTCAGATGTGAGCTGCCTGAAATAATACCTGGTAAAAATATGGGTTGGGTTCTGACTCTCCGACGCCATTGAAATCTTCCACGTTTATAAGCTGGAAATCGTATAGAAGACCAGAATTGGCTGTTTGAAATTCAGGAAGAAGCTGGACATGAGGTAGGTTCCCCAGACTCTTGTAACGCCAGTTGTACAGATTGCACAAGCTGTCAGGAATAAAAAAAAAAAAAAGTCATATTTAGGAAAGATAAAAGTAGGGAAGAAAACAAAACAATGTCTGTATAGGGATTGGGAGGGTTAAGCTTTGCTAGAGCAGAGTATACAGTATTGGGGACAAGCAATACATTTAGGGTGCATAATCATTTATACCTTGCTCTTGCTCTTCCCTGGGCATCAAGGTCAACTGTTGGCACACCGAGACGAACAAATCTGGTAAAGAGCGACTGCTCCATATTGGAATACTTCTGGAAGGCCATGTTCTTAATAACAGGGGGCAGCTGATGGTGGTCCCCAATCATGATCCAACGCTTTAGACGGCTGAAACCATCCTCAGGATTCTTTGAAGGAAAAAAAATTAATGTATAACCACAGATTGAACTGCATAACTGTTACAGAGAATAATGTTTACATTTAGGGCAACTAAAGGTGGCCATACATTGAGAGATCCGCTCGTTTGGCGACATCACCACCTTGAGGTGGGCGATATCGGGCTGATCCGATTGTGGGCCATAGGGCCCAGCGATCGGATCATAACTGGGGCCATATGGGCGGTCGGATCACGGGACCGCATCAACTAACAGATGCGGCCGCGATCCGAGGGGATTTTTAGTCCCACCAGATCGACATCTGCCCGATGTTGGAGTTTGCAAGTCACAGATATGCTTAAATAGAATCAAGATGGTATTCAATCTTCTTGAACCATTAAATAAAACTGGTATCTGATTTTTTTTTTTTTATAGATACAACATTTAACCCATAGGCAAACAGAGAACTCAAGAATTAGAAGTTCTCTCATGGAGGGGTTAATAGCAAGATGAAAGATGCAGAGGGGTGCACCAGAGGAGAAGGCTGTGTTTTACACTGAGCTGACTCTGTTCCCTGGGGTTTCACCCCGTGTAACCTCTGTCCAATACGGTCAGGGTTAAAGATCATACCTGGAGGAGGAGGGGGATGAATGTCTCAATTTCAAGAATCTGAGCGGCTTCTTCCATCAGGATGTTATCGTACTGCAGAGAAGAGAGAGGAACTAAGAGTCAGCAAGAAAGGAATGGAAGCCTCAAGGTGACTGTCTGCAGATGACAGAATAGTCTACAGCTGCAGAAAATCTGGGCCAACAACTAAAGAAAGGAACATTTCTCAACACTCACTGCAAGGCAAAAAAAAAAGGCTTAAGACCGAAAACAAACAAATAATGTAACTGAATAAGAATGGATGTGTATTTATTCCACAATTGATGCATTTAAAGGGTATCAAGTAATCACTGAAGTCAATATGACAAAGTTATTAGGCTATTAGGTTTTCTAGGCAGCATTTCACTTCAATGTATGATAAGCATTTCTTACCTTGAATCCCAGCTCCACAAGGTCATGGCGTTTCAGTGCAGCATGTGTGCAGGTCATTGCAATGATCTTGGCTTCCTTGACCAGCAGGTATTTGGATCGATCTAGCCCACTACGCAGCAACTCAAAGGCCCGAAACTCCTGAGGAATGCAAAGTGGGAAACGGATATTCATGATATTTACTGCCTGTGTCTGGCAGTGCCACTGCTTTTGACTTAGAGACACACTATGGCTAAATGAAATTATATTGGTATCTACTGGCTTATGTTAATAAAGATGAAAAAAGTTCTATAAAATGTTTTACTTATGGTTGGGCATATGACACAGGGCATTTTCTCTGCTGCCACCATCTGTGAGACAAGAGTTGGTAAAGAATTTCGTTCGTTATCGCTTAAAATAGTAATGAACAAGTGTCCACTAAAAAAAATACAGAGCCAAAATGGGTGGATCTTGGCCCAAAATGCACCTTTAACTGTTCCATGGGGAGCTTTGCATTGCACAGTATTCAAAATAAGGTTTAGCGGGGTGTATTGCCCAATGTGGTTTCCCACCTGAGGGCAACAGTGGACACGGTGGCATGTGAAATTGCTAGTGACCCAAAATTTTGTGTGCATCAACTGTCAACCATTACTTATAGTACTTATAGTATGGGGGGTGGCAACAATATTTCTTGGGGACCCCCTTTTTTTTTTAGTAAGAGATATCCCAGGATTTCCACTGCAATTGAAAATGGAATTAGAACACAGTTGAACATTAATACTTGAAACAAAAGGCAATATTGCTCCAGAGAAGACATGAAGATATCCAGTGGCACACAGGACTATAAGAAAACTTCAAGTCTTTATTTTAGCAGAGTGCCCCTTTAGGGTTTTGTGCCCCGAAACGTTGCACTGCACTCTGCTAAAATAAAGACTTGAAGTTTTCTTATAGTCCTGTGTGCCACTGGATATCTTTGTTGGATCCGTAATTGGAGGTGGCCGAGCCTCTACCTGTGTGCACCAGGCAGCTCTACATGTAAGAGTAGGGTGTGCAAGCTCCTTCTCCTTCAGTCTTCTAGTGCAGCCGACTACAGAACAGAAATTTAGGGGAGACCTTCTTCAACAAACGATTGCAAATTTTTTTTAAAGGTTAAATAAAATGGCACATGCATTGTTTGTGCTTGTTGGGGGATATGCTTGCCTTAGTTGTAAACAGAGCATATAGGTCTCTTCGTTCATTCCCCAGTCATAGACCCTTTTACGATTAAGATCTTAGTGCATTTTAAAACTTTGTGTTGTTGCACTTAAGTAGAGCCATGTTACACAGTTCCTGGTTAAGTTGGAATCCAACTGCCTAATAGTGAACCTCACAGTATTATGCACAGACCAGAGATCGAACTTTAAATAAACATAGGCACATAAGGAGATGTCAGGTGCCTTTCTCTAAATTAGATGTGAACATACCTCAAGTTGAGTAAAAATCTTCTTGATGTGTCGGAAGCAACCTTCAGCCAGCTCCATGTCCTCCTCATAATTTTGCCCTTTGAAGATGGGCTGAGGAGCATTGGAGAAGTAAGAATGGAAGGGAAAGAATTTGCCAACATCACTCGCATCTGGAGTGTGACTGGATTTGGATTTCACCTTGCTCAGGTAAGCCTCCCAACGAGACATGACCTGATGGAGGAGATAGAAAGATAATAAATATGCAAGGCTGTTCTGCTAAAAAGCATTGCAATAACGTTCAATTAATCAAGTTTATTAGCCAAACACTATGGCTTGAGACTTAGTGTTTGAGGCAGAGAACTGTGAGCAGGTTATGATGGGAGTTAAAGGGGAACGGTCATGGGAAAACATGTTTTTTTTTTTTAAAACGCATCAGTTAATAGTGCTGCTCCAGTAGACTTCTGCACTGAAATCCATTTCTCAAAAGAGCAAACAGATTTTTTTTCTATTCAATTTTGAAATCTGACATGGGGCTAGACATTTTGTCAATTTCCTAGCAGCCCCATGTCATGTGACTTGTGCCAGCGCTTTAGGAGGGAACTGCTTTCTGGCAGGCTGTTTTTCCTTCTCAATGTAACTGAATAGTACGCAGAGGGACATGGGTTTTACTATGGAGTGTTGTTCTTAGATCTACAAGGCAGCTGTTATCTTGTGTTAGGGAGCCGTTATCTGGTTACCTACCAATTGCTGGGTGGGGGAAAGGGAGGGTGTTATATCACTCCAACTTGCAGTACAGCAGTAAAGAGTGACTGAAGTTTATCAGAGCACAAGTCACATGACTTGGGGCAGCTGGGAAATTGACAAAATGTCTAGCCCCATGTCAGATTTCAAAATGAAAGATAAAAAAATCTGTTAGTTCTTTTGAGAAATGGATTTCAGTGCAGAATTCTTCTGGAACAGCACTACGAACATGCATTTTGAAATTTTTTTTCCCCCCATGACAGGATCCCTTTAATGATAAACACATGAGGAGGGGGGGGGTTGTTTATTAAGATGGCGTTATGACCTTCTAGCATGCCTTGCATTTACACAGCACATAAAAATATGTGCAAGGAGAGTATGAGTTTTTTAAGGCAAATATCCAAGGAGAAATGGTGGCACCCAACCACACAGTACTAGGTAAGCTTTGTTGTGACCAGTGCTATAAAAAGGCAGGATTGGAACTACATAATACCTATATATGATGCCAGTCAGACACTATTCTTGCACTCATTTACCAAGAAATATAGCACCAACAGTAGGAACAAAGATTTGAAAAACCGAGATGCTGAAAATAATGGTGTGCTTTATTCATACTATCTCGCCCTAATGAAACGCATACATTGACTATAGCATTCTGCTAAGCTCACGCCCAACAATGAATATGACGTGCTCAGTGGGCTCTGAGCAGCTGTTGAGAAGCTAAGCTTAGGGGTTGTCGCAAACTATCCAGCAGAAAATGAGGTTGGTCTGTAATATAAGCAGATGCTACAGAGCTGATTATTAAATTATGATGCTAGTTGCACTGGTTTCTGTGCTGCCATGTAATAATTATCTGTATTAATGACTAATCAGCCTGATATTGTGAATATATTTCTATTCTATGAGTACTGTATATTGTGAGTGGGTCCCTAAGCTCAGTAAGTGACAGCAGCACAGAGCATGTGAATCAGCATAAAAGAGGATGGGGAGACGGCTAAAGGGCTGTAGTTGCATTGGACTGATACAGAAGAACAAAACAATGTTCAGCATTTCTAGACTACTTTTTTAGTTAAAGTGGACCGGTCACCCAGACAGAAAAAGCAGTATAATAAAAGTACATTTCAAATAAAACCTGAAATCCAATTTCTATTTTTTATTAAAGCATTCATAGCGGTTATAAGCCCATTTAAAAATCTCAGCTGTCAATTAAATATTGTCTGCCACTCCTCTATGCCTTAGGCATAGAGGCAGGGCAGATAATTACTTTCACTTTCCATTCAGCACTTCCTAGATGTCACTGGACTCCACACATCCCCCCACTCTCTACACTGTATAATTGTGTAGCCAGAGCATGGGGATGGACATTGGGTAAATAACATTGTCCACAAATGGCTCCTGCCTTCTTGCTATGATTATGAATTCCCAGACTGAAGAAAACAAGATTCAAATAATGTATAAAGCATAATTAAAGTTCCTTTTGCATGACTATTAAGATACAATAGTATTTTGTATAAATTGTTTTTTTTTTGGGTGACGGGTCCCCATTAAAGCAATATTGACACGTTCCCATAAAAAATCTTAGGGACAGGTCCATACCAAGGAGGTGCTGCACTCTAAATTTTTAAAGCCAAAAGCCAACCCCAGCCCTGTGAACCTTCGTGAAACTAACCCTATGGTTTTATAGAAAAGTCAGTATTGCTTTAAGCTTTAGTTCTCCTTTAAGTATCCGTGTTTACTATTAAAAATCCAAAGCATTTTACTAGCTACTGTAAAGTCCAACTGCTAGTGCCTTCTGACATTGGATGGGTGAGGGTGCTGAGGGATGTATTATACATAAGCAGCTAGGAGTCCAGTGAGCTTACCTAGAGATCCCATATATGAGTATTCAGTATTGTCTGGCTTTACCACACCAACATTTGAACGTTTCAAGAAAAGCAATGTTGGTCCCACAAATGTATAAAAGTATGGTATGGTCACCTCAAGAAGGGGGTCCGCCCCCGAAACGTTGTGACGCTATTAATGTACCAGGGGCTTGACCCCGGTTTGCACTTGCCTTGTGTGCTAGCTTGATATTTTGTTTCTATGGTCACCAAGGGACCATACTCCCAATTGAAAGAGAACGTTAAAGGACTTTATTTAATGTATAGGTGCACTACCATTGGTGCAGATACTTACCTGGTACAAGAAGAAATGACCAGCAGTCTCACAGGTGTAGGACACATCCCCTGCAACCCCCAAACTCTCTTGTAATCTTCCAACCTCCTTAAGCAACTCCAGTCTTCTGGCTAGTACATAATTCACTCTTCCATACCTGGGTTGTGAACAACATCCTCATAGTCATTGAGAAACATTACACCTTTCCCTGAACATGCATTTACTTACACTGACTCACACAGGGGGATTAATTTAATAACACAGGAATAAAAATGCAGCAGTACAGATATCAACTCGAACCAAATCCGATATCGCCTTTCAGTGTATAAAGTGCACTTGACTGATCAAAGCTTACTGCCAAGTAATCTCTATGGGTTACTACAATGATGTTGTACCAGAGTTAGTAAAGAAAAGTCTTGTGCTTATGTGTGTAGATGTGCAAAGACAGAAAGAAATTTGATGGGGGGGTAAAGGAGAGATACAGCTCTGGAAACACAAAGATTCATGTTCCTATGGGCTACCCTACTATTGGATTTGTGCAGAACCCCGATTTGAAAGAAAAAAAAAAAAAAAAAAAAAAAAAAAAAAAAAAAAAAAAAAAAAAAAAAAAAAAGAATGGGGGTACAACTTTACAGCCCCCCTAGGGTAGGGCTGTCCAACTGGAGGTTTTGCATGGTCCCCAGTCAGGTCTGGGAATCAAAATAGGCCCTAGCCTTTCTTGTACACCGCGGCCCAATCAGCCCACACAAAGGCCCAAAAAGACCCCACTAAATCCTGAATTTCTATGGCACCTTATAGGAGCCCCTCTGGCATTTGCCAGAACCCCCAGATTGCCAGTCCATCAATATAACCTTGCCCTTGAAGATGCTGTTTGAGACATAATCACCCCAAGATATGCAATATGTTGGACAGAGTCTAGGGCATACAAAAAAAATGAAAGAGCAAAGGCAGTTGGGCAACATTATACAGTCTGGAACTGGTGCAATATATGGAGTCCACATGAGGATATGTTACTTGAGAGACTGTAAACAAATGGTCCACTGGAAAGCAGATAGTTAAAAATATTTCTCTCTTTTTATTTGAGATGCAACTACATGTTTCAGACCATTAAGGTCCTTCCTCTGCACCAGAGGAAGGACCTTAATGGTCTGAAACATGTAGTGCTATGCATCTCAAGTAAAAGGAAAAAAATATTACACTCAGTATATTAGTAAAATCAAAGCTGCAAAAAAAAACAAAAACAAACATATGATCCAACATAAAGCCATAAGTATGATATTTACGCCAGGCCTCAAGCCCAGAAACAGCAGTGATTAGAGGAAACACATGTTGTTGATCCTGCTGGCACAGAAGGTGTAAATGGACTTTTCTCACCTGCTAAAATCCTTCTCAGTCTCCAGCTCCTCCTCTCCGTGGCCCAGACGCAGGAGATGCCTCTCATCAATATCCAGAGCCATAATCTTCTCAAACAGCTGGTTCAGAGCCTACAGATTGATAGGAACAGCAGAAGAGGAGGGTTTAGAAACTCAGCATGGAAGTTCTAGGAAGAAGGGGGCTGGCGGGTGGGAGGGGTGACAAAAAGGCAGAGTGTGCACCATATATCACAAGAAATAGTTTGCCCAAAGCCGTTAATACATGGCAACTCCAGGGACAAGAAAAATACATTATTTCTAAGTAATATTTACTTAAGTAATTGTTGGTTGAGCCCACACCCCAGAGTTGAGTGATGCATACATATAATAATGGCCCCTGTTGTAGTTTCCATGTTATACAGAATGGCAAATAACAGTGGCATAACTAGATGTTACTGGGCCCCACAGCAAATTCATTTTTTAGCCCCCCAACATATCCTGTTTAAACAATATGTTGAAATTAAAGCCTTGTGGGGCCCCCTATACCCTGCCGCTGCAGAGTCTGCTCCCTCTGTTAACTCACTTTTATAGAAGAGGTCCCCAACAATAATCTAGGAACCTATGACTTACATTGTGTCCACATGGGCACATATCAGAGCCACCATGTGTTCCTCAGTAGAGGCAACTTCTATTGACATCAGTAAAACAGCACCATCTAGTGGTCTTGTCTGTGGCGCACCAAAGGGTTACAGATGAGGTGCTACAATTCAAGAGTTGTCCAGTTTACATGCACCCCAGCTCATGTAAGGTTTATGCCAAGACTACATACTACAATAACGTATGCTTGTTAATTATGATTGGCACAGATATTAAACTGGCTCTCCTAATCTCTGTCCATTATTGTACAATATACTGAGCTTACACTCATCTAAATTATTGGTCAGAATCCTTACCGAGGTGTGGGATAGCTAACCAAGAAACTTAACATCACTCTTGCCAAGACCTTCCAAGGACCCTATACATGGGTTGATAAGTTGCTTGGAGGGCCCGAGTCAGCAGGTTTTATCAGCATGGTATGACCAGCTTTACCCAGGTATTCCCAGAGTCAACGTTCCATAAAATGTCTATGTTACATAAACATCAGTCCTTGATGAATATCAAACACCTAAGGGCATAACTACACGGCAGACTTCAGTGTTCGTCGGATCCAACGCTGGGCGACAAAACGCCTGCATCAAGTTGGATCCGACAGGAACAAGGTAAAGCATTAGTAAGTCGGATGGTGTTGCAGGGTTGATGCAATGCAACACGACTGTCGGCTGAAGACGCAGATTGCAGCATTTTCATCATCGGGATCATGTCACGTTGCATCAACTCTGTGACACCATCCGAATTCCTATTACCTTACCTTGCTCCTGTCGGATCAAACTTGACGCGGGCGCTTTGTTGCCCACTGTCAGATTAGACAGAAGCGCACAGAAGTCTGCCATGTTGTTCTGCCCTTAGGCCAATACGCCACTGGTTAACCCAAAAGGGCAGATCGTGATTAACCAGTAAGAGCTTAAGCCGATGCCCAGTAGTAAAACACTCCATAAGAGAACTGGTCAAAGCCACATTAATTAGATGACCCTCGTGATGGTTCTCCATTACTGCGATTAATTTAAAAGTCAGAGGAATGGACAGCACGCGTTTATACATAACATGCATTTTCTTACTATAATTTATATCCTTCACAAGGACCCATTCACCCATTCCTTGTTTGCAGCCTTGCACCCCAACATTCTAATTCACAATGAATTGATTAAAGGTTACACTTTAGTACAGCTGGCTTGAATCTGAGCATTTTTTGCACAAATCATAACGAAAATCATTTACTAAATTTAAGTAAATACACTATGTGAAAGTTCAAGAAATCGGATTTTTAATAAAGTTTGAATTGTTTCCTTTAGCAAAATCTCCAGTTCAATCTGCAGTTCAATTTGAGGCAGGCATTTTTGATTTCATGGACTCCTCCAACCTATATTTTCACAGCCAACTGCAGCTGTGAAATCTCACACATGATCAACTGAAATTTCTTGGTTGCCTAATATTATTGGTTTCCTAAGATTATTTTCAAATCTGCCAAACTTCTGTGTTAGCTGCTGTTCAGTAGTGCTGCCACCTTCTGGAAGTAAAGCTGGCCATACACTGGCAGATAAAACTGCCGATATCAGTCTTTTAGGCCGATTTGACAGCTTATCTGCCCGTGTATGGGGGATTCAGACGGGTCTTCCCGACCTATATCTGGACACGACATCGATCGGAAAGGTCCGATTTTCTACCGACCAGTCGGAAATCCAATGCGCTTCTCGTAATCCGTGCCGAACGTTCGGATTACCCCGATATAGCCCTGCCACTTAGAGGCAAACGGGCGGAACTTTGCATCTATGGCCAGCTTTAGTGTGTACCCTTCATTTACATAATGACATCACCAGCAGGGGATAAGAACAGCACTCAATATTAAAACCCATGTCCCACTGTGTACTATTCAGTTACATTGAGAAGGAAAAACAACAGCCTGCCAGAAAGCAGCTCCCTCCTAAAGTGCTGGCGCAAGTCACATGACCAGGGGCAGCTGGGAAATTGACAAAATGGCTATCCCAATATCAGATTTCAAAACTGAATATAAAAAAAATCTGTTTGCTCTTTTAAGAAATGGATTTCAGTGCAGAAGTCTACTGGAGCAGCACTATTAACTGATGCGTTTAAAGGGAAACTGTCATGGGAATTTTTTTTTTAAAAGAATCAGAAATTATGGTGAGCAGGGCCAAAGACATAATAAAGATAAAAATAATAACGTTACAGAGTCCTTGTCCCCCTACTCCTCCCACAGGTGCTCCATGGAGATGAGAGAAAATGAAAAATGAAAAACTTCAATATTAGAAAAATTGTCAAAAATATAAAGAAATTGCTAAATATATATTTTCTGGTATAAGATCTAAAAGACACCTGTATTGAAAAAAAAAAATACAGAAAAATACAGTCTTGCAATTACCTGGTTAGAATGTGTCACAATGAGAGTTCTCTGCTCAGGGAAGTTGTGATATAGGTTGGAAATAATCTGCACAGCCACATCGGTTTTACCTGTGCCAGGGGGTCCAACTACCTAAAAATAAAGCAACAATGAGAAAGTGAGTATTATGAAAACCTATCTCTACTAACAGTCACAATGGAGTTTTTAACCTATGGGCCAGAACCAGAAAACAGTATCCCCATGCTGTGTTTTTTTTTTCTTTGGTTTGTTTGAGATTTTTGAAGGGTTAGCATTACAAGGTTCTTTAGGATTGCCTTTGTTTTAACCCTGTCAATGTTGGGGGTCAGCTCTACAAACTAGGCTGCACTCTGGCATGTAAACACTAGACAACAACTGGCACCAGCACTCTGGGTTTTTTTCCCCAAATTGACAAAATGCTCTATGGCATGAAAAGGGGTTAAAGAAGTGATCTTTTATGCTACTATAGACAACAGTAATTACATACATAATGCTGAAGTGAATCTGAGTAAGACGCACAGCTGCAGCCACTGCATCGCCATTAATAGTGCTACTCCAGTAGACTTCTGCAATGAAAATGTTTTGTTGTATTGAATTTTGAAATCTGACATGGGGCTAGACATTTTGTCAATTTCCCAGCTGCCCCTGGTGCCAGCATTTTAGGATGGAACCGTTTCTGGCAGGCTGTTTTCCCTTCTCAATGTAACTGGAGGAGTCTCAGTGGGACATGGGTTTTACTATTGAGTGCTGTTCTTAGATCTACCAGGCAGTTGTTATCTTGTGTTAGGGAGCTGTTATCTGGTTACCTTCCCATTGTTCTGTTAGGCTGCAGTAAAGAGTGACTGATGTTTATCAGAGCACAAATCACACAACTTGGGGCAGCTGGGAAAGTGAAAATATGTCTAACCCCATGTCAGATTTCAAAATTCAATACAACAAAACATAGGTTTGCTCTTTTGAGAAATGGATTTAAGTGCAGAATTCTGCTGAAGCAGCACTGTTTTTATTAATATTTTTTACTATACTAAATTTTTCTCAGGACAGTCTCCCTTTAAACAAATAAATCAAGCAACAATTAACCACATCACCTACAATTGCTTCAGTGTTGGTGGTCACTAGGGTTTGGGTAAGGATTAATGATCCCTACTTTTACCCCCATCATATAACTTTCTATAAAAAGCATCACTTCACCACCACCCTTCATTTTCATCGTCATTTTAGTGTGAACTGGACAAATATTTTGGAAAACTGGTCCAGGTCCATGAAAAAAGGACAAAGATGGACAAACAGTTTTAAAAAATACAGTTTGCAGGGTATCACATGCTGAATACATAAAAAACTGGTATCATCTGTTAAAGTGCAACTATGCCCCTGACTCATTAGGAGAACTTGCTTAATGACCTCACAGTAAATGCGACATAGAAGATGTACCAGATGTAACCACTAGTGACTAAAATGACAAAACTCAACTAGCCTATCCAGAAATATTCATCAGCCACTTGTCTGGTGAACATAAACTACTTGAGAAGCAGCGATATGGATCTCAGACATATACACGTGTCTGTGTTTATAGATCAAGAGTGAAGAGAAGCAGAGGCAGCAGCTGGAGTTATAAACGCAACTGCAAGTGATATAAAGCAGATGTATGCATGGACATTACTGAAATACAGGCTATCCTAGTTCTGCAGTGCAGACTGCCCTGCTACATATTTTCCAACCCCCACGTATGTATTAAATTAAATCTCCAGTTAATGTGGCAGTGTTATTAAGGAGAATTAAATATACTTGACAGCTTTACTTTGATACAGAAGAAGGCAAAGCTTGCCACCTCTGCATCTGAAAGTCTAAAATAAAATAAATCCAATAATGTGTATGGTCAGGCTTTATGCAGATGTACATACCATAGTAAGGCCGGGCTGCATGCCTGCACGGATGGCTTCCGTCTGTGTGGATGTGAACTGGATGGTGTTGCTAAAAGACAGAATGAGAGAAAATGCTTTCATATTGAAAGAACATGTGGCCAAGTGCTATGCTAGCTCGAATCTACTGGTACATGCTTGGGTATGTTGCGATAATGAATGTGGCGGAATATCAACAAATGTAATGCAATCTTGAAGCTAGGCTAAGAGTAACTCAACTGTAAATGGCAGATCTGACAAACAGGCAGAGTTTTTGGTGAGGACATGCCAGACAGCAGAAATCTGCAGGTAGGATTCATTCTTGATTTTCTGAACGCTTTACTAAACTACAGGTAAAACTAAATACCAATAGAAAGGAAAGTAATCAGCAGATTCAGCTTAAATCAGACATTTCTGCAAGTGCACTTCTGACTGGCGATGTCTGTGGCTGGGTAGGTACCGTTTTGGTTGGTTGTACGGATAAGGCCCTCGGTTCGGGATGACATGTGGCTCCACAGTCAGGATGTTGGTCTCTTCCTGCTCAGTTTCTTCCTCGGAGTCATCTTTCCGCTTCTTCCCTTTGCCTCCATAGACAGGAAATGAAATTCTAAAGTGAGGAGAAAGCAGAATGAAATTTAGGCATAGCTGCTGGGAGAGGACAACAGACTTTTTTTTGCAACTTAAGCAGAGAAAAACATTGAAGCCATGCTACCTAAAAGGGGCCTTCTGCAGAGCTGGATCAGCCACGGTCACCTTAACTTTGTAGCCAGGGAAACAAGCCTTCAGATGGTCCAAGCTTAGAAAGGTGTCATTGAAGTCCAATGTTGAAATCTGATTTGGCATTTTTGTGTAGTGGGCAC
Source organism: Xenopus borealis (assembly GCA_024363595.1). NCBI lineage: Eukaryota > Metazoa > Chordata > Amphibia > Anura > Pipidae > Xenopus > Xenopus borealis. The sequence continues at coordinate 97,056,321 of CM044445.1, read as the reverse complement.
TTCCTGGGTCTCCATAACCCAAAATGATGTCATGAAGCCAGTCAGGCACCACACAGTCTGTGTTCATCAGCTTCCGGATAGTCTCCAACACAGCCTAAAGGGAGCATGAAAGACAGCTGAATCTTCATGTGTAACGGTTACATTTTACAGTACGTGTCCTTAGTAATGCTAGATTCAGCATGAAATCTGGAAATATATTGCTTAAATCGCTGCTACCACATACAAAGGTATTATGCATAATTTCCAACCAACCAAATGAAGTGTATTGTAATCATAGCAGTGTACTGGCCAGTAGGAGGCACAAAAATAGGATCCTAAACATGTGCGATCATATACCTGTTAAAAGTAAAAATATACCCTCCTTAAAGGCAGTAGTTGCTCGCATTTGCTTTCCAAAAGGGATATCACATTTAAAACAATTAAGACTTCTCCAGTCCATAGCTACATTTGTTCACAAAAGGGTGCTGCATTAGTGCTGGACTGGGGCATTTTTATAAAGACTAAATTACATCATCATCCAGAGGGCAAAAGTAGATAGTCCTGCTCTAGTAATATTTATGGAGAATGTCTAAGCTTTACAAAAAGGCTTTGCACAAAATTGCAACTGCCTCTTTGGGTTGTTGAACATCGACACTCACCAAAAGCGAAAGACTGGGGGTCTTAATTTAACAAGTGCAATCTGTTGTCCATGTTTGGTTTACATAGAAACATTTTTTTGACACAATACCTAAGAACGAGCTAGATGTGATCCTTAGCTAGAGCAGTTTAGAGCTCACAAATGTTCATACTAATATAATGAATAATGATCTGTGAACAATGAATACATATCAGATTAATCAAGGATAATAAAAAGCTGCTCAAAAGGAATGCATAAAGAGCACCCACTACTGTCTGACTTATTAATTGCACAGGAGAAAATTCACTTTTACCTGTGCCTTCTGTAATTTAATCATATAACCCCTATACTGGCATAGTCCTTTAACTACGCCAATGACACTCCTGAATGGAATCCTTCCCAGGTTCTTCCAACGGAGTCTTTAGCAGGTGGGATTTTTCTGCTTTGAAGCAGACCTATAAAGGCTATATTTTTCAAAGATTTAACCCTATATGGGCAATCATCTGTGCATATCTGGCCAACAAGAATGTACCCCATACTCAAGCTAACACAGGCAGATATTCTGTTGATAATGACCTTGAAGTTATTCTCTTTGGGTTTCCTCCTCATAATCAAGTTGAACGTTTCATAAACATCCTCTGCCCCTGTCTGGATGGTGTTCGTCATGTCCTGCTGATATTGGTTGGGGTCAAGGAACACCCGGAAGGTTCTTGAGTCTCCTTTAAGAATGGGTTTGGGTTCTGGACCTATGAAACCAGCAAGAAAAACGTGTCACTGCTACCGAGAATTACAGAACTTGTCTAGTACATGGATATCAAAGCTGCTGCACTTCCCTCCCAGCTTGAAAATACTGGTAGTGGTGATTTGATAGCTGGAGGGCTTCAGCTTGTTCGTTCCTACTCTAGACATACCCATCATCATTGAAAAGTGAACCATGCTATATACAAACATCATGCCTCGCTGAGATATACTTGTACAACTAAAATCATACACAATTGTGGTATAAAGCAACCACACACCCAAGTTATAATGCAAAGATAATTGTTTATACAAGGTATTACCTTCCTCAATGACTCGTCCCTTCTCATCCAACATGCCTTGGATCTCACACCCACGTACATACATGAGGCCAGTCTGCTCTACAATTGGTTGTCGGCGATCGATTTTTGTACCATAAAGAAGGGAGGGCCGCAAGGTTACCAGGAAGCAGACATCATGCTTACGGAGACCTGGATGGGAGAGCAACTGTTATTCTACTATGCTGCAATGCATTAACAGGAAACAATGTACATAATGTGAGTGAGCTTCAGTTTGCAACCTGCACTCATCTTAAATGACATACATATTCATAGTGACAGGTTTAAAGGCCTTTATGGGAAAACTGGATTTGACCTCAGACAATAGCAGCTTTTTGCCTGCTATTGGCCTTTTTACCCCTAGCATCTAAGGTGATATTACTGGATCAGCAGTTTTATAGCCATACCATCGATCAGGTTGGAAGACCAAAATACTCTCTTCCCCCTCCCTTCAGCTTCTTGTTGTGGAATTATGGGTAAAGATGAGTGGCTAGACAGCAAAGTTTCTATGGAACTCTCAGCAGTCATAGTCCAAACTTGCAGACACCATAAAACTATCCCTATAGTAGCCTGGAACAATTTACAGGAAGTACAGCAGATCTTCAATATTAATACATGGTAACTCCAAAGGACAGATAACAGCAAAAAAGAAAAATTGCTTTTTTCCTATAGCAGGTCACATCAATTTTATAGATTGAACATTTTTTTTCAGCGAAGCAGACGTCGCATTTTTTTTTTTTTTTAAGGTATCTTTTTATTTGTTTTAATAACAATAAACATTGACAAAACAATAAATACTGCTGATATAAACGTGTCATTGAATTTGTCTTACAATGCATCAAGGTCTTTACTCCATACTTACAATTTGAATTATTATGACAGTTATGTATCAGCTACAGTTAGCTCACATTCTCTCTCCATATATCCACTTGTTTGAGTACCAGGACCTGCTTCCCACCACGAGACGTCACATTTTTAATAAAGCTTACTCCAAGGTCTGGTGGGTGGGTTATGCTAGAAGTAGCCCAGTGATCAGGGACAAAGTACCTAAATCACATAGATTTGCACACGAGTAGTAACATCACAGCAGGCAGACTGGCATTTAAAGCCACTTCATAAATCAGGGCCACTTTTGTATATTTAGTTCCGAACGGTTGAGGCAACAAATACGATTAAAGAAAAATGTGCCATGAAATCAGAGCAGAGGCCCTAGTGCTGAGTGGGTACTTGGCAGAGCTCAGGCTTTCTGATCAAACACCAGGTTCTCATGCAGTGCCAACAGAGGTTATTAGGAGTACGATATGAGCCAGAGAACCTATAAGGTTATGTTGTGTTCTCACTTGCCAGCTGGCAGTCACTGGAAAACTACTCAGTATTATTCAGATATATATATATATATATATATATATATATATATATATATATTACATTCTCCTTTGGCCGGTCTGCCCCCTACAGTGGGTTTACCACCTTATTTTTAGTGCAATATTATGTGCTATAACAGGCGGAAATGTAAAATTTTTGCTGATACAAAATTGTGCAGAACTATAGGTTCCATGCAGTATGCTGCCACTTTGCACAGTGATTTGACTAAGTTGGAAAACTGGACAGCAAACGGGACAATTAGGTTCAATGTGGATAAATGCAAAGTTATGCAGTTTAGCAAAATTAATATAAATATAAAATGTCTAATTCTGGGCAGTATCATTTTGTAGCTACTAAAGCAAATAAGGTTCTGTCTTGCATAAAAAAGGGCATAAGCTCAAGGGATGAAAACATAATTATGCCTCTTTATAGATCCCTAGTAATACCTCATCTGGAGTATGCAGTGCAGTTTTGGACTCCAGGTTGTAGTTGTTTTCTAAAAAAAGGCGTTTGCAAGGGGACATTACAAATATATTAGAGGACATTATAGACAAATATCAGGGGACCTTTTTACCCATAAAGAGGATCACCAGAGGCCACCCCTTCAGACTAGAAGAAAAGGACTTTCATTTGAAGCAGCGTAGGTGGTTCTTCACAGTGAGGACAGTGAGGTTGTGGAATGCACTGCCGGGTGATGTGATGGCTGATTCTGTTGATGCTTTTAAAAGGGGCTTGGATGATTTCTTGGACAGACATAATATCAATGGCTATCGTGATACTAAACAGTTAGAATAGATATGGTACATAGCATTTATGCAAGGATATAGAGGGGTGTGTGTATGGATGCTGGGTTTCATTTGGACGGGTTGAACTTGCTGGACTGTCTTTTTTTAACTATGTAACTATAACATTTTAACAGAAAATCTCTCACCAAGCCCATTAAAAAAGTCAACAACCAGGATTTCTAGCAACTCAAACATAGTCATTAGTCATTAGGCCTTTAAACAGGGTCGGACTGGGCTCGGGTGCAGCAGCCCCAGTGGGACCCGGCCCGACCCCGTCTTTAAATAAGGTTGTTTATACAAACTGGGCTTTAAACTGCTGTGCATTACCAGAATGATGTTCAAACAGCTTTACTATATCTGTCTGAGTAAGTAGTTCCCAGGTATTACCTCCAGTTAGTCCAGCAAATTGAATATCTGTCCTAATGTATCAGAGAACATATCATTAAAACAATGATCATACATTTTTTGGTTGATTTCCATACCTTCCCATTCTTGTTTGATGTGTTTTTGGACATTCAGGTTGATTGTGACATCAGCTCTGACTCGAGTTGGCCAGTTCTCACCAATATTGGGCTTGGCCACTTCTACTACCGTGAAGGCCACAATAGGCTGAGCCATACGTGCCCAACCCCCAAAAACCACACCTCCATATTCAGACTGCCTATATGTTGGAGATAAAGAAGCAGTTTAGATGTTTATTAAATGGAAATAACCTCAAATAAATGCAACTAAAAATACTTATAACTACATGGCTTGATAGCGTAATAGAGTGGAATTCTTCATTAGACTGGAAGAGTTACTGACACCAGAAACTTTTTTTTTTTTACATTTACATAATTTTATCTGTGCGTGATATTTATAAGTTTGCCATAAAATTATTTGCCTGATGCTGTTACATTACCTATGTAATTCCCCATGTTCCTCTGCTACAGTTTTGCAGCAGGAGTCCATTAGCATTAGAAACTGAAGGGCCAATCAGGGTGTTAAAACAGTCAGGCTAAGGAACAATCCCTTACAAAAGCTGACCTATCAGTATTTACATTTTTTGAAGAGTTGTTTTCTATCAAGTTCTTGGACTTGAAGTCCCTCTTCTTTCTAAAGAATATGTGCATTGCCCACCATGGAAAGCAGACATCTATTCCTAGAATCCATCACTTCAACATGAAAAAGATGAGACACTGAATTAATCTGCCAGCCTTAAGAGGGTAGAGAAATGCCCCTGTGACTAGGCTACAATGGGTTCCTCTCAATCTATTATATATAGATTAATAGAGATGCACAGAATCCACAATTTTGGATTCAGCCGAATCCCTAAATCTTTGGTGAAAGATTCGACCGAATACCGACCTGAATCCTAATTCGCATATGTAAATTATGTCCTGGAAAGGAAAAAGTGGGGAACATGTTTTTACTTCCTCGTTTTGGGTCAAAGTCTAGGATAAGCAAATGACCCAATGTAAACAAAAACATTGTACAAGCATCACACAATCTGGTATAAGTGTATAGTAAAGGAGGATGTGCTGAATACAACTGAGCGGAGAAAGTATTTCAATGTGTGCAAGAGTAAAAGCAGAGCGCTGATAGGGTTACACATCAAAGCCAAGCTGGCTCAGCAAACTGAAATAGGCATCCAATGAGAAACGGGGAGAGCTCAAGTTCCACTTATCTCACACCTCATAGCCTGTGCCAGCGAAGGGGATTTGTGTGAAATACCAGAGGGATATACTGATACTGGAAGGACATGAACATAAGCATGCAGGACAGTGGCTGCTGGGTGTGGATTTCACTTGCACACTTGATCCGAGATCTGTAACATTTGCATGCAATCACTAATAAAATAAAGAATAAAATAAAGCTTCGTTCAGCAAAAGAATAATGATGTTACAAAGCTGTCCTTGCATTCAGGGTATGTTGAAAATTGGGAGGTTTGGTGGGAGACTATAGTTAATCTATCTGTGAGAGGGTAAATAGAACATATATATATATATCTAGACTAATTCAGGGATTACTAGACATACTCTTTTGGAAAAATCATTTGCAAATTGAAATGTTTTACGCCAATGCAGCGTCACTGAAGGCACCATGCACAGGACTGCCTGCAATTCAGTAATACAGATGCAGATTAGCATGCACTATGGTAAATGTCACACAAGTTGCAGTACGCATCGTGGGAAATGTGGCGTCAACAATACCATTTGCTTGTGATTGGGCATAAGCCAGTTGCATGTGATGGTACAGCTTCACGAGAGGTATTAAGAAGTGTGTATAGTTGCAAGTACAGGTATTGGATCCCTTATCCGGAAACCCGTTATCTAGAAAGCTCCAAATTACCGAATGGCCATCTCCCATAGACTCCATTATAATGAAACAATCCAAATTTTTTAAAATGATTTCCTTTTTTTCTGTAATAATAAAACGGTACCTTGTACTTGATCCCAACTAAGATATAATTAATCTTTATTGGAAGCAAAAATGTTATGTTTACATGATTTTCTAGAAGACTTAAGGTACGAAATCCAAATTATGGAAAGATGTTATCCAGCAAACCCCAGGTCTCGAGCATTCTGGATAATAGGTCCCATACCTGTACCTTCTTTTATAGCATTTAAAATTGCCTATGTCTGCCTGAATTTTATTGATTTGCACTTGCTATCATAAACAAGTCCTTTTAAGCTTATTTTCCAAATGGCTTGCTGTAACACTGCAACATTATCCACATTCATACCCCCATACATAAGAGAAACAGGGGCTCATTTATAAACTTCGCACAGGGCAGAATGAAAGTGGGCCCTGCACATGGTTATATTTATAAACTGGATAAGAGAACTTAAGAGAATACTTAAGAGAATTCAACCCTAACGTTAAAAAACCCTACCCCTATCCACACCAAGACGCCCCTCCCATCTCCCCCCAGCCTAAATGTTACCTTGGGTAAATGCTCCTAACGTTTTACTTATTCCTCGGTGCAGATTCAGCCATCGGAGTTCACAGGCACCATTTTCAGCAACTTCGGTAATCTTCAGAAGGAGACCAGCGCTTCGGCAATATTCCAACTGCGCATGCACCCTTACGCCACTCTCATTCCAAACATTTCCGAAGAGAAAAAGAAGATGGCGCCCATGAACTCTGGTGGATGAAACTGCACAGAGGGGTACATAAAACATTAGGGGCATATGCCCGGAGTAACACTTAGGCTGGGGAGAGGAGTCTTGGTGGGGATGGCGGGTAGGGGTGTTTTATTTTTTACGTTAGGGTTGAATTCTCCTTTAATGTGCAAATAGAAATGCGATTTTGTTTTCGCACTGTGAATATCCAGAACAGCTTTTTAGATATAGGAGAAAACAGAAATTGTGAATACTCTGCACTTGAGTAACACCACAACTTTGGTGGCAAAGAAAATATTCGCAGAACAGTTTTGCAGATTGGGAATTTTCATTAGTGACGCCATTTGCGAAAATGCGTTCACAATGCGAATTTGCAAAAACCAGAAAGACGGGCACAACATATATTTTAGCGTTCATGAAAAAACATGGGCAACACCACCATTTGCGAATAAATCTGAACTGTGCAAACTTTATAAATGACCCCCACAAAGTTTGCCCGGGAGCAGTAACCTATAGCAACCAATTACATGTTTGCTTTTTAACAGGAGACTAGTAAATTCTACCTGCTAATTGGTTGCTATGGGTTACTTCTATTGGCTAAACTTAGTGTTTTGGGGTTTTTTTTTTGTTTGTTTTTTTAAATTACCCACATAGTGGAAAGATAAACGCACAAGGCTTATGCCATATTACACTCTAATTGTTTTGTTGTCTATGAAGATTCTCATTTATCCAGATCATGACATACAATATCTAGTAGAATTAAGTCAAAGTTAACTGGACATTTATAGTTTTTCTTGAAAACGTTTCATTCATTGTGGCTTCTTCAGTTTGAAATAAGAAGTCACTCTTTAGTGGTGAAACATTTTCAAGAAAAACTTTGACTGAATTGTACTAGGTATTGTCATTTAGTTGGTGCTTTTTTTGTGCCTCCTCTGTCCCTTTAAAATGCTGTCAGCATCCTCGTGTAAAAGGTGCTCAGTTTGCCCAGGTGCAGTAAGTGATAACAACGAATCAGCAGGTAGCACAGTATAGTGGTCACCTGTTTAAAAACAAACCTCTTATTGGCCGCTATTGGTTATTGCTACTGGGCAAAGTCAGTACCATATATTACATATGGGGACTAGGAACTGTTGCTATGCACGGACTTTAATAAGCTAAGCATATAAGTGTCTATGGACTGCCATAGTTAAACTATAAAAACAAAGGCTGATCGTGTAAGGAAACCTGCAAGTCAAATATGCCCCTCAAAAGGATTATATGCCCCTGCATTACCAATATCTCAAAAGAATGCTTTGAAGATTTCAGTTGTTTTATTATAATCTGGCTCCAAAACATTTGAAATAGTGGCAACCTGACCCACTTAACAGAAAATATAGCACAGTATCCAACCTCACAACATGTGAAATAGCAGATAACGGTGCTATGGCATGACCATGCTGCACGAAAGCCAATAGCAAAAAAACAAATACAGTAGAACCCCCATTTTACATTACAACAAAATGGTGTAAAATCCAGGAAGATTTAAAATCAGGGAAATGTATTATGCATAAAATATAGTTGGGACCACAAAACAACAATGTAAAATGAGGGAAAACTTAAAAATCAGGGGATGTAAAATCGAGGTTCCAATGTAGTGCATTAGCGGTGACCTTTAAAGGAACAGTTCAGTGTGAAAATAAAAACTGGGACACAACTGTTCAGTGAGTTTGCAACTGATCCTCAGCATTCAGCTCAGATTCAAAAGCAACAGTTATGCTCCACGTGCCCCCCCAAGTCACAGATTACTCACTGCTTGGTAACCAATCATACACAACCAGTCACTCCAGCCTTTATACATTACATTTCTGGCTAAATAACTATATTAGAAACATTTTTTTTATTTTTCACAGCCTATCTATTTGCCCAGTTTTTATTTTTACACTGAACAATTCCTTTAAGCATGATGACTGATGATAGGGAGTCTACAAATGAAAGAGCCAACATATTGAGAAGCCCGTTATCCTGTGTGTCAGAAACAGCCCATCTGTACTTACCAAGGCTTCATTCGACAAACCACATCCTCAATGTCCTGACGGATCTCATATGTGGACTCCAAGCGGAAGAGGTTGAAGTTGCGCAACAGATAATCATGTAGGGTAAGGAACTGCAGGTTTAATTTTGGCAGTGCAAGGCACCCTAAAACAGGGACAATTATTTAATATAATAAGGTATAAAGGTCTCCTAAAAAACGAAATCCATTTTAATAAGCCTCAAATGTTCTATGCTATTCACACTTAAAAACAACGGTTCATAAAAGGTGCAATGGGCAAGATCCATAATTAATCAAGCACATTTCTTTAAAACCGGATTTAATTGCAGTTTTTATGTTGAATCATGTGCTAACTTTTCTGCATGAAACTGAATGGCTCAATGTACCTTATTTAGAATCAGGGCAGTAACACATTGCGATTTTGGGAGATTTTGTAATGAATTTTAGAAAGGTAGGAGGTGGCACCAAATTGTCCTCTTCCCACAATGGCAAACGCTTGAAACTTGGCAGTCTCCATTCTAAGTGACAACTGAAAATTGTGGGCAGCAAACAAGCAAAAATTATCTGCATATTTATATTTAGTTGTTTCCAGTGGGATCCAACCATTACTTATTTGAAAAAGAACTTCAGAGGTTTAACAGTTTAGTTTTCTGAATGCATAACTGTGCAATATACTGTTCCTCATATCGCAGACAAAGCATGCCGATAAATACAGGCAACTGTTTCTTCAATAGATGAGCTACAGCTGTGTTATGCCTCTCAAATATCTAGACACAAGCCATAAAAACCACAAAATGTTGCTGAATCACAGGCAAAGACATTTAGCAAGCAAAAAAGTCTGCTTGGGCACAATGGTATGAAGTTGTGCAGCGTTTGGCAGGTGTTTATCTGTATTACATCTCAGATGCTCACAACAAAAGCTGCAATATCAGTTTACAGCCGCTCACCTTCCCCGGAATAGTACTCTGTGGGCACAATGTTCTCATCCCATACAATCTTCTCCGTGGGGTACAAGGGCATTTGGTTCAGCTGCTGAATTTGAGAGATGCGACGTTCGTGCCGAGAGACCTTATGACAGAAAGGGAGATAAAGTTTCTTTGTTAGTGCCTCTGCAATTTTCACTGTACACAATGCTACTGCAGGGCTTTTTAGGAAGTCTAGAGTACAGCTGCTCTTGCTGTTCAGCACATCATCCTTAAAGGGGTTGTTCACCTTCCAAACACTTTTTTCTGTTCAGTGGTTTTCAGATTGTTCTCCATGAATAAAGACTTTTTTCAATTACTTTCCATTATTTATCTTTTACTGTTTTTCCAAAATCTAAGTTTAAAGTTGAATGTTGGTGTCTCTGGTGTTTGAGTCTGGCAGCTCAGTAATTCATGCAATTTCAATCCCTGGTTCCAATTAAGCCTTTGGTAGTGCCTCCTGCTCTGCCTCTGTCCGGATCAAGGCATGTAACTGTGTCTAAAAAGTAGAGCCTGGCACAAGCAGATCAACTGCAAATGTGTTTTATTTCACGACATATTTCGGGCAACAACCCTTTATCAAGTGATGACTTGATAAAGGGTTGTTGCCCGAAACATGTGAAATAAAACACATTTGCAGTTGATCTGCTTGTGCCAGGCTCTACTTTTTAGACACAGCTCAGTAATTCAGGTGCAGACTCTAAACTGTTACAATTTTGCAACATGTAATTGATATATTTCTCAGCAACATCTCTGGAGTATTAGCAACTATTGTATCAAGTCGAACAGCTGCCTGTAATGAAACCCAGAGATTCTGCTCAGCAGGGACAAAGATAAGAAATGTATCCATTAAATGTATCAGTTTAGAACAGTTGTCCTCTGCCCACAATAGACAGTAATTGGAAAAAGCTGTTATTTCTGGTAATCTACCTGAAAACAACTAGTTTTTTGAAGGTGGACAACCCCTTTAAGCAGCTTTTGTGCCCATAACACAGAATGGTTTCCAGCAACTCTCTGGAGTACGGAGAAGCAGGAATGTGATATTAGAGGCATTATATCAAAGGTTGAGTTTGTGAGGTTATTTTATAATTATTGAGTTCTAGGCTACAAAAAAAAGGAAAGACCTGGAATACCTTGAATTTATGGAGCAAACCACTGTAAAAAATCTGAAAATCAGAAAGGCAAAAACATCTTCAAATGGTTAAAGGGACCTCTGCCACTGACTTCTACATGTTTTAGCTGGAGTATTTTCGGATTCTGACTTCTAGTAGCTTGAAGGCTTGAAATTCGAGTTTTTAGTGAAACAAAGCTTGAAAAACTAATTCAACTAACTCAACCCTCAATAAATAACCCCCAGTTCTCCAAATGATTTATTTCTCAGCAAATAATTTTTGCCAGCTCTAAGAGAAAAGATAATAATTGCAATGACTATGACAAGAGGACATGTTCTGCCAAATCTCCTCAGTTTACTTCTATGGGAATCCCCTACAATCACTTTTCAGAAGATTGTTGCCTGAAAACACAGGCTGCTGCATTTTCACTAGGCTAGAAACAGCTGGAAATTCCCTTAGCTACAGATAACGGCATGTTTGGCAAAGCACCTGAAATTGCTTCGCATGCTATTGCCCTAAAGGGACACCCAACACATTTTCACCACTACCTGAAGAGGCACGAGAGCAGAAAATGAGTTAAAGAACAAAAGCTTGTAGGATTGGGTAAGACTATATCAGAGTGACAACATCATCTTCAATACAGACACACAGTCCTACAGACTAGAACAGCTGGGAGGCAGATGGATGCTATAAATTATGTTAGCGATAGGTGCTCTATCCTGCCCCTTCAATCTGCCTAGAGGGTTCTTTTGATATCTTGCATTATTCTATATTCAATTTACGATTAAGTTCTTGCCGATAGACAAGCATTTTCATAGTGAAGAGAGCTACATCAGGACAGTATTGTATGCTTCTGTCCCATGTTAGGGCCTATTTGGTCGAAAGACCCAACATAGTGAGAAGCCTAACAGATAGAAAACCGGCAACATGCTTTCAGGGGCTGCATGCTAGATGTCCTTCTCACTTGTCAGCTTTTTCCACTGGGAGACAGCAGAACACAGATGATGTTACTATAGTTGTAACAATTCTCTCTAGTGTGCTAAATTTGGTGCCAAATGCTTATAAATAGACAAATAGCTGAAATATTACTACAGTCAAGAGCCCTGGAGGCAGCTTTAGGCACTGAAAGAAGGGGCTATATGTAGTCCGTTGAAACCTACCAATAGTTCCAAGAGAACATCTTTCTCATATTTTGTGTCTTCTCCTTCAGCTAGAGCCGGTAACAGACAAAGGTACGAGGCCACCCCGTGGAGTGTGTTTGGACTGCAACAGAAAATGGCAGTACTGTTTTTGTAACATTAGACTAACAATAAATATATTATAAACATTTACATTTGTATTCAAATGAATGGTCACTTCTACACTATTTCACCAGGTGGGTTAAACCAGGTTTGGTGCATTTTTTTAGCCATCATTTATCTGGTCCAAATGACTGTATGCAAATGTCACAGAGAAACTAGCAGAACTACAGAACATTAAACAGCAGTGATCGTTACCGATGAACCTTCCAGCAGGTAGTGAAACTACAAGTTCCCAACGGGACAGTGCTTTCATTTATTACAAGCACTTTAACTCAATTAAGCAGCATACAGACTGAATGAAACTGTATATGATATTAACTGCTTACAAAGCAGATAAATCAAGACATTAGTTACATTACTTGCTACAATTATGTCACACACCGTATTCCTACAAATTGGAGTTTCTTATGAGCAGACTTTATTAGGGAGTGCTATCTACTTACTTTAGAGGACCAAAGAATTTAAGAAGGGATTCTCGCATGTCCACAGCTGCCACATTTGAAAGTGCAAAATTGTAGAGCTCAGGAAAGTGAGCAAAAGCAGCTCTCTACAGGTGCAAATAAATGGAAAAAATTAGTTACATGATTAAATGGAAAGCTCAGTATACAGAAGAAGAACAAATAAATATGGAAGAGAAGGGTTTGCACTAGGCCTGCATTGAATCCTTTAAGGGGGAGGGGGTCAGCCATTTCCTGAACACCTGCCACTTTTTTTTTTTTTGCATTACAAAATAAGTGTGTGTGTTTTGTGGGCCAAAAATTGTTGTGTAGGTAGAATTTTTTTATAACTGTTTGGATGCAGTTCAGCTAGGTACTTCAACTGAATACGAATCCTGCTGAAAAAGCCTCAGATTCTGCTAAATCAAAAGCATAATCCTGGATTGGGTGCCTCCCTAGTTTGTACCCACCTGCAAGGAAGTAATGCGATCATAGTGTATTGTGGTCATCTCGTTCTCTGTAAGCGCATTTCCCGTCTGGTCATTTATTTCAAACCCAGCATAAAACTTCAGCATGTCTAGAAGCTAATAGATGTACATATTAGAAATGTATGAACAAAAAAAAAAAAAACAGCAACAAAACCATTATATACACACACACACCTGTGAGAAGAGATGTCCCTCTTGTTCTCGCTGGCACAGGCTGGAAAGGTAGCAATGAACAACCAGATGGGAATCATCCAGTACAGTGTTAAACCAACGGCGGGTGGGAAGCAAGGCCTTGCAGAGAACAAAAGAAAAAGCATGAGTGTATACAGGATGACTCTACATATCTTTTACAAATATTTCATTACAAATCACAATATCAGTAGCTCCCATGCAAGTATGTGCCAGAGCACTGGGGAGCTGCGTGTCCCCAGCGCTCCTCAGAAAGTGGATGGAGGCATGCAGCCCCTAATGTTTTGCCGCCCTAGGCCCGGGCCTTTGTGCCCTCGCCACAAATCTGGGCCTGCACATTCTAGAATTATTATTTATTTTATTAACATGTATTTCTATAGCGCCAACATATTTAATATCACTAGAATGCTTGTGCTAATAAAGTGAACGAATGATCGCACCCTTCTTTGTATCTAAACAGTTTTAGGACAATAACTTGCTGGTCCATACGGTTGCTTATTGGCAGTGCTTGCTATAGGCACGTTTATTATCCAAAAGCAGTTCTTAATATGATTAAGGCTTTACCTTACCATTAAAGGTATAGGCAGCATTCATAATTTGAACTCTAACTTATAACAATACACTTACTTTCACTTAACTTCATCTGTCACTTAAGAAGCGCAGGTAATGTGTGTTTTTGCATGTGCTGAATGAACACAATCATTATGGAATAAAGGGGGCGTCCCATTTTCAAACACTGTTTTCAGTTAAGGGGGGGGGGGTTCTATTTATTTTTTTAACTTTTGACTTTTTTTTTTTTAAACTGAAATTTGCATTTTAAAAGTTCCTCTCTCTCTGGTGTTTCAATAGGACAGCTCAGCTTTGTATAATTTGCTACATTAGTTGATACATTTCTTGTAAACAAATGTTGCGGAGAAATGTTTCAACTAATGTATCAAACAGTTTACAAAGTTGGGGACTCTCCTCCCAAAGCTGCTGCAGGAAGACACAAGGTGAAAAACTTTAAATGCCAATGATATAAAATTTAACTGAACCCTAAAATTTAATGTGGCTAAAAATGCCATGTTCTATATACTGAACTTATTGCACAGCCTAAAGTTTCAGCTTGTCAATAGCAGCAATGATTCAGGACTTCAAACTTGTCACGGGGGTCACCATCTTGGAAAGTGTCTCTGAGCAGCCATTGAGAAGCTAAGCTTAGGGGTTGTCACAAATTATCAAGAAGAAAATGAGGTTTGTCTGTAATATAAGCTGATGATACAGGAATGATTATTAAATTCTGATGCTAGTTGGCCTGGCCTCTGTGCTGCCATGTAGTAATTATCTGTATTAATTACTAATAATCCGCCTTATATTGTGACATTTCTATTCTATGTGTACTGTATATTGTGTGTGGGTCCCTAAGCTCAGTAAGTGACAGCAGCACAGAGAATGTGAATCAGTGAATCAGCAGAAAAGAAGATGGGGAGCTACTGGGGCATCTTTGGAGACACAGACCTTTACTGCTACAGGGCTGTGATTACCTTTGGCTAATACAGAAGCACAACATAATGTTGAACATTTCTAGCTACTTCTTTAGTTTAAGTTTCCTCATCCTTTAAAGCAACTGAAAAAAAAAGTCATCATTTATGGTGTACCATCTGTAACCAAGCCAACTGAGAAAGTGAACAACCAGTTCATGAGACAGCAACTGTGATCTATCAAATTCCCAAAGAAATAATGTTTGTACCTCCAGGTCAATCATAAGCTCTATAAATCGCTCACAGTAATGTACTCGGTCCATGCTGACTGCACCTAAAAAAATAATAATTCAAATGTTATGTGTAAATGTATAAACTACAACATCTATGTTATTCAGCGTCTCAGATATAGGTTTTCTAAACAAGCAGAGTTTGGGGTATATAACTTTCGTATCAGTTCATGAGAGTCATATGGGAGCATCTCAATAGAGAAAATATGAAACTGGTAGACAAAAGATTCAGACATAACTCTGACATAAGGAATCACACTTACCAGATGCTGGAATGGACTGGAGTACAGACAGGAAATTCTGGATAAGTTTTTTTAGGAATGTCCTCTCCTGTATTGCCCTAAGGTTGCAAAAAAAGAAGAAAAAAAAAAAATAGTAAGCAATTTGACTGAAATCAGCACCTTTTGATAAAATGTAAAAGAAGCAGATGCAAAATACAGCCAATGCTAGTGGATGCTAAAGGAGTATTGTACAAGTAGGGCTGTATCTAGTCATTTAAGGAAACTAATTATTTAGCTTGACACATGCACCTGATGTGCAGGAACTGCAGGAGCAGCTAGCAGTCACCAATAAATTCTATACACACGCACACACCATTGCAGTTCATTGATCTGGATGTGGGTACCCATGACTATTATTTGGGCATTAGATTAAAATAAACCATACTGCTGCTGTATGTGTTTATTAATACATGTACATGCACGCAACAGTTGGGGTTTCAATAAGCCCTCAAATTATGCACCTAAATAATATAGTGTAGCAAAATGACACTAGTAAAAAGCTGCCTCACCGTTACTTTACATTACGGATGCACCGAATCCAGGATTCGGTTCGGGATTCAGCCTTTTTCAGCAGGATTCGGCGGAATTCTTCTGCCCAGCCGAACCGGATCCGAACTCCAATTTGCCTATGCAAATTAGGGGTGGGGAGGGAAATTGCATGACTTTTTGTCAAAAAACAAGGAAGTAAAAAAAATGTTCCCCTTACCACCCCTAATTTGCATATGCAAATTAGGGTTCGGATTCGGTTCGGTATTCGGCCAAATCTTTCTTGAAAGATTTCGAGGTTCGGCCAAATCCAAAATAGTGGATTCAGTGAATCCCTACTTTACATCATAAGCCAAGAAGCTAAAAGTTCTTTTAGATTAATAGGTTGACACCAGCTGGCAAATTGAGGAATTACATGTGTCTTGGTAAGGATTTCAAAGCAATTACTACTAGGTACTGATATTGCAGTTACTTACTGTGCACATGCATTATTGTCCATCTTCTCATCCGCTTTCTTAATCAAATTCCAAAATTTCCTCAGTTTTGGCGTTTTCTTCAGTTCCTTTTCCAGACGACTCTGAAATGAAGACATGGACTCAGTACAAAATCCTTGTACAATAGACATAGGAAGATTTCTCTACTTCAGTGATCCCCAACCAGTAGCTCGCGAGCAACATGTTGCTCTCCAACCTCATGGGTATTGCTCCCAGTGGCCTCAAAACATTCTCTCCTGTAGGCTGCCAGTCCACATAAGGGTTACCAAAAAGCCAATCAGAGCTCTTATTTGACATCCACGTGGACTTTTTCATGCTTGTGTTGCTCTCCAAAAGGGTTCCAAAAAAGGTTGGGGACCCCTGCTCTACTGGATTAAAAAAATCAAATTTTCTAGTGATTTTTATTTTTACTCAGTGAACGTGTATAAGAAAAAAAAAAGTACTGAAATATTTTCATTATTTCAGTAGTCAATAGTGAATAGTAATGTGTTTTTAAAGGTACCAAGGCCTGGGAAATTGGTTTGACTATGAGATGAAGTTTGCCCTTTCAGTCTGGGCTCCCACACCAAATTTTGATTCCCCATTTACTCACATTCTTTTGTCTCGCCTCTCCCTTCAGACACACTTAATTCCAACAAATATACTTTCCAATCTTCTGATCCCACTAGCTCATAATTTCTTCTATCTTCCATATCCCGACCTCTGTGTTCCACTCCAACTTCCTGGCACCTGGCCCTCCCTGCACCCCCTGGTACCAGACCCTTCAACCCTCTCTCTTCTATTACCCCATACTTTAATGCATAAGGCTGTGATCCTGTAGACATTCTAAAGTTATTTATAAATAAATAGGTTATACAATTATTACCAGTAGCAGACATTAAATGGAAAAGCATAGAAAAACTAAAACATTACCGGCTGCAGGCAGATCCACATGGGCAGGGAGATAAGTTGCTGAATCTGTCCACGAATTAAATCCACCTCCTGCAAATGAAAAAATATAAATGAACAAATACCTGAACCTAGCTAGTGTAGCTGGATAGATCATTTCATTGAAACCTGCTCTAATTTCTGGTGACCAGAAGAGTTTGACACAAAAATGAATATGTAATGACAGTGTGCAGGTTCCAGAACTTTTTTTTTACCTGCTGAGAATACTCCCTGTGTCACAAGCTCAAAGCTGCCATACAAATCTGTTTATCAAAATAACTTTCAAACGAGAAGGTGCCATTTTACAATAAAACAGAACAGAACTGAGACAATGATCATAATCTAAAGGGAAGGGAATGATACACAAGGTGTGGGAGTGGGCAAGATAAGAGTTAAGTGGGGAGAGATGTGTTACTGTAAGTGGTATTGCACTAGGTAGTTAACAGTGAGGGTAGGCTTCTCTAAAAAAAAAAGTGGTTTTTAAGAGATTTCTTGAAAGCTGAAAGATTGGGAGAAAGTCAGACAGACCGTGGGAGAGAAATCTAGAGGAGGGGTGCAGCCCTTGCAAAGTCTTAAATGCGAACATGTGAGGAGGTAATGAGAGAAGAATTGAGTAGCAGGTCAGTAGAGGAGTGTAGTAAGTGGTTGGGTGAGTATATGGAAATTAGTTCAGAGGTAGGGAGGGGCAGAGTTATGAAGTGCTTTGAATGTCAGGGTCATAATTTGAATTTAATTCTGAAGGGCAGTGGAAGCCAGTGCAGGGACTGGCAGAATAGAATGGCAGAGGAAGAGCAGTTGCTGAGGTGTATAAGCCTAGCAGCAGTGTTCATTATG
This sequence comes from Xenopus borealis, assembly GCA_024363595.1. Lineage (NCBI taxonomy): Eukaryota > Metazoa > Chordata > Amphibia > Anura > Pipidae > Xenopus > Xenopus borealis. Next base: position 97,038,085 of record CM044445.1, on the reverse strand, counting down.
TACTGGAGAGGTGACAGTTTCTGGAGGGGAAGGCCAATTAAAAGAGAGTTACAATAGTCTAGACGCGTTATGAAAAGAGAGTGAATAAGAATTTTGGCAGCATCTTGGGTGATAAATGATCGTTTTTTGGATATGTTCCTTAGGTGGAAGTCTGCTCAAAGATCCGCTTGTTTGGCGACATCTTGTAGTTTATGGGCAGCTTAAGGAGTTCTAGCTTTCCAATTATCTAAAGGACAGCTCAGTAACAGGATCACACAGAAGTCAAGTACCAGGCTGTTGAAGCAGTGATCTAAGAAAATAAGCAGCACTGTGAGCTCCTGCAAGGAGAAGTCATTTTCTGTCTCCACAGTTACAGAGGCCTCCATTATACTCTTGAAAAAGAAAGGGAAGTGTTCCGGTTTCTTCTGGAAGGTCTGCAAATAGAAAAAAAAAAAAATAAGGGACTTGAGGACTGCTCACTACCATACATAATAAATCAGTTAGGCACACCAAGGAAACACATTTCCTAGTGTTGTTGGAAGATGGAGGTCAGCATCCGTATTGCCAAAAAAATGATTTAGCATTTGAGCAGTCTTATGTATTCATCACAACATATGCCTGCAAATGTTCCAAACATCAGGAGCATCTGATATTCCATTTTCAATTTTCAAAATACAAATGTACATTGAAGCAAGTCTAAAGAAGTATCATAACGTTACAGAGCCACTAAATAATGATTTGCTGGCAGGAAAATCAGGACATATTTCCTGGTAATCATAACACAGGTACGGGATGTATTATCTATAAACTATTACATTGTCCTTCAATAAAAGAAACTAGTAGGTTAGACATAATTTTTGTGATTCATACCTCCCAGGCTGGCACATTTTCCCTGAATTTCTCATTCACCATGCAACATATGGACATCAGATAGGGTTTACTGGAAACCTTCGGTGAGTAATTCACCCATAAGTAGTTCTCCAGGTACTGACTGTTAATGAGCAATGAGAACAGTGCTATAAATAGTGCAGTAAGTAAGAACATAATTGTAGTTTGAGGTATCTAAATGATATACACTTACCTGAACTCTAAGAGCATAATCTTTCTAATGGAAAACCTGCCAAAACATAAAGGGAGATTGCAATGAAAAAAAAATAATCCCTTTGGTGCAGATACTTCTGCCAATGAGGTTAAAAGTGAAGAACTAGCTACATAAAATTTTGTTATGGGTCAGAAAAAATTCTGTAGCAAAAATCTGAAAAAAGAGTTATGAAGTGCTTTGAATGTCAGGGTCATTAATTTGAATTTAATTCTGAAGGGCAGTGGAAGCCAGTGCAGGGATTGGCAGAATGGCATTGCAGAGGAGGAGTGGTTGCTGAGGTGTATAAGCCTAACAGCAGTGTTCATTATGGACTAGACAGGTGACCGTTTCTGGAGGGGAAACCAGAGGAAAAAATTATGTAGCAAAAATCTTAAAAAAAAATAAAAAAAAAACCCTTTCAACGAACTTTTACGATGAGGAGAGTGATATTCTGAGACGACTTGTAGTTGGTTTTTATGATTTGTGGATTTGTTTCGCTTTTTATTCAGCAGCTCTCCAGTTTGCAATGTCAGCAATCTGGTTGCTAGGGTTCAAATTACAGTAGCAACCATGCACAGATTTGAAAAAGAGACTGGAATAAGCATTGGAGAGTATCTGAATAGAGAGATGAGTAATTAAAAACTAGCAATAACAATATCCGTAGCCTTAAGGCCGCCGTACATGTAGAGATCCGCTTTGTCGATGTTGCCAAACGAGAGGATCTCCGATGTGCCCAGAGATCGTGGGCCCTAGGGTCCAGCGATAGGAACACAATAGAGGAGATACAGGCGGTCGGATTGCCGAAACCGCATCAACAAACAGATTTGTCCGCGATCCAACAGGATTTTTCGTCCTGCCTGATCGATATCTGCCTGAATTTCAGCCAGATATCGATCGGTAAAGCCCGTCGGAGGGCCCCATAGACAGGCCAATGAGCTGCTGACTTGGTCACCTTTAGGGAGCATTTGTTTTTTAGATGGGGGGTCAGTGATCCCCATCCTGGAAAGTGAGGAAAAAGGCAAATAATTCAAAAACCATAACATGCTGCCATGAGACTGTACATTGGGTTTTTGCATTATGTCTTGTGAGTAAGTGGATTGAGCAACAAAAGTGGCATTTTGTGACTGGATTGGGGGGAGTACATATATAGATATTGTCCAATGTATGATTATCCCATTATCCATGGGTGCACGGAACTTTACCTCACATCAACCACAGATTGCAACGTTAGCTTAAAATTCCCCTTGTATCACCAGCAACATTACTGTGGTCTGTTAGAAACACATATTGTCTTGTGTGAGTCTTGTGGGAGTCTGACCCACATCCCACATCTAAAGCACATTAAGACCAACCTACGATCACGTTTAACAGATGGAAGTCTCAACGCCTGCATGAAACTTAACCTCAACACGAATCAACCAGACTACAAAGCCATCAGCAAAACCATGCAGCACCAGAAGTCACATTAACTGTAAGAAGTACTATTCATCACTGGTTAGCAACAGCATAACAACGTTATAAGAAAGAATTCAGAGACTTAGTGCTGGTCTTACAAGTAAATGTGTGCATTTTATGTATTTAGTTTTAAACATATTGTATGGCTCTCAGGGAATTACAATTTAAAATATGTGGCGTTTATGGCTCTCTCAGCCAAAAAGGTTCCTGACCCCTGCACTAAATCGATATGAATAGCAACAATGATCAAAAAAAGGAAAGAAATTGTTTTATTAATGAGAAGTTTTATTTATGAAGTCAAACTAGGAATCCTAGTGAGCTTCTAGCAGTCAAGTCAATTGGATACAATAGCTGTTGCTGCAGTTTTAGGCTCATTAAAAAAAAAAAAAAAAAAAAAAGAAACCATACAATAGGTCTTGCACTTTCATAACAATGTATAAATATTTTAGTTAGGACACTTCCCATCTAGGAATTATTCAATGACCAAGAAAGAACCTGGTACATTCAAATTTGAGCATTAGACAAAAAAAATCTTACCTTGATGCTGCAATTTCCTTTACATATATATCTTCAATCACCTATAACACATAGTACAAAATGTTCAAATTAACAATGAAATTAAAATATTTGCCTTTCACCGAGATGTAAGATAAACACACATTCTAACAACAAACATATTCTAGCCTCTCTCTTTTCATACATTCCCAAAGAGTTTGTAAAGCTCTACGCAATATGTTGGTGCTATAGAAATACATGTTAATAATAACCACAATACCAGGCCATGTAAAAAAAAATCTGCAAGGCATAAAGTGATTTGGACACTAAAAAATGTATTTTAAAAATACATGAAAAGCTACATATTAGTCATGTTGATCATTTTTTGTGGACAGTTCTGCTTTTGTAGGTAATTACTACTTGAAGTACCTAACCCTGACTGTTTTGCCAGCGGACTACTGCTGCACAAGTATGGCAGCCCCCTCATAGAGGAAACACTTGTAATTCAATTGACCAGCACTCACCCGAAACTTTATATCTCTCAAAGAGGTAGGTGCTCGTGTAGAGTTGTCCACTACAACCCGCGTGAATACTCAGAATAGATTCACAGCACCAATCACATTAAAAGACATTTATTGGTATCCTGGCTCAGTTCTCTTGTAAAAACAACGTTTCGGGCATTGCGCAGCCTTTTTTCAAGACTTGAAACTTGAGCTTGAAATACGGCTGTGCAAGGCCTGAAATGTTGTTTTTGCAAGAGAGCCAAGCCAGGATACCAATAAAGGCCTTTTAATATTGATCCATGGATGGTGCTGTGAATCTATTCTCTGAGCCCCTCAGAGGAACAAGGGGGTAAGAAAGGTAACGTGAAAAAATCAGGCAAATACCTTTATGGCAATTATAAAAATAATGTTATTACGGATATAAAAAAAAAGTGTCAGTATCTCTTTTAGTACTATGGCGCACAACACATTTGAACTTTATTACAGACATGATATTATAGCACTTGAACAGAGCAAAAAAATAAAAAATAAGATGGTGCTTCTCAAACAGTACCCAGACCCAAGCCTTTTTATAAAGAAGAGTAGCGCCAGTTCAGGGTACCAGCAAAGCAGCTGAAATCACTGGGCTACCAGGAATGATTTTACCTTTACCTCATCCTTTATGGAGGCTTAAAATTTCTAAAATAGAATCATATAACAATAGTGGGGATGCACCAAATCCAGGATTCGGTTCAGGACTTGGCCAAGGTTTGGCCTTTTAAAGCAGGATTCTGGAAAATACAAAGGCCTGGCTGAACTGAATCCAAAAAAAAAATGTGACTTTTCGTCACACTAACAAGCATGCCAGATATCGATCGGTTAAGCCCATCGGAGGGCCCCACACACAGGCCGATAAGCTGCCAACTTAGTCTGCCGTCGGCTTTTATCAGCCCGTGTATGGCCAGCTTTAGATAAGTAATTGTAAAGGACAAAGAAAGGCAAAGCAACTTTCCAATATACATTTTTTTTTAAATTCAGTGCTATTAAATTTCTAAAAACAATTGCTACTAAAAGCAGCATTTGACTAACTCATGGCTGTTACTTTTTAAACAATGTTGCGAATGTCTGAGTTCCCCAGCATAGACAGGTCTGTTAATCAGCTTATATTGTATCAACACCAGGAGAGAGGTTAGAAAAGGACAGACAATCACTTCTTTAGGTAACAATAAATACAGGAGCATTCATAAGTTTATATACCCTGGCAGAATTTATGATCCTACTGAGCAGAATCTCTGGGGTTCATTACAGGCAGCTGTTAGAATTGATACAATAGTTGCTAATACTCCTGAGATGCTGCAGAGAAATGTATCAACTAAATGTTGAACAGAATCTGCACCAGAATTACTGAGCTGCCGAACTGAAACACCAACATTCAACTTTAAACTTAAAAAACAGTAAAAAAATAAATAATGGAAGGTAACTGAAGAAAGTCTTTATTTCTGGGGAACAATCTGAAAACAACTGTACTGAAAAAAGTGTTTGGAAGGTAAACAACCCCTTTAAAGGAGAACCAAACCCCATACCCTAAAGAGACCCCCCCCTCCCCAGCCTACCCTGTACCATGGGCAAATGCCACTAACTTTCTACTTACTCCTCCTTGCAGGTCCTGTCCAGCAACAATCGTGTCTACTTCGGTCTTCTTCTTGTAGTGTTTTTGGTGAATGCGCAGTTGGAGTTATCTTATATACTATTGTTCGGAAATTTTCGTGACTTTTAGCACATGCGCGGTCGATCCACACTGGAAGATTACTCCAACTGAGCATGTGCCAAAAATGCCGGTAGGAAGATGTCCGAAGTAGACAAGATGGCTGCTGTGAACTCTGCTGGACAGGATCTGCAAGGAGGAGTAAGTAGAAAGTTAGGGGCGTTTGCCCAGGGTACCAGGTATGCGCCAAAAATGTTGGTCACTACAGAGAGATGACTGAAGGAGACACGATGGCTGCGGTGAACTCCGCTGGACAGGACCAACAAAGAGGAGTAATAGTAAGTTAGTGGCATTGCCCAGGGTTCCAGGTAGGCTGGGGGGGGGCTATATAGGGCAGGGGGAAGGAAGGGGGGATACAGATTATGGGGGTTGGTTCTCCTTTAAGTTTCCAGCATTTTACATTTTTTACTTGAGGTCCCACAATAATGCATTTCAGTGGGTGCACTTCCCTGATTTTAGTAATGTTTTCCTGGATTTTACATCAACATTTTCTCCAGATGTACCCAAACTGCTTTTTTCCTCTATGAATGTTAGTTATTATTGTGAAATAGAGGTTTAAAATACTAATCAGATTTTTTTTTTTATCCATGGTTCTGCCTGTAAATGGTCAATTCCAATTAGCCTTCCCATTATACAGTCCTGCACCGATCATTTATTGCTTTAGGTTGTGTATGTGTCTGACAGAGAGTCTTGCACATGCCACTCATAGTGTAACCAACGCTGCAATGTTTAACCCTAGTTATCAACACAGAAAATTTGCATCTCAAAGCAAAACTGACTCCTGTGCTAACTTGAAGAAAAAGTTACTTTAACAAATTTGCCTGGATTTTACATTACGTTTTCTTGGCCCCCTTAAAAAAGTATGATGGGGGAGGGTTATACTGTAACTTTAAAACCATATAAAATGTGTAATCACTGTATATTGCAAAGTTTCTTAGAATTAGGGTTTATTTTACTAGGCAAAATAGATTGAAATTCTTAACAAAACACACCAATTCCCAGCAGCATCCCTGGGGAAAAACGAATGTAAAAGAAAGGGTTTTGAATCGGATCCCAAAATCCTATAGGGAATTGCTCCTTCAACGGGTTTGGGGTGTAAATTACTTGGTTCAATTTGGATAATTCAAGAAAAGAAGTAAAGATAAAAAACCCCACTCCCGTATTGTTGAATATTTAGTTGATTGTTATTAAAACAGTGCGATCATTGAAATTATTGCTTGTGCTCCGTGATATAGTTCATAAAACTATACCCTCAATTCATTAGATATAGTCAATGGTAAAATTCATATAATTAGTCCAATCACAGGGACTGTTTTAAATTAATTAACCATTTAGTGAGTGACCAGAATTAATTTAAGGTGCTTCAAATGAATATAGATTAAAGTGCTAGTGCTTATCTTCAACAGATATATAAGTTCATTTAAAAATTACTTCATTTACTATTCACCAAATTCGCAGTTAATAACTCAATGCCGATTAAGGAAGTTAATTCCACATTAACAGGTTAAAATACTAAGAGCTACTGACATCTATACTTCAGTGCTCAATTAATTCACTGATATTTATTAAGAAAAGTTCAATCAACAATTACACTTGATTCATTCAGGAGAAAATTAATAAAAAATCAAGAAAAATCAAGGGCTGATAGCCAAGGTGCAATTCATTAGTTAAAAAATAGAGAATTAAAAACAACCAGCATTTTAAGAGAGTCAAAGCAAGGAAACGGAAAATAGGCAAGAAGTGGAGAAGTCCCAAAACTAAGGCTACCTATAGTTGATTCTAGGCCCTGGGACCCCACAAGAGGGAGAACGGCAAGCACTGTGGACTGTGGTCTCGTGTCTACCTTGCTAACTGTTAGAGAGCTAAGCTTCCCTGAAAAACCACAAATCACACGGTGCCTTGTAAAAAAAGAGAGCAATGCTTTTTTTAAAATTTTGTTGCCTTGAGAAAGCTTCGGCGAAACGCGTTGGCTAAGCAAATTTTGATACAGAGTAACTGTTCTCTGCTTTCACCAGCTCTAAGCGCTTTTTTCATTGGAAAAACTTAAGAAGAATTTTATAACCGCATTTTATATTCTCCGCTCTCTTTTTTTACAAGGCACCGTGTGATTTGTGGTTTTTCAGGGAAGCTTAGCTCTCTAACAGTTAGCAAGGTAGACACGAGACCACAGTCCACAGTGCTTGCCGTTCTCCCTCTTGTGGGGTCCCAGGGCCTAGAATCAACTATAGGTAGCCTTAGTTTTGGGACTTCTCCACTTCTTGCCTATTTTCCGTTTCCTTGCTTTGACTCTCTTAAAATGCTGGTTGTTTTTAATTCTCTATTTTTTAACTAATGAATTGCACCTTGGCTATTAGCCCTTGATTTTTCTTGATTTTTTATTAATTTTCTCCTGAATGAATCAAGTGTAATTGTTGATTGAACTTTTCTTAATAAATATCAGTGAATTAATTGAGCACTGAAGTATAGATGTCAGTAGCTCTTAGTATTTTAACCTGTTAATGTGGAATTAACTTCCTTAATCGGCATTGAGTTATTAACTGCGAATTTGGTGAATAGTAAATGAAGTAATTTTTAAATGAACTTATATATCTGTTGAAGATAAGCACTAGCACTTTAATCTATATTCATTTGAAGCACCTTAAATTAATTCTGGTCACTCACTAAATGGTTAATTAATTTAAAACAGTCCCTGTGATTGGACTAATTATATGAATTTTACCATTGACTATATCTAATGAATTGAGGGTATAGTTTTATGAACTATATCACGGAGCACAAGCAATAATTTCAATGATCGCACTGTTTTAATAACGAAAAACGAATGTAGTAAGCACTCGTGTGGTCTCATTGGGATTTGTAAATCAATATATCACACATTATCTCCCCTTACCTTGTAATCAAACGGCAGCTTCTTCTTTGAATGGGGGGCCCAATATGTATTGGCCAGCTGAAAGGAGTCAGAAATAAAAGGGTTAGCCTATGTGTAATACATTCATTGGAAACTATACGATCATGATCATCATTATAATAACCCCAGGGTGCAGTGACTACTGGCCAGAGCGCCCCCTTTCCCGCATCTTACCAGCGACTGCGCAGGTTGTCCCTTTCCCATTTTGAAGGGTCGTACTCTAGATCCAAGTCCCGGCACTTTTCAGACTCGAATTCTACCGCCCAATGCCGATGGTAACCCTCCAAACCTACACTTACACAGGAGGCATGTAAGGAAGTGGCGCCAGCGCTCGTACGACGCTACTTCCTGTTGCTAAAAGCGCAAACAGAAAAGCGTTCCCCCGGATTATCAAATTACCGTTTCTAGTTCCTATTGGATTAAGAAACTGCATGCATGCTGTGTACAATGCTGGGCAATTTTATGTTCCTGACAGTATATTCTGCAGAAGTGTCTTCTGGGTTTTCATAGAGCGTAGACCGCTGCCCACTAGGAAATGAGAATGACATCAAATAAATGTATAAAAGTGTTTGAGCTGGCTAATCCTAACCTTCCTTAGTTTGTGATCTTCTTATTGAACATTAAATTATGTTAAAACCCAGTGTGGGCTTTGCCCAGTGGTATAAACCTTAAGGTTATGGTTCGTTTAAAGGGATACTGTCATGGGAAAACCACACCTCAGTCCCAACTGTCCCTTTTTTAAGAGGGACAATCCCTCTTTTGATAGCTCAATCCGCAGTCCCTCTTTTGTACAGTCCCGCTTTTCTCTGCACTGAACAGCCAGAAAAAAAGAAACACAGTTTCTAACTTAATTGACTTTTAGCAGAAGGCCCAGAACAGCCACAGCAGCAGATAAGATATTTTTGTAACAATTTTGAGAAAAGAAAAGTTATTGTAACAATATAATACAACAGGTCCCTTGGGAAAAGTTAGACTCACAGCTTAAGGTCTGAGAATCTTCTTGTCTGGATGAGCCCTAAAGGGCAATTCACCTTCATTAGCAAAACTGGAAGAAAAAAACACAGAAACCTATTAAAACATTCATAACCTGCATGGTAATCAGGGGTGTGACCACAAAAAATGGACGTGTGAGTAGGGTTGCCACCTGGCCGGTATTTTACCGGCCTGGCCGGTATTTTTGATGGTTGAGCCCAATGTTATTAATAGGAAAAAAAGCTAAATATATAGGAAGGCCTGTAGTTTTTTCAAGAAAAGGTGGCAACTCTACGTGTGAGGTATGGAAAACTTGTAAAGTGCATCAGTTAATAGTGCTGCTCCAGTAGACGTCTGCACTGAAAAGAGCAAACAGATTTTTTTCTATTCAATTTTTAAATCTGACATGGGGCTAGACATATTGTCAATTTCCCAGCTGCCCCATGGTCATGTGACTTGTGATAGCACTTTAGGAGGGAACTGCTTTCTGTCAGGTTGTTTTTACTATTGAGTGTTCTTAGATCTACCAGGCAGCTGTTACCTGGTTACCTTCCCATTGTTCTGTTGTTAGGCTGCTGGGGGGGGGAAAGGGAGGTGGTGGTATCACTCCAACTTGCAGTACAACAGTAAAGGGTGACTGAAGTTTTATCAGAGCACAAGTCATATGACTTGGAGCAGCTGGGAAATTGACACTATGTCTAGCCCCATGTCAGATTTCAAAATTAGAAATAAAAATCTGTTTGCTCTTTTAAAAAGTGGATTTCAGTGCAGAATTCTGCTGGAGCAGCACTATTAACTGATGCATTTTGAAAAAAATGACAGTATCCCTTTACTGTATATGCAATTTACTTAAAGGGGTGGATCACCTTTCTGTAAACTTTTAGTATTTTATAGAATGGCCAATTCTATGTAGTCTTTCAACTACAGAATTTGGTATATATCAACTGCCACAGTTGTGAAATTGACCACAAAGTGTCTACAAGACCCAAAATGGGTAGATGAACTTGCAATATGACATACAACCAAGTATTAATGGCATTGTCATTTATCTACCCATCGCGGTTTGTCTAACTTTATTCCTTTTATGTCATGCTGATATTATTTCCTATGCCTTATTTGGACTTACACCAGGGGTGTCCAAACTTTTGGCTTCGAGGGCCACATTGGAAGAAGAAAAAATGTCTGGGGGGCCACACATGAAATACACAAACACTTTTGATTTGTAAAAGTAAAGAAAATACACAAAAAAAAAAGAGCTACAATACCAGCTGGATAACCAGATGGAGCTATACACTGGAATAAGGGACACCTGGATATTAAATAGACTTATAATTATATTATTATTACTAACTGGGCAATGGGCAGAGTCCCCCTCATCCTATATCCTTTGCAACAGGACATTTTCTCGGGAACTGAGCTTCTCAAGCTGGGCCGCATTTATATCCATCCTGGGCCACATTTGGCCATCGGGCCGCAGTTTGGACACACCTGGCTTACACAGATATCTGATAGCACAGATATAACTAGTTTCTCTCTCCCTGGGTTCTTGTCCCAAACTGTTGTTTTTTTTTTTTCATTTTGGCCTTTATAGCTATTAGTTTATAGGTCTGCCATATTTTCTTCTCTAAACTCCTTGCTTGAAGTTTCTATGACTCGCAACCCATGGACTCTGGGGATGTGCAAACAGACTTTACTGCACACTCAACATAGAATTCAACAAGCATACGCATACACCTGCATACAAATTTTACACTTTTATTTTAGAATTTTTGTTGCATTTTGCACTTTTTTATTTCTTCTTGTGTTGTTGAAAATAAAATGGCTGCAAATGTGTTCATACTGGATCCTGTGAAGGCCACCTAGTTTTCTTATACATATATACATATTCAGGGGCCTACCACAATAGCAGGGGATCTCCTGGTGGTCCCAGCAAGGTATAATTTCCATCAGCCCTTTCTTATTTACACCATAGGTCTATATGACACCTATTACATTTAGAGGTGTTGGGGGTGGGTAAATCTCTGGTGGGCCTTAAGGGACATGTGGGAAATCAGACTCTGTAAAGTGCAATGTGATTTTCAGAAAATTCACAAAACAAGAGTAACTTTTGCAAAGCTTTACATTTTGAGGTAGAAAACCATTTCCCCATTATTCAGAATATGTATCTTCCAACAATATTTGCTTTTTTGGAGTCATCTTATAATTGGGAACTCTTATGATTTAAAGAAACCTATTTTCCTGCAGGCAACTTTTCCAAAAAAACATGGATTTCAGGGGTAAACGTACTTTTTGGGGGTGCATAACATTTAGCACCCCAAATTGGAAAATTACTTTCATTCTCTTTAAAGAGACGGTGACTGCATAGTGATGCACCAAACCCTCATTTAGATATAAATACATGCCCATGTGTGTAACATCAATAATCTCATATCTGTAACATTTTCAAGGGCAAAAACTAATGAATACAAAAATCTGTAGCTGTTATTTTTTAAACATATGCAGTATAAAAAAGAAGACTGGTCTTGTAACATACTACATCTTGTATTGTAAAATTATTTATTGTCTATTTTTTAAGCAGGTCCCTATTATGCCTCCAGCCTATAGTTCTTATAATTTAAGAAAACTGATATATTTCTGAAAGTAGTCCCCAATGTGTACATTACCATCAACTGATAGTATTTAACATTACTATTTGTCAAATAAAGGAAAAGTAAACCTAAAATTACACAAAACAGTCCAAAGAATCACATAACTTTTTCCCTGCATTCTATCTCATGTAGTTTCTGTATAACAAGCAGCTCAACTGTAGCTCCCTTTTCATATCTATGTAAAGAACTCAAAGAGATCTCTACTGTGCATAGGGTTGCCACCTGGCCGGTATTTTTGATGGTTGATCCCAATGTTATTAATAGGGAAAAAAGGTAAATATACAGGAAGGCCGGTATTTTTTTCAAAAAAAGGTGGCAACCCTAACTGTGCATGCTCATTGCCTCTGCTACATGCGTGGCCTTCACAGTCGAAGAGAGGAGAGCTCTGAAAAAAAAAGGGGGCAGAACATCCTGCTAGACAAGGAAGTAGCTGAGAAAGCTTCAGTTGACATGAGCCAGAACACAGGGTGAAAGGTATGTTATGCTGGGGGCTGTTTACAGTGATTTTAAAGAGAGAAAAAAGTTTACAGTCAATAAAATATTATACTTTTACATGTTATCAAGATCTGTGAACCAAAAAACATTTTTATATTTCAGGGGGTCTAGGGACTGAACAAATAAAATAAAAATCCCTTAAAAAAATGTTTCAGAACAGCACTCCCATAGTAAAGTAAAATGAAAGTAAATATCCCGCTTTTATTTTTAACCCTGGTATCAAAGTTTCACAACATATATTTACTTCTAGTATAAAAAAAAACCAAGGAAAGCCATCTGTGCAGCAACTGCTCACTGTAACATCTCATTGTTCCTATTTATGTTACCATTTTACATTTTTAGCATTGCTGCTTCTATAAAGTAAATTAATGAGTCCAATTACATTAGCATCTTCCCATCTGTTTTTGATGTGTTCTTGGAACAACACACAAAATAACGATCCCTTATTTGTAGGGGCTAATTTGTTTTTTTTGAAAGAAGAAAATAAATATCAGGAACAGAAAAAAACACATCTGTATACATTTAATTTTAATTTATGTACAATGTACACAAAATACCAATTTTATTAGCAGAAGAGTATTTTTTGCCATCACCGACCCAACAAACTAGTATGCTAAGCTGGCAATACATGAGCCGATAAAAGCTGCCAACAGACCGAGTCAGCAGCTCATTGGCCCGAGTGGGGCCCTCCGACAGGCTTCCCTGATCAATATCTGGCCAAAAGTCGGCAGATGTCGGTTTGTGGACGCATCTGTCCATTGATTCGGTCCTGCAATCCAACCACCGTATTGCCTGTATTATGATGCGATCACTGGACCTTGGATCATCCTGATATCGCTCACCTGCTAGTTAAGCTAGCAAACACCTAACCAAATCCATTCAACCATTATAAATTATTATTATATAGATCTACTGATGTTACCGCTGCCGAAATGGATTTACCCAAATTTTAAACCACTGCATATGGGAAAATATTAGGGATGCACCAAATCCACTATTTTGGATTTGGCGAACCCCCATATCCTTCAAGAAAGATTGGCCGAATACCGAACCCTAATTTGCATATGCAAATTAAGGGTGGGAAGGGGAAGGGGAAAACATTTTTTTAATTCCTTGTATTGTGACAAAAAGTCATGCAATTTCCCTCCCCGTCCCTAATTTGCATATGCAAATTAGGGGTCGGATTTGGTTCGGCAGAAGGATTTGGCCGAATCCGAATCCTGCTGAAAAAGGCCGAATCCCGAACCAAATCCGGGATTCGGTGCATACCTAGAAAATATTAGTCTCACCAAGACCTATTCCATTCCCATGGTTTGCACTTAAGGAGCTGCCATACTTATATATTCAACTAGCAGTTAGGCAGGTTAAAATAGAGTTAAAAGATTGAACTTGATGGACCAGTGTCTTTTTTTCAACCTAACTTACTATGTTACTTAAAGTATAGCTAGAGATGTAGCATACCCATATTTTTTGAATTGGTGCATACTGAAGCCTCCACAACATATTTGACTCTATGCTGAGCCCTAAATTTAAAAAAAAAATCTGTTACCAAAGCATTGCTGCTTTCAGTTGTCCATTTAAAATCACAGGACATGGAGATAGATTTATCAGTATTGGTGGCTATGCCTTTTTCAAGAAAACACAGAAAAAAAATGCGAACACAAGCGAAAACATTGTTCAAAGCTTGGATAGTCGTGATTTATTAACTAAAAAAAAGCCAGAAATTGGCATGAAAACACAAGTAAACACTGACGAATTTTCAGACAAGTCACTGGAAATTACCTCTGAATATTTCAAGCAACTTAATTTTTTTCCTAGTCAAGATTTTTAGCTTCATTGAAAATTAATGGAACAATTTGATTTTCACTTATTTTCCATGATAAAATGCAGCCAGGACTATTATGTTTAGGCTAGTTCTCCAAAACTTGACTTTTGGGTGTCAAAATTCACACATTCAAAATTTGAATATTTGCCACCTAAAACCTGCTGAGTTCATGGACAAGTCAATGGCAGAGGTCATTTGGAGATGTCAATAGTCTTCCTAACACTGTTTTCAGAGAAAAACTTGACTCGTGCAAATCAAATATTATTCAAATGTTCAGGTCGGAACAATCTGAATGAATATTAGACATTGTAATTTTTTTCTTAAATATCTTCCAGTCCAATTGTGAGTATATTGGATTTAAAAAAAAAAGATTAATTCGAAATTCGACCACCGATAAATGGTACTCTTAGAATTAGACTGCATTCAGTCCTGCTGTTAGTGCAAGAATAATATTTATGTATGCAGTAAATGCAGAATTTAGTTAAAGATTCAGACAAATCTTAGACAAACCAAATAGAAACCCTTAAAATCACAGGGCTTTAACGATCTGGACAATTAAATGCATATTTTTTAAGGAATTTTATTTTCTTAAAGGGATCCTGTCATGGGGAATTTTTTTTTTCAAAATGCATCAGGTAATAGTGCTGTTCCAGAAGAATTCTTCATTGAAATCCATTTCTCAAAAGAGGAAACAGATTTTTTTATATTTCATTTTGAAATCTGACATGGGGCTAGATATATTGCCAATTTCCCAGCAGCCCCAAGTCATGTGACTTGTGCTCTGATGAACTTCAATCACTCTTTACTGCTGTACTGCAAGTTGGAGTGATATCACCCCCTCCCTTTCCCCCACCCAGCAGCCTAACAACAGAACAATGGGAAGGTAAACAGATAACAGCTCCCTAACACAAGATAACAGCTCCCCAGTAAATCTAAGAACAGCACTCAATAGTAAAACCCATGTCCCACTGCGTACTATTCAGTTACATTGAGAAGGAAAAACAACAGCCTGCCAGAAAGCAGTTCCCTCCTAAAGTACTGGCACAAGTCACATGACCGGGGCAGCTGGGAAATTGACAAAATGGCTAGCCCCATGTCAGATTTCAAAACTGAATATAAAAAAATCTGTTTGCTCTTTTAAAAAATGGATTTCAGTGCAGAAGTCTACTGGAGCAGCACTATTAACTGAAACATTTTGAAAAAAAGTTTTTCCCATGACAGTGTCCCTTTAAATTGTACAGGTATGGGATCCATTATCCCTAAACCCATTATCCAGATTCTGAATTACGAAATGGCCCTCTCCCATGGACTCCATTTTATCCAAATCCAAATTTTGAAAAAAATATTTCCTTTTTCTCTATAACAACTTAACAGTACATTTTACTTGATCCAAACCAAGATATAATTGACCCTTATTGGATATAAGACCAATCTTTTGGGTTTATTTAATGTTTACATGATTTTCTAGTTGATTTTAAGTAAGAAGATCCAAATAACAGAAATATCCATGTCCCAAGCATTCTGGATAACAGGTTCCATACCTGTACTATAGAAATTAGGATACATATCCCATACAGAACTTACAAATCTTTTATGGAGGCTTTAATATTTGGCTAAATTCCAAAATGATCAATTCAGTCAATCTCTGAAATATGTCTGAACATCAAACATTTAAACATGGGCAATACCCTAGTCAAGAATATAGGGAAAGCCAGTCAAGGCAAGACATTGGTTAGCTTCCACACTGATGTATAAATACACAGGGAAGGAATGCACACAATATGGTATGTCTTTATAATTTATCATCAGCTAAAAGATAGAAAACCAGAAATATACCATATACCATTATCAAAAAATAGTATATATTTATCCTTTACGAAAACAGATATCTTTCATTGTATACTCTGACACGTACATCATTAGAAAGCCCTCAAAAACAGGTGCCAACATAAAGTTTGCAAAAAGTAAGTATAAATAATGTATCTGATAGCACTGTGTAAAATATTCAAATGCTGCCTGTTCAAATGGAAAATCCTGAATACGCCAGCAAATTCCAAACAGGGGAATTAAGCCTATTATCTTCTTCTGAGTACCAGTGACCAGGATCTAGAAATAATATACTGTCAAGAAATAAGGTCTATTCTTTCTTTGTTTTATAATCCAAACCAGGCATCACTAAAAGGCTTCCATCTTTGTTTCAAGAATGACTTGGACACCCAGTGCTGTGAAATAGCCTTTCCATACTCTATATTTTGACCATTACCCTCTCCTTTCTCCTTTAGGGCATAGACACAAGAGCAGATTCGGGGAGATTAGTCGCCCGGAGACAATTCACCTCTTCTTTGGAACGACAAATCTCTCCGAATTGCCATCCCCAAGGCTAAAATGTAAATCGCCGGCGGAATGGTACTCGTATCGCTCCATTTTCTGAAGTCGCCCAAAGTTTCCTAATTTTCCAAAGTCGCTGGAGGTTTCTCGAGAGGCTAATTCAGAAAATTAAGCGCTCCAAGTGCCATACCGCTTGCGATTTACATTTAAGTCGGCGGGAAGGCAGTTCAGGGAGATTAGTTGCCACAAATAAGAGGAGATTTGTCGCCGGGTGACTAATCTCCGTGAATCTGCTTGTGTGTCTCTGCCCTTAAAGGAGAACTAAACCTATACTTAAAAAAAAAAAAACCTACCCCATCCCCCCAGCCTACTTGCTACCCAGGGCAAATGCCCTGAACTTTTAACTCACCCGTCAGGGCAGATTCAGGCGTCGGAGGTCACGGCATCCATCTTCTTTGGTAATCTTCTTCAGTAATCTTCGTGTATTGAACTTTGTTTTGGAGCATTTGCAGTTGGAGCATTTTTTTTCCCAGTTCCGGACAACTGCACATGCGCCAAAACTCACGGGAATCACCGAAGAGTAAACAAGAAGATCACCGAAGAAGATGGCTGCCGTGAACTCAAGACACCTGTATCTACCTTGAGGGGTGAGTAAAAAGTTAGGGGCATTTGCCCGGAGTAGCAAGTATGCTGGGGGGAGCGGGGAATACAGGGGAAAGGGTTTTTTTTTTTTTTAAAGGAAGGGTTTACTTCTCCTTTAAGAACACTAAGGGGTCTATTTATCATGCTGTGTAAAAAGTGGAGTGAAACATTACCGTTGATGTTACTCATAGCAACCAATCAGACCATTGTACTTGTGTTCCAAATGTTGAAATCTATTTGCTTATTGGTTGCTCTGGCCAACCACCGGTAATGCTTCACTCCCCTTTTTACACAGCATGACAAATAGGCCCCTATGTCATATAAATTTCAGTTAGCTGGTCTGCAATAATTTAACAATTAGGGGTGCAATCCTAACTGAAGCAGCTTTAATTACATGATTTTACAAATATCCAGCATGCAATACATGACACAGAACATTCACCAGAACATAAGTTTCCCATAATTGGATTTAACACTAGAGACCGACAGAAATCTTTGATGGGAAAATATCCACAAAACAATTGAAATAAATCAATAAGTGTCTCTAACTGAAGATAATTCATGACTTGGCTGATTCAGAGTAAGGATAATGCACCCCATGGCCTTACATTGATAGGGATGTTAAATGGACTACAATTACAGTAATGCACCAAATACAAATTAAACTACAAAGCAAACCTGTTCAGACAAATAGGAAAAATAAGGCCCTGTGTCCTCTAATATGAAGCTGAACTTCAAATAAATTAATTATTTTGTTTGATTAGTACTGAACATTTAATCATATATTCAAAATAACATTGATTTGATTAAAAATAACCTTTCTTGTATATTTAAAAAGCATTTATTACAAGGAAAGTAAGAAATTAGTGCCGAAGACTCAAACTGTGACACGAATGTGTGTGAGTTGGTGTCGCTTCAGGTGGGGATCCTGCCTAAAGTTCTTGCCACATTCAAAGCAGTGGAATGGTTTCTGTCCTGCGTGTATTAGGTAGTGTCGCTCCAGTTTGGAAGGAGAAAGAAATACTTTGGTGCACACATTACATTTATAGCTTTTACGGACAGTACATTTCCTTGAGCATTGTGTTTGCCCCAAACAGGACTTTGCAGCACGATCTCTTGACACACATGTCCTGGATTTTTGGTGGCCAACACCTTGGAATTTCTGAATGCTTGTAGATTCACATGGGGAGTCTATTTCTACCTTAATCTCTGGGATGTCATACTGCACTGAGGTGTCACATGCTTGAAGGTTGTCCATAACGTCTGTAGCATAATCCATGTTTTGTGAATAGCGATAACCCTCCTGTGTGCCTTGAACAAGCACTTGGTGATAATCGTCAAAGATCTCCTTCTCCATTTGAAGAGTAACCCTTGTTTTATGAGTAACTTGATGCCTTTTTAGGTGGGCAGACTGACGGAATTTCTTTCCACATTCAGAACATGCAAAAGGCTTCAGCCCGGTGTGAATAAGATAATGCCTGCGCAGCTTGGATAAAGAGGGAAAAGCTTTCTCGCACTGATCACATTTATTGACATGCCTCTGGATCAGTATACCTTTGGCACCCCGCAGAAAATGGCGAAGTGTATCACGCTCCTCCACAGACTCCCTCCTGGCAGAGATAAATGCTTTATCTGAATTGTAATCGGTATCTCCATTTACCAGATATTCCTGAAAACAGAATCCTAATTCTTGACTCTCAAGGTGCCCTTGTAGGATCTGAGATTGTCCTATGTTGCGCTTGAATGCTTTCCGTTGAAGATGCTGTTTATGTGAATCTAGACCGGACTCGCTCTTCTGACAAACAGAGCCACTTAGCTCCATGGACCTGGTCTCCCCAAACTGATTTGTTTTCATAACTCTTTCGACAGGCACAGAAGATTCTATTTTGCCTGGCGCAAGTTGCGATCTGCTTCTTTGCTTTGCAGTCATTTTGAGAAACTTTCTTTTTAATGGCTTTCCATCCTCTGTTATAAGACAAGAGTGCTTGTCTAGGAATTGTTGGCTTTCAAAGCACTGGTCACAAGTGGGACACTGATAAGGAACCACATACACAGAGAAGACATCATCACACTCTTCCTTCACTGTCTGAAAGACAGTGCTCACAACTGGTACTACAGTCCTTGAAGCCTTAGGCTTGTTTAGAATATTGCGAAAATGCACTTGTTGAGTGTGTACCTCTTCGTGCTTGAGGAGTTTCCCTGACGTCTTAAATGATTTAAAACAATGGTTGCACTGAAAGGGCCTCTCCTGAGAATGGGTTAGCTGGTGGATTTTAAGGTGAGCTTTTTGTCTAAAAGCTTTACCACATATAAGACATGTGAAGGGTTTCTGGCCTGTGTGAATTAGAATGTGCCTCTCTAACTTAGACCTAGAGGCAAAGACTTTCTCACATATATCACAATGTGATAATTTTTTATTCGGGACAGCATCCTCAAAGTCACATTCATGGAGAAGCCTACTCTCTTCAGTGGCAAACACCACATGACACCTGGTACAGTAGGCAGAAGCGTAATTCTTCTGATGGGCGGCTGATGGTTTCTTGCCCGTTTTTACTTCGCTTGAAGGAAAGCCATGATGTCTCTGCTGGTGCTTTGAAAGAGTCTCGTGCTTCTTAAAGTTCAGGTGGCAAATTTTACACTGAAACGGTCGGATGTGAGTCCTCTTGTGTCTCTCCAGGTGGACCAATTGCCGAAAACTCTTTGGGCAATCCTGGCATTGGAATGGCTTTTGCCCAGTATGGGTTAGGTAATGCCTGGCAAGTTTGGAAGGGGATTCAAACACCTTGGGGCAGATATCACATGCATATAACTTCCTACTGAAGGCTCCATTTAGCTCTCTGCATTTCTGGGTTTGCAAGGTAGTTTTCATGATTGCACAAGGTACATAAACCGGCTCGTCAGACCAAAAGGCGACACTTCCTCACGTTCCCCTCTCAGGAGCCACTGACTTGTCCAAACCCCTAACTCCGCGGTTTCTCATTGAGAACCGCTAGAGATTTGTTAAGGAGGGCTTGGCTGCTCCTTCCGCCTTCCTCGTTCACAATTAAGAATCTCCCTTCCTCTTCAGGGTAAGGTAAGGACAGCAGCCATAATCTGTATGCGGAAATCCCTTTGCCCTACTGGCTTTGTCAGCGTCTTAACCCGTGACGTAATTGGGAAAGCGCCTAGAGCTTCGGCGGCCATTTTGGGATTGGGCACGCACCGTTCCCTGCAGTCTTGGAGGGGACGGGTGCTTAGTTTAGAAATAAATAGAGACACGTGTGAAATGTGTGAGGTTGTAGTCTCATATTGGAGAATTTCTGCAGTTGTAGTTCATGAGCAAGTGCGCTACAGTCTGTGTGACATAAATAGTTCCAAATACTCTGCAAACTAGAAATGAGGTGCTTTAAGCACAATTGCGTTTCTAATAAATGTAATAAAGTAGGAACAGAACATTGGTCGCCCTATTTGACAGTTACTATGGCACAAAGAGCCTAGCAACAGAATCAGTAAACAAGTGAGTTTATAATTATAGTAGCTAGAAGGGGGTGCAGCAAGGGTTGCCACCTTTTCTTGAAACAAATACCGGCCTGGGCCTTCCTATATATTTATCTTTTTTTCTGATTAATAACATTGGGATCAACCATCAAAAATACCTTCCAGGTGGCAACTTTAGGTGCAGCTAGGCTTGCCACTAGGGTTGCCACTGGCCGGTATTTTACCAGCCTGGTTGGTATTTTTGATGGTTGATCCCAATGTTATTAAAGGACCAGTAACACCAAAAAATTATTATTATTAATTGTTTTCAAGTAATAAAAATATAATTCAGTGTTGCCCTGCACTGGTTAAACTGTAGTGGTTTAAATAAATTAGCTGCTGTGTAGCCATGGGGGCAGCCATTCAAAGGAGAAAAGGCTCAAGTTACACAGCAGATAAGCTCTGTTATCCATTATGTATCCTGTGCCATATAGCCGTTTTTCAATTTCCGCCATTGCTACACAGCAGCTTTTTTATATCAACTATAGTAGTGTTTCTGAAGCAAACAGATCAGTTTTACCAGTGCAGGGCAACACTACATGATATTTTCTTTACTTTAAAACACATTAATTTTTTGGTGTTACTGTTCCTTTAATAGGAAAAATGATAAATATATAGGAAGGCCGGTATTTTTTTCAAGAAAAGGTAGCAACCCTACTTGCGACCTGGTCAGAATTTTACTGACCTGGCCGGTAAAAATGATTGTTGTCCCCAATGTTATTAATAGGGAAAAAAGATAAATATATAGGAAGGCCAGAAAAGGTGGCAAGCTGAGGTGACTGTGCAGCTAGGGTTGCCACCTTTTCTTGAAAAAAATAATGGCCTTCCTATATATTTATCTTTTTTTCCTAAATAACATTGGGATCAACCATCAAAAATTCCAGTCAGGTGGCAACCCTAGGTGCAGCTGCCTCTTTGGCACAGTCTTATTTTTCACACAAAATCTCCTTCTTGCAACTAGGGTTGCCAACTTTTCTGGAAAAAAATAAAATACCGGCCTTCCTATATAGTTATCTTTTTTCCTTATTAATAACATTGGTATTGTCCATCATTTTTACCATCCAGGCCAGTAAAATACCGGTCAGCTGGCAACTCTACTCGCAACTTGATGCAACAGCATTACAATATCTGATTCTCCTCACTGTGAAGGGCAGAGATACAGCCCCAGGGTTGGGCAGAGATACAGCCCCAGAGTCTCTTGTTCTCAATCTCATGCTTCTGTTTCCAACCTCAAAAACTGAAAGCACCCTCCCTTGGTTCCTTGGCATCCCACAATCCCAGCTGAAGCAATGGCAGAAGTAGAAAGGTAATGAGAGCTTTAGGGGATGGGATAAACAAGGAGAGAAGCATCAGAGGTGTGCTTAGTAAGAAGATTTCAATTCCAGCAATGCTGCCAGCCAGCGACACAGTGGTTCATCTTCATGCCAGTTTTTAAACAAGGACTCATACCTCCCTACTGTCCCTTTTTTGGAGGGACAGTCCCTCTTTTGACAGCTCAACCTGCAGTCCCTCTTTTGTACTGGAAAGTCCAGCTTTTTTCTGCACTGAACAGCCAGAAAAAGAAAAAAAGTTTCTAACTTAATTGGCTTTTGGCAGAGAGCCCAGAACAGCCACAGCAGCAGAAAAGATACTTTTGTAACAATTTTGAGAAAATAAAATAAGTTATTGTAACAATATAAGATAACAGGTCCCTTGGGAAAAGTTAGACTCACAGCTTAAAGGGCAATTCACCTTCATTAGCAAAACTGTAATAACTGAAAAAAACACCGAAATATGTCCAAACTTTCATAACCTGCCAAATTTTGTAAAATGAACATGGTAATTAGGGGGAGTGACCAAAAAAATAGGCGTGGTCAAAAATTTCACCAAGGTATGTACAGCAAATTTTTTGTCCCTCTTTTTATTTACAAAATGTTGGGAGGTATGGACAAGGTGACTTGATGCTGCAGATGGTGACCCCCCTATCATATCCCCCATATGACCATATGTACCCCATGTCCCATTTCCCTCTCTTTGCCTCTGCTCTTTCTCCCCCACCCCACAGTACCATTCCTTCTTATTCCAACTTCCCTGTCTGTGCCCCATCTGGCTGTTTGTAGCCTTTTACACCCCTCTCCATTTGGGGGACACAAGTGTTAGTTTCAGCATAATGGGCTGATGTAGAGAGTAAAATTTTGAGACAATTTGCAATTGTTTTTCATGTTTTATGTTTGTAGTTTTTGAGTAACTTGGCTTTTTATTCAGCAGCTCTCCAGTTTGAAATTCCAGCAACCTGGTTGCTAGGGTCCAAATTATATTAGCAACCATGCAGTGATTTGAGAACGGGACTGGAATATGGAGAGGCATGAATAGAAATGTGAGCAATACAAAGTAGAAATAACAATACATTTGCAGCCTTACAGATGGGGTCACTGACCCCAGAAGAAAAGGAAAATATTTAAAACCTTGAATTAAATTGAAATAAATAATGAAGACCAAATGAAAAGTTGCTTACAATTATCCATTCTAAAGCATACTAAAAGTTAACTTAAAAGTGAACCACCCCATTAAGCATATATAAACATGACCATATGTAAAATATGATCTGTTCTTTCCACCCTATGTGCCATTTCCCTCCTTTCTCCAGTTCTTTCTATATTTTTCCCCATGTTCTCTTCTCTCTTTCCAGTGTGGTATTTCCTTTTCCTTCCCCACTACCAGTCCCCCCCCCCACTGTACCATTTCTTCTTGTCCAAACATCCCCCTCTGTGCCCAATCGGTTTGTAGCCCTTTTGCACCCCCTCTCCATTTGGGGGATACAAGTGTGAGTTTCAGCATCATAATTTATAGATTATTTCATTATTTATTTAATTAATTAATAATTAATTAATTGTTAGTCCAATCGCACTGCTGCACTTGAATGTAACCCACAAAAGGTTGACCTGCACCTGACCCTAACCTGCAAAACTTTAACCTGCACCCCACCCTAACCTGCAAAATGTTGCCATTGTAGGACTCGCACCCGACCAGTACTTGCATCTGCTTACTCTGTACACTGCTTCTTTCTGGCTCCAAGACATTAAACCTTCAGGAATAGTGGAGGGATGTTTTTGCCCAGTCTTACCCACACCCTACCCTGTCCTGCAATGGTTGAGCATATTTCAACCCAAACCCACCCAATTAATGCTCAATCCACTGGTCATGGATTTTGGGGCAACCTGCACATGACTACCCATACCCATGTCTTCCTGCGCTTTTCACTACTTCTGTTGCAAGAGGAGTTTATTCGCCCAGCTGGACCTGCACCCAACCTGAACCCACAATGGTCGTCCAAATTTCAACCCATGGGTAACCCTACAGCTGTTGCGTCATACAAAAAGGTCTGTTACTGGTCTGTCTGGGAAAGAAGTTAACAAAAAGAAACCCCTCCTTATCTGCCTTTGCATAGGACAACACAGTTGATAGCATCTGACACATCAGGAAATAAATGCAAAATGTCCAGTCCGTTGCCTTTCCTATCTGGCCACTGACAAAAATTCATGCTGGTAACATAACTCATGCCAGTGGATGGATACAATTGGCTACATACAATTTTGCCATTTCCCCATCCATTTTGCTAACCATGCAGGCATGGAATTCCCCTAAGAAAGCAGCACCCTTCCACTTTGTCTTCTATGGAATCGCAGTCCTGCAGAATGTCCTTCATCCTGGACTGTAAGGAGAGCAATGTCTGTGCAAATGCAATGACCTTCAGCCGGGGCTGTACCATAATAACCAACCAGTACCACAATATCCAGCAATGAGAACACTGTTAATAGGTTCATGGCCCTCCAGCTGCAAGATACAACTTCCAGAATTCCCAAAGGCTGCTGAGGAATGCTAGGAGGTGTAGTTTAATGGCAGCTGGAGGGTAGATCTGAGCTTCAACATAATAAAAATAATCAAATATGTCTTCCAGGACTGGCTCATTTCTTTCTTTTCTATGAGGATTTGGTGGACATTTTTAGTATACTGCAGATATTCTTATTATTGTTTTTATTATTAGTTGGCTACTATTGTTTTCAGGTTGCTACATAAAAACCACTGCTCTTTCCCTGATGTCCCATGGTGCCTTGTTCTGGATCAAATATAGTGATTCCCTTGCTAATTGTACAATGACTGCCTTTGCCAATGTGTTCACACCCATCATCATTTTATAGCACCCTCCAGCTACAGTGCTGAGAGATTGATTAGGGACTCGGAACAGAACAACCACATTTAATCTCCTAGCCAAGGTAAAATATCAGTCCTTCCCACCAACATAATGCCCCAGCATCTGCCAAGGTCTTCTTTAATTCCTGTAAAGCAACCGGACATGGGTTTGTAGGTGGCATTCACTGTTAATTAACAAGAGAAAACAACTTATATCAATTATTAACTAGTAGGAGCACCAGCCCCTAGTGTTTGGCATGTGTTCATTCCAGGGTAATTTTAGGGGGAGCCTTAAAGCGGCTGTTCACCTTAAATTAACGTTTAGTATGATGTAGAGAGTGATATTCTAAAACAATTTGCAATTGTTTTTTATTATTTGTGATTTTTAACTTATTTCGTTTTTTTTACTCAGTAGCTCTCCAAGTTTGCAATGCCAGCGATCTGGTTGCTTTATCCTAGCAACAATGCATTGATTTGAATAAGAGACAGGAATATGAATAGGAGAGGCCTGAATCGAAAGAGGATTAATAAAAAGTAGCAATAACAATACATTTCTAGCCTTACAGAGCATTTGAAAGCTGGAAAGAGCCAGAAGAAAAGGACAAATAATTAAAACACTATAAAAAATAAATATTGAAAACCGATTTCAAAGTTGCTTAGAATGGGCCATTCTATAACATACTAAACTAAATTTAGAGTTGATCCACCCCAGGACTCATTGTTACACTGTGTAAGATGGTAGATTGCACCCACTGGGCACACACAGTGTAACTATATATTTTAAATGTTAATGCTGCATTAAAAGCAGAATATACACTTCCAATTTTCCCCCAGCTTGAAATGTTACTGGGTTGTCTGGCAGTGTAAGCCGTGTTTATACAGACACTATAGTCCAGAGGTCCTCAAACTTGGCCCTCCAGCTGTTAAGGAACTACAAGTCCCACAATGCATTTGCCTGACTGTGGCTGTCAGACTCCATCATTGCATTGTGGGACTTGTAGTTCCTTAACATCTGGAGGGCCAAGTTTGAGGACCACTGCTATAGTCTATAAAGCTGGTCTTTCTTTTTACTTCCTAAAACCCTCATATTGAATGATATTCTCTTATGAGCAGTGGTTGTCCATTTCTCAAAAGATTTTTTTATAATCAATTTTTAAATCTGACATGGGGCTAGACATTTTGTCAGTTTCCAAAGTGCCAGCACTTTAGGATGGAACTGCTTTCTGGCAGGCTGTTGTTTTTCCTTGTAACTGGAGTCACAGTGGGACATGGGTTCTTGCTATTGAGTGCTGTTCTTAAGGTGGCCATACACGCAGAGATCCACTCGTTTGGCGATGTTGCCAAATGAACGGATCTCTCCCCGATATGGGTGATATCGAGATGATCCGATCGTGGGCCCTAGGGCCCAACGATCGGATCATAATTGAGGCCATACGGGTGGTCGGATCGCGGGACCACATCAACAAACAGATGCGGCTGCGATCTAACGGGTTTTATAGTCCCGCCCGATCGTCATCTGGCCGACTTTCAGCCAGATATCGATCGGTGAAGCCCGTCAGAGGGCCCCATACACGGGCCAATAAGCTGCCGGCTTGGTCTGTCGGCAGCTTTTATCGGCCCGTGTATGGCCACCTTTAGATCTACCAGGCAGCTGTTATCTTGTGTTAGGGCGCTGTTATCTGGTTACCTTCCCATTGTTCTGTTGTTAGGCTGCTGGGGGGAGAAAGGGAGGGGGTGATATCACTCCAACTTGCTGTACAGAGTTTATCAGAGCCCATGTCACATGACTTGGGGCAGCTGGGAAATTGACAATATATCTAGCCCCATTTCAAAATGAGATATAAAAAAATTAGTCAGTTAGGCAGTTAAAATAAAAAATAAAAAAAAGGTTGAACTTGATGGACATGAGTCTTTTTTCAGCCTAACTTACTATGTATGTTACTATGTAAATGGATTTCCGTGCAGAATTCTGCTGGAGCAGCACTATTAAGTGATGCATTTTGAAAAAAAAAATGTTCCCATGACAGTATCCCTTTAATATAAAGCTGCTTCCCATTTAATGCTATACCAACCAATGCTCTTCTGGGAAGGTTCTCTATTAGATGTTGGATTTGTGTTGTTAGTATTTGCTTCCATTCCAGCCACAAGAAAGATAGTGAGGTTGGGTGGAGATGTTGGGGATTAGGGAACAATGGTTCTCCAGTGTATCTCATGGTTCAGTTGGGTTGAGGTCAGGACTCTGTGTAGGCTGCCTTTGCCTGTTGCACCTTCATGTGCAACTCGCATACATCCAATGAATGAGCTGCTAATAAATGAGACTTCTCCTTGGTTTCAGCCAGGTCAAAGAAAGGAAGGCTCTAGAAAAAAGAGATTCTGGGAAATGTAGTCTGCCTTGATACACTTTCAGAAGAGGATGGGCTGGGCGACAAACAAAAAGCAGTACAATATATACAGGTATGGGACTGTTATCCAGCATGCTTGGGACCTGGCCAGTGTCAGCCAATGACATGCCATGTCTATGAACATGTGAGATATTTATACGCACAGTGATAACACTCTATCACTCTATCAGATAGGAATGTTGGCACACAGGTTTACAGAAGGTTAATATTTACTGTGTCCTGGAATATTACTCCAGCCTACTGCATTCTTCAGTAATAGGTTTTAGCCTGAAAGAGCCCAAAGATAAAATCAGCATGTGCTTTGAAAGGAAGTAGGCAAGTGTCTTGCTATTTGCTTAAAGGACCAGTAACATCAAAACCTTTTTTTTTTAAAAATGTGTTAGTGTGCATAAAAGAAAACACCAAGACAAATTAAACTTTAAAATCACAAAGCCTTTATTAAGAAATAACTTACTGAAACTCCGCTTATTCTCCTCTTCAGAAAAGGCGATCTGGCAATGATCCATCGTGCACACTTGATTTCTCCTCCCTGGCTATCTCTTATAAGGAAGGCAGGGAGGAGAAATCAAGTACCGCACGATGGATCGCCTTTTCTGAAGAGGAGCGCTAGCGGAATTTCATTAAGTTATTTCTTTAAGGGTTGTTCACCTTTGAGTTAACTTTTAGAATAATTTAGAGAGTGATATTCTGAGACAATTTGCAATTAGTTTTTTATTATTTGTGGTTTCATAGTTATTTAGCTTTTTATTCAGCAGCTCTCCAGTTTGCAGTGTCAGCAATTTGGTTTCTAGGGTACAAGTTACCCTAGCAACCCTGCATTGATTTGAATAAGAAACTGGAATATGAATGGACTGAATAGAATGATAAGTAATAAAAAGTGGCAATAACAATACATTTGTAGCCTTACAGAGCATTGGTTTTTAGATGGTGTCAGTGACCCCCATTTCAAAGCTGCAAAAAAAAAAGAAAAGAAAATTGCACATCATTAAAAAAACTATGAATAATAAATAATGAAGACCAATTGAAAAGTTTCTTAGAATTGGCCCTTCTACCATATACTAAAAGTTAACTTGAAGGTGAACCACCCCTTTAATAAAGGCTTCTTTAAAGTTTAATTTGTCTTGGTGTTTTTTTTTTTTTTCAATGCATACTAATGAATTTTTTAAAAAAGTTTTTGATGTTACTTTTAGGGTTGCCACCATTACTGGCAAAAAATACCGTCCTTCCTATATATTTATCTTTTTTTCCTATTAAAAACATTGGGATCAACCATCAAAAATACCGACCAGGCCAGTAGCCAGGTGACAACCCTACTGGTGTCCCAGTCTGTCTTGTCACATGGAAGTTGGTTGCACTTTGGCTAATTGCTTACACATCAAGTTCAACGTTTTACAGCTATATTATTCTTAAGCAAGCATTAATATAGAGCTACATTGAGTCAACAGTGCTGTACAGGTATGGGCACTGTTATCTGGAAACCCGGTATCCAGAAAGATCTGAATTAAGTGAAGGCCGTCTCCCATCAATTTTTATAAAAAATAAATATTTCTACTTTTTTTTAAAATTATTTCCTTTTTCTCTGTAATAATAAAACAGTAGCTTGTACTTGATCCAAACTACTACATAATTATTCCTTATTTGAGGCAGAAACAGCCTATTGGGTTTAATTTATGTTTCAATGTGTTTTTAGTAGACTCAAGATCCAAATTACAGAATGAACCCTTATCTGGAAATCCCTAAGCCCCAAGCATTTTGTATAACAGCTGCCATAACTGTAACAACAAGGTGCAAACCTGTTTGATAAAATGCACCATGACGCTGAGACCCTATAGCTAAAGGAAAAGTCTGCCCATTTCTTTATAAATGTATACCTCTATTTCCTCTATACACACACAGTGTCAGACTGGCCCGGCCGGACACCCGCCAAAAACCCGGTGGGCCCCGACCCTCATGGGCCAGACCCCCCTCTCCCAATCTAATTTCAAATTAAAAACTGGCTCACGCATAACGCCAGGCGCCCATGCACAGTGGTGTGCGGCACACATGCTTATTAATAGGTGAGGAGGGCCAGCGGGGGGGCCCTGGACGCAGTCCCGGTGGGCCCCGGGCCCCCCAGTCCAACCCTGCACACACTCTCAATTTATGTTTCTTTGTCAAAACCTTTAAATGAAATCAGACATCTCTGCAGGACAAATGCATTGGATCTATCATCATCTATACCACCGATCCCCAACCTTTTGAACCCGTGAGCAACATTTAGAAATAAAAGGAATTGGGGAGCAACAGTAGTATGAAAAATGTTCTTGGGGTGCCAAATAAGTGCTGTGATTGGCCATTTGGTAGCCCCATGTGGATTGTCAGCCTACATTGAGGCTCTGTATGGCAGTGCACCTGGTTTTTATGCAACCAAAACTTACCTCCAAGCCTGAAATTCAAAAATGCTTTGAGGCCACTGGGAGCAACAGCAAAGGGGTTGGAGAGCAACGTTACTCACGAGCTACTGGTTGGGGATCACTGATTCTATACATTTTGATTTGGGCTTCTGCACATGCTCTGTGCTACTGTCACTTACTGAGCTTAGGGACCCACTCACAATATACTGTATATACACAATAGAAATGTCACAATATAAGGCTGATTAGTCATTAATACAGATAATTACTACATGGCAGCACAGAAACCAGTGCAATTATCATCAGAATTAAATAATCAGCCCTGTAGCATCAGTTTATATTACAGGCCAACCTCATTTTCTGCTGGATAATTAGTGACGACCCCTAAGCTTAGCTTCTCAACAGCTGCTCTGAGCCCACTGAGTATGTGAGTATCACAGACACTTTCCAAGAGGGTGACCCCCTGTGACAAGTTTGAAGTCCTGGATCATTGCTTTTATTAATGAGCTGAAACTTTAGACTGGTGCATTAAGTTCAGTATATAAAATATGGCATTTTTAGCCACATTCATTTTTAGGGTTTTGTTTTCCTTTAAGTTTAGCACGTAATGCTGTGGAATCATTAAAGAGCTTGCGGCTTCTGTTTTGTCAGTAGCACCATTAGGTACCCAATGTTCTTTGCATATCTGTATTCATACTTGGGTGCTTTACTTATCTAAATCCTTTAGCACCAGAACATAAATGCAGCATATTACAGAGTGCAGCTCAGCCAGCATTGGGTTTTCCAGGCAAGTTTATCTTTTAAAATAAAAATTGTAGAAACAACACAAGGAACCTGGCAATATGTGTCTCCTTATCGATTGCCTTCAGATTGTGTCAGTTCCCTGGGTTACTTATGCTTTTCATACCATTTCAATATTTATGAATCAAGTATTTATGTTTTAAACACCAGCTGCTCTTCTTAGGGAGTGGTAACACAGTAGGAGGATAATGGGCAATGGTAGGAGAGATTGTGGAAGTCAATGTCAGCTTTGACCAGGCTAGGGCCATGTACACAGGAATAGTGATGGGCGAATTTATTCGGCTGGCGCGATTTTGTGACGAATTCCATAGAATACATTTGTGAAATGCCCGAGCAAATTTGCCTGCCGAAAGTTTGGCGAAGCGAAACACCCCAGATTCGCCCATCACTACACAGGAACACTTCCCTGGTTTCTCCATAAATACGTGTTTTGCCATAATGCCTTATTCATAAACAATGGGGCAGATTTGATCTACTTGCAGATCAAAAATGTAATACATTTGGGCAGAGGAGGAAGGCCAGCAAACTTTATACGAGGTTTTAAATGGTAACCTAAGCCAGGTGCACCTTATTAGAAATAAAAATAGCACAATGAAAATAATATGTAATCAGATATTAGAGTAAATGAATGTATAGTGGAATAATATAATAATAATCACATTTTTAGATACTCTGAAAGGAACTCGTCTAATACTAAGGGGGTGTAGTGGCTGAACCTTATACTGTGGCCACAGGAGGGCAGTATTAGCTAAAGCTTTGATAAAACATCTTAGAAGAAAGTGAATGTAAAGCTGCATCGCCATAATTACTTTATGTTCATAGATTCTATTCTGTGCTTTAATCTTACAGAAGTCCCATAAGACAGAAATAACAACTGCTGCACAATATGAGGGTAGATCTTTTTTTTTTTTTTAATTGAGACGTACCTATTATAAAAGGGGAAATGACAGGTTAAGAACTTAAAGGGATACTGTCTTGAGAAAACTTTTTTTTTTTGCAAAATGCATCAGTTAATAGTGCTGCTCCAGTAGACTTCTGCACTGAAATCCATTTCTCAAAAGAGCAAACAGCTTTTTTTATATTCAATTTTGAAACCTGACATGGGGCTAGACATTTTGTCAGTTTCCCAGCTGCCCCTGGTCATGTGCAAGCAGTTTAGGAGGGAACTGCTTTCTGGCAGACTGTGGTTTTTCCTTCTTAATGTAACTGAAAGAGTCACAGTGGGACATGGGTTTTTACTATTGAGTGCTGATCTACCAGGCAGCTGTTATCTTGTGTTAGGGAGCTGTTATCTGGTTACCTTCCCATTGTTCTGTTAGGCTGCTGGGGGGGGGGAGAAAGGGAGGGGGTGATTTCACTCCAACTTGCAGTACAGCAGTAGAGAGTGACTGAAGTTTATTAGAGCACAAGTCACATGACTTTGGGCAGATGGGAAATTGACTATGTCTAGCGCCATGTCAGATTTAAAAATTGAATATAAAAAAATGTGTTTGCTCTTTTGAGAAAAGGATTTCAGTGCAGAATTCTGCACTATTAACGGATGTATTTAAAAAAAAAAAAAAAAAAAAAACAGTATCCCTTTAATGTGTCCTTTGTACACCTTGCCAACTACAACCACTATCATGTTTAGATCTGGGATAAATGGCCTAAAACAAAAGGGACACTGATTTTATGATACATTGTTGGTCAATAGCTGGACAAGCAGATTATAAAAACAGGACAGTTCAGTTACGCTTTATTCTTCCACATTGAATGGGGTGATAATCCAGTGAGGCGTACAGTGCTAAAAATAGTTTTAAAAAGTATTTTTGTCTAGAATAGCGAACGGACACAGAGCCAACACTAAAGTACTGTGGCCTTCACTTCAATTGGATGTGTGCCTCCCCCCCAAGGCCTTTGCATCCAAACACACTACAGTTTTTAGAAATGGAAACCTTCGCCTTTAAGCAAAGAAAATGTCCTGGCTCACTAAAGAAATCAATTGATACAAAGAGCGGCTTATTAGTCGCACCACCCGCCTGGTTCTAATTGTGTTCCCAAAAATAACTACCTGGGAGAAACGATATTAAAGCATAACCTTTATTAAACAGTCAAGGATAAAACGGCACCGCAAGACAGATTGCCTGAGTATCCGTGAGACAATGATTTCAGAAGAAAAAGGTCAGACTTTATGGAGTTCACAGAAACTGCCACAAAAAGGTGTATTATATTATTCCTATAGCACCAACATATTCTGTAGCGCTTTACTGAGATTATACATCATTTACACCAGTCCCTGCCATAGGGGAGCTTACAATTAAATGTCATGTTATTATTATGTTTTCAGGAGCTAGTTAAAAGGGTTGTTCACCTTTCAATTCATTTTTAATATGATGTCCTGAGACACTGTGCAATAGGTTTTCATTTTTTTATTTTTTATTATTATTTGTGGTTATTGAGTTATTTAGCTTTGCATACATCTACTCTCCGGTTTGCAATTTCAGCAATCTGGTGGCTAGGATCCAAATGACCCTATCAACTATGTATTGATTTGAAGAAGAAACTGCAGTATGAATAGAGGAAGGACTGT
Organism: Xenopus borealis; assembly: GCA_024363595.1. Lineage (NCBI taxonomy): Eukaryota > Metazoa > Chordata > Amphibia > Anura > Pipidae > Xenopus > Xenopus borealis. The sequence goes on along the minus strand of CM044445.1, from coordinate 97,005,159 downwards.
ATAGAAAGAGGAGAAATAAAAAATAGCAACAACAATATATTTGTAGCCTTATAGAGCATTTGTTTTTTAGATGGGGTCAGTGATGCCCACTTGAAAGCTGGGAAGAGTCAGAAGAAGAGGGCAAGTAATTAAAAAAAAAAAAAGAAAATGAAGATCAACTGAAATGTTGCTTAGAATTAAGGCCCCCATACACAGGCCAATAAAAGCTGCTTATTGGCCCATGTGTGGGGCCATCCGACGGGCTTCCCCGATCAATATCTGGCTGAAAGTCGGCCAGATCTCGATCGGGCAGGTTAAGAAATCCCGTCTGATCACAGCCGCATCTTTGAGTGTATGTGGTGGTGCTGCGATCCGACCGCCCATTTTGGATGCATTATGATCCGATGGTTGGGCCCTAGGGCTGCACCGAATCCACTATTCGGCCGAATACTGAACCGAATCCAAACCCTAATTTGCATATGAAAATTATGGGTGGGAAGGGGAAAACATTTTTTACTTCCTTGTTTTGTGCCAATAAGTGATGTGATTTTCCTCCCTGGCCCTAATTTGCATATGCAAATTAGGATTCGGATCGGTCAGACAGTAGGATTCGGCCGAATCAGAATCAGAATCCTGCTGAAAAAAGGCAGAATCCTGGCCGAATCCCGAACCAAATCCTGGGAGGAGCTGGAGTACCAGAGGAAACCCACACATGCATTGGGAGAAAATACAGACACTTCACAGTACTGGGCTACAAAATAGGCCCTGGCATTTAAAGTACACAGAGGGACAAAGAGCCCCCCCCCCACCCACACCAGCCCAAAAAATAGAGACGGCATCTTACAGCAGCCCTTCTGGCATTTGTCAGAACCTTGAGATTGCCAGTCTGGGTCTGGTGCCAATGATTTTATTGCAATTCCTCCGCTAGAACCGAACCTAGGAACCCAGCACTGCACCACTGTATACCACCAGACTTACCATAGGCTGTCCTACTATAAAAAGAACAGCTGATAAAATTAAAACAAACATGCTTATTAAAAACATGACCCCCCTACCCGGGCATAAAAAAAGGATATTTTAATTGTGCCTGATACTCGCTATTGTTTCAATATGGGTGTAACTGGCTGTAGTTATAATGTGGCAGGCCCTGCTAATGGGGCTTTACTAGGCACTGGTTTGCCTAGATAGGCTAAAGGGGTGGAATGGACTTCAGCACTTTATACCCCTCAGAACGTGCAAGGGTCTGTGAAGGTGTGTTTAGGTGTCACTCAAGCATAGCCAACATCAGCCACTTTGGTGCCATGTTTCACTTCTACGTGTAGTGCCAAGTTTGTAGAGAATACCCGCCCTTTTATTTTTATTGCATGCATTTGTGTGTACTGTTAATTAAAACTTTTATAAAAGGTAATTGTATCTAGGACAGGGCTACCCGGCTACTGTCTGTAAAGTGCCAGCTAATACTTTATACTTGGCCTCACTGGGAATCAGGGGTGGTTCCTAGTAACTGACTAACAAGATGCCTTAGTTAGGGCTTATGACCTTCTGCAGTGAGAAAGGTGTTTGCAAAGTATCAGGGGCAGTTTGGATCCTGGTGTGAGTATTTTAGGTGTTGACCATACTTAGGGTTGCCATCTTTTTTGGAAAAAAATACCGGCCGTCCTATAAATTTATATTTTTTTCCCTATTGGGGTTAAGTACCATTTTTACGGGACAGGCCAGTAAAATACTGGCCAGATGGCAACCCTAACCATACTAGAGACCATTTTGTTGCCCATAATATGTGAATAATAGCCCTCTGTAATCTAGGCCTATAGAGCAGGACATACATCAGGCTTTTAGGGCATAATGATCTAAGGATCAAGAGGCAATTCTTCCAGAACAAAACACTCAAACTCTATTCAGTAAGACTTTGCAGTTCTATTCTGGGAAACTCTACATCCTTAAAAAAAAATATATATATATATTGCTCCTATGTAAGATTAATACAGGGACCAGTTATCCAGAAATTGGGGCCTGGGGTTTTCCAGATAACGGCTGTGCTGTTAATATTTCTAAGTCTACTAGAAACTGATATAAAGGTGAAATAAACCCAATAGGCTGGTTTTGCTTCCAGTAAAGATGAATTATATCTTAGCTTGGATCAAGTACAAGCTACTGTTGTGTTATTAGGGCTCTTATAGACGAGGGTTTTTTTACCTGCGCTCCCCTGCGTTCCGGTTTCATGTGTTCAGCCACAGGGGGGGCGCAGGAGTAGACGCACTGAATTCTTTTCAATGTGGCTGTACTCACACAGCGCAGAACTCAGGTAAAATGCAACATTCTCTGTCCCAACCTGCGTTCGGCGCTTACATCTGAGTACAGCCACATTGAAATTAGTCTACTCCTGCGCTCCCCTGTGGCTGAACACATAAGTTAAAAGACCCCTTATAGAGAAAAAAGTAATAATTTAAAAAAATGTACTATTTGGATAAAATAGTCTATGGGAGACTGCATTTCCATAATGCAGAGCCTTCTGGACAACAGGTTTATGGATTCCATAGCTGTACCTGTTTAATCACAGAGAACATGAACACATGGCCATCCATCATTTATATCATACGACTCCCGCCATCCACAAGCAAGCCATACTACACATTTAACATCCTTAATTAAAGGGATTTATTTGACAGAGTATTAAATTATTTTTACAACAGCATACATATTAAAATGCACCTCGGGGGAGTGTAGAAATACACAGTTGTGCTCATACTATTAATTTATTCTACTATACTATTCTGCTCATACTACTATTACATTCCCATGATGGAAATCATTCACTCAGGTGTAAAAATTAGTTAAGGTGGTCAATAGCCTTTGGCTTTGTATAGGCCAACAGCCCTATTGAGTTAGAGCAGTGATCCCCTACCAATTGCTTGTGAGCAACTTATTGCTCACCAACCCCTTGGATGTTGCTCTCAGTGGCTTCAGAGCAGGTGCTTATTTTTTAACTGCAGGCTTGGAGGCAAGTTTTATTTGTATAAAAAACAGGTGCACTGTCAAACAGAGTCTCCTATAGGCTGCCAGTCACAGAGGGGCTACCAAATAGCCAATCACAGCCCTTAGTTGGCAACCCAGGAACCTTTTGCATGCTTGTGAAGCTCTCCAACTCTTTTTACATTAGAAAGTGGCTTATAATTAAAAAAAGGTTTGGGCTGAGCTACAGGATGTGAAGAGAGACTGTGCCTGATAGGGGAACTATCGCAAAAATTAAGCTTCATCATACTGAAATGACATTTTTGAAATAGTTTCCCTTTAAAGGACACGGCTGTTATTGTGATAATTCAGCTTCAGTGCCACAGGTCTGGGATTGCTGCCCTAAGAGTGTGGTCCAGTAAGACTATAGTAATATGCCCATGAGTATAAAATATAAGGTAATACATAAAGAGACCATTTCCAGTCTTCCTGATGTTTCAGCGTCAACTATAAAACAAATTCCAAGCGTCATGCTGTCAGCTCATCTGACAAAGGCATGCTGGGAGTTGTGCAACAGTTAGAAGTAGTAAAGAGGGCCTTTCCTCTGGGCTAAGAGCTGTCACACCACACTCTAAGACCATGGCAGCTGGACCCCCATAGGTTTGACACCATTCATGTAAACCATCTGAAGCTTCCTCGTGACTCCCAAACAGAAAGTAATGAAGCAGTGTTCCCAAGTCTGAAGGAATCCTTGTGAAGGTCCAGCGTATGCTTCATGGTATTACAGACTAAGCCAGAAAGTCAAGTGTAGGATTTCACTGCAAGGCAAGTCCAATACAGGCACCAGTACTGGCGCTGGAGGTTTCTCAGCCCAGACACCTTTCAGAATCCTCCAAAGCCCTTGGAAAGAGAAAAACTGAATTAAACACAAATATGGTAGGGATTGTTCACACAAAGCATTATGTTAATAATTGTTCTACTTGACTGGGGGTTAAGAAAGCTTAAAGGTCCCCATACACAGGCTGATAAAAGCTGCCGACAGACTGAGTCGGAAGCTTATTGTCCTGTGTGTAGGGGCATCCGACGGGTTTTCCCGGTCGATCAGGCAGGTTAAAAAATCCCATCTGTGTGTTTATGTTGTCCTGCGATCCGACCACCCGTATCTCTTCCATTCTGATACCCGCCCGATATTGCCCACCTCAATGTGGGCATATCGGGGAGAGATTCACTCGCTTGGCAAAATCGCCAAATGAGCGGATCTCTCTGTGTATGTCAGCCTTAAGAGTAACAAAACAAATGCTGCATCTCTGGACCTTGGTGTCACTGCCCCCCCAGGGAAATGAGGGATTCGGTGTTGTCAGGTGTGATTAGGCTCTACAGCCTGCCAGCATCCCCCCCCAACACTGTAACTTGTGCAGGGCTCGAGGGGCAGAAGACACTCGCTGGGTAATGATAATCTCTGAACAAGGATTTTTTTTGTTGTGGTTTATTAATTCAGGGCCTGATGGGGATATTAGTGGCTCCTGAAATTGGAAAGGCCGGGAGCATTGTAATTTGCTGAATCCCAAAATGCTTAAAATGAGCAGATAAACAGCAGCAATAATTGGGCTTTATTAAATCAGGCAGTCATTCATTACAACTATCCCAGCTGTACCAGACGGAGGAGGGAGGCAAGAGAAAAGATGTACCACATGTAAGCTTGAGTGAAAATATAGCACTCGCACAAGCATAGTGTTGTCTAGATCAACAGAGCTCCCACTAACTCAGCTTGCAGTAACCATAAAGCAACCTACAATTGCAACCTACACTTCTCTTGCTTAGCCCCCCCCCCCCAACAGTCATCAAAGCGCACCCACCCTCTTCCCTTCCCTGTGTTCTGGCAACAAACAGGTTAAAAAGACAAGCCGACATTCTTTCTTTGAGAATGCACCTCGTCAGGACAGGTAAAGGGAGGCACCTCATTAGCAAGCGGAGCCTAATTAGCATTTTACTTCCAGTGAATATGAACTGCTGCTGAAAGCTGTGCTAATGACGGCTCCTGTCTGTGGTTAAAAACAATGACAGAGCCGGCACCACGAGAATGACATGAGTAGGAAGTCCAAAACCTACGCCCATATCAGCCTGCCCGGCACCAGACAGGAGACTCTGAAGGCACAGCAAAAGCACAAAGCAAGGTATTTCTTCTTACTAATCCTGCTGCGGTGACTCCTATGAATGGCATCAGTCCTAAGGCAGGATACCAGTAGCATGAACCAGCTCATTCTCACATGGCAAGCAAGGAGCCAGCTCTGCTATGTATTTAAAACCTTATTACATGTTATATGAACATCAAATACCCAAACTGGATCATACCCGTAGGCAGCATTACAGGGCATCACCTGATCAGTGGGTTTCAGGAATTAGGGTTCAAATCTCCTTTTTTCTCAGATTATTAGTACAGGCAATCCTGCACGTACACCAGTTTTTTGGGCATGAGATATTACTACGTGGATGGCCAGTAAAAAGCTAATGGCACATGCCTCCCACTGACAGAAATAGGAAAGGGCTAAAGGTGCCTGTACTGGCATTCTTCGGTTAAGGCCGATAAAAGCTGCTGACAGACAGCAGCTTATTGGCCTGTGTGTGGGGCCATCCGACAGACTTCCCCTATAGATATCTGACCAAATGTCGGGCAGATGCCGAGCTGGGCAGGTTAAAAAATCCCGTTGGATCGCGGCCGCATCTTTTCATTGATGTCATCCGACTGCCCGTTTGGTCTCCATTCTGATCCAATCGTTGGGCATATCAGAGAGAGATCGGCTCATTTGGCAACATCAACAAACGAGCGGATCTCTCTGTGTATGGCCACCTACCCCTCTTTTTGATTTGAAGGGGAACCAACTGAAAGTTTTCACTTTAAGCACTTTTTCACTCTAGTTTTCAAGTTTTCAGTCTAGCAGGTGGTACTTTGGGTGTTCTTTAGATGGCTGAAAATCACCCTTTGTGCTATTTAGCATACTCCAAAAGCAGTTTCACATATTACACATGCCATAGGCATCACCATTATATTTGAAAAGTATTTTGCCCCCTTGAATGAGACTCACCTTCCTGCAGCCTCTGTGAGTCGGGGTCTTTCCCCCTATAGAAGACTCTGCAGCACAGGGCCGTAAGTTGATGGAGGGCTGTGGGAAGTTGCTCTGCGGCTTTGCTGAGGGCTTTTTCTACAAGGCTGCTGACTTGATGCCAGTCCTGCAACTCATCGGCAGCTCTGTTTGGGGCTAAACTTAGAGACAGTGAGAGGGCGGCACAGGACAGACAGCTGGATATCACCCCGTGAAGCTTTACCTGGTAGGGCTGATTTTCCTGGCATATTGTGAAGTGTCTCCTCTCCTCTGGGTCACTGACAGCAGCTATGACATGCCACTCTACTGAAGCGCCACGTGGAAGCATTGGTACTACTGCCACTGTAAGAGGAGCAATATCAGCCTGTAGGTATGAAACAGAATATAGGACTGCAATGGAATAACATCTAGATACAAGAATACCTGATCAGCCAATTCAATGGTTTTTACATTTACATGCAAGCTTTGATCTACGAAGATAAATACTAAGCTAAGCCTAAAGGTGGCCATACACAGGCAGATAAAGCTGCCGATGTTGGTCGTTTAGACCAATTTGACAGCTTATCTGACCAGGTATGGGGGCTTCCGACCGGTCTTCCCAATCGATATCTGGTCATGATATTGATCGGGAAGGTTTGATTTTCTCCCGGCCGACCCGTCGGTGCCCATTGTCCTCCTCATAATCTGATTGTTTGGTCATAGGGCCAAATGTTTTGACTACCCCCGATATAGCCCTGCTGTTAGTGGCATATCGGGGAAAGATCCGCTTGTTTGGCAATGTCGCCAAACGAGCAGATCTTTGAATTTATGGCCATCTTTAGCCAAGCCTAATCTCACGAAGGCCTGGACTGCCAATCTGTGGATTCTGTTCAATGCTAGAGGGGCTGCTGAAAGCGGACTCAGACTATTTAGTGGGATGTTTAGGCCTCTATGTACTTGAAATGCCAGGGCCTATTTTCCATCACAATCCAGACCTGAGCTCAACATTACTAGACTAGACAAATCCAGCTTCTGACGTGTACCACTGGTCACATATTAACACAATTAGGCTATACATGTAGATGGCCGAACTGAAAGGATGTGATGGATGAGTCTGCAGGATGATTGGCTGTGTCAGTAGGCATGAGTGGAGCCTCATTTTCTAATGACCCCTAAGATGCACTAAATCGGGTCACTGGCAGGTCTGTTTGGCTCAAGCTTGTCAGAGTTGATGGGCCATAAGAGGAAATGACAACAATCAACCATTCAAAGGTACCGTGTATATGTTTGGTTGGAAATTGATCAAAATGTACAGTATAATTGGTACATGTGTGGCCAGCTGTACACATCTGTCAAATGTACGAATGCCTACCTTAATACACAGATATGGGATATTTTGTCTGGAAACCCAGTATCCAGAAAGCTCCAAATTACAGAAAGGCCATATACCATAGACTACATTTTATCCAAATAATCCAAATTGTCAAAAAATTTTATGATAAAACAGTAGCTTGTACTTGATCCAAACAGATATACTTGATCTTTATTGGTAGCAAAACCAGCCTATTTTGGGTTTGTTCAATATTTACATGACTAAGGTATGAAAATCCAAATTATGGAAACAGTCGTTTACCGGAAAACCCCAGGTCCCAAGCGTTCTGGACAACAGGTCCCATACCTGTATTTGAATTTTAGGAATGACATATACCTCTGCCATAAAGGCTCTTGATGTGATATTCCGAAAGTCATGTACAATGGCAATTTTTTTTTCAAATTTCTTTAATGCCATGCAAAATGGGGCACAGTGAAGGGCATTCAATAATGTGTTAAAGAGGAGAAGGCTTAACCCGCTGCGAGCTGGATAAAAGCCGTAGGGACAGGCATGTCCCCTGCAGTCAGGTGATCTAATAACTGCAGTGACAGGAGAATTGACAGGTCTGCAGGTCGGCCGTCAGTTCCGGGCTGTAATGATGGCTTCTCAATCAGCAGTGCTCAATTTTCTCCTCATATGCACAGTGCAGAGAGACAGGGGATAATTACAGGCAGCGGGACTGAGACAGGCAGCGAGGCACTGGCAAGGACTACACCTTCCAGGCACAACAAGGTGTTCATTTTAATGTGCAGTTCCTTAAACACTTTAAATAAAAGAAGCTTTCTGATCTTTTTTTTTTTATTATTTTAACTTCAATTTACTGGTTTTTCATTTCCAATCTTGCCTAAGCCATCAGCCAATAAATAAACACATACAGTAGAACCCCCATTTTACGTTTATCAAGGGACCAGAAAAAAATGGTGCAAAGTCCAGGAAAATGTAAAATCAGGGAAATGTACTATGCATAATATATAGGTCGATCCGCAAAAACATGTAAAATGAGGGAAAACTTAAAATCAGGGGATGTAAAATATTCACTGTAATATGCTATAAGCATAGGCTGCCAAAGGCATGAAAGGGTAAAAAATGTTTAAATCAGCAGAGCCTGACGATAGAATAGTGCAGCTGGAAAGCTGGGGGAGAATCATATTTAAGCCATGGCTGTATGATGGAGGGAGAAAATAGGGATAGGAGTATATTAGAAACAAGATGAGAAAAGCACTTCACTAACCATAAGCAATGCGAGATAGTGATGAGTGAATTTATGAGCCAGCCATGGACTTGAAATGAAATTCCAAATTTCGCCACTTGCGCATTTTTTCAGGGAAATTCACCACGGAAAAATTTGCCCATAAGAAAAATCGACCCATTGACTTGAATGCATTAGGACAAAAAAGACACCGTAAGAAAAAATGCCTATTGACTTTAATGCATTAAGACAAAATAAATTTGCACTTAAAAGCGCCCATTGAATTCAATGTGTTTCACAATTTTTTTTGGCGAAACAGGACAGATTTGCTCATCACTATTGCTAGAATGAGCTCAATAAAGCCACACATCCTTACCTGATGTTCGTTTTTTCCAGCCCAAGCAGCAAAGGCGATAGGTATGAAGGAGCGATTTGTTACATAGCATTGAACAAGCAGCACGTGGGCCAAGGTGGTTCCAGGGTTAATGGCATCCAGCACACGTTCCACATGGAGCAGGGACACCTGCGCTTCCACTGTAGCCCCCCCAGATACCAACTGCATGGTACAGGGTTTCAGTGCAATTTGTCCTGCACAGAATAAACCAGGACCAACCTTTACAGAAGAGGGGGAGAAAAAAAAATGCATATCAATCAAGCCACAGAAATGGCTTCTAATGAGCAAGGAACCCCCGCCCCCCGTATCCTCCCTTTCCCATAACTCCTTCTATTATCCATAGATATTCCTCTATACACTTCCCAGGCACCTTTTATTTCTAAATATTAGTCAATACAGCTTTCAGGAATATTTGACTTCAAAATTACAATTATTCCCTCTACTGGACCCCAATCCCTTATTTTATTTATATATATATATATATATA
>CM044445.1:96960228-96993498 GCA_024363595.1 Xenopus borealis | reverse complement strand
AAAAAAAAAAAAAAAAAAAGATTGGGGACCCCTGCTCTAAGGCATATGCCACGCACAGTGGTATATTTCGGCCAGCTTAGGAAGTGGTGGGAAAACACTACTCAGGGCTAAGACATTCCATGCACTGTTCCTGTTCAATTGTTTGTTGGACAAAGGAAACCAGGTGTTTACCAGGAACAGATCTGCTGAGTTTGCATTGGATCCTGTAGATTAGAACTGCAGAAGGTATGCTCAGATCCAATGTATGTGCTGCATTTGTGGGAAGACTGGCAACTCTGCCATTGCTGCTGTTTTTATTCTGCCACAAACAGCCAAAGACCCCAAACCTGAACTCTGGGCATCTCCCATCAGTATGCGTCTGGGGGCTTGCTAGAGCCTTGCATAGGGATTAGAACAAGTCACTAACAAACAGCCGGCTGGACAGAAATCCTCTCATTTTCTCATCTCGTCCCTGAAAGCAGGCTCTGCATGGATCAGCTGTCCGTAACTAGCCTTGATCCACATCAATAGCCAATAACCCGAATCCACCTTATGAATGCAGCACGGCGCCTGAGGCTACTGCCCTTATCCAGGGTCAAAGGGCACCCAATATTCAATAAGAGAACCAGCATTTCCCTTTCATTTGACTGCGGCTCTCACTGCAGGGCCTGGCGTACATCGTTCTGCATAATGAGTGACACGGAGACAGCTCTCCCTGCAGGGTTCCACATTCATGCGGAGATTAGGAGAAGGACAGAGGAGGACAGTGACAAGGAACAAAGTGCTGATAGTGAAGCTTTGCCTCATGCCATGAAACTTGGTTTGTGCTGCAGGTCCAGGGGTTATAGTCTGGAAAGGGAACTAGCTACAGTATTTCAGGATGAAATCTTTACTATATGATGGGTGTAAAGTTACTAATGACCTCAATTATATACAAATTCTAAACTCCTTATCACATGGTGCTCTACAGGCATGGTGTTAAAGGTACCTACTGTCTCTAATGCACCTACCCACATATATACATGTATAATCACAGAACAGGTGAATAAGAATAAGTAGCCAAAACGTGTGTGGGGGTGGGCGATGTATAAATGGTTTGCTCCCCGAGGACATAACATCTGACCTCAAAATCAATGAAGACTTTGACCTGCTTTATCAGGTCCCTAACGGGATTAGAGGCCCTCTCATCGCACAGCATGTAATAATCCTGTCAGTAATTAGTCTAATAGAGGCAGCACCAGCAGGGAGTCCCCATTGTAACCAATCACTGGGAAGCACTCTGCACTTGCAACACATAAATGAGCATGGGCCAGATATAAGGGCAGGGGCACACGGGCAGATTTAAACTAATCGCCTCTACTTCGGGGCGACAATCTCCCCAACTGCCTTCTGCCTGCTATAATGAAATGCAATGGCACTCACGGCGCTTCGATTTCCAAAGTTGCCTCACGAGGAAACTTCGGAAATCGAAGCGCTGCGAGTGCACTGACGGAGCCGATTTTTCATTTTAGCAGGCTGAAAGCGGGGGGAAGGCAGTTCGGGGAGATTGTCGCCCAGAAGAAGAGGTGATCGGTCGCCAGGCAACTAAATCTCCCGTGTGCCCCTGCCCTAAGGATGGCTGTATATTGAGCTTTCCCAATCAGACTAAATGATGTATATTCATCAAACTGATATTATATCCCCTAGACACTTGTGTGGAAGTATTTGCTGTAATGATGTGAAATTGTGTGGCATTAGAAATGGGCATTAAATATTCCCATGGATAAGTGATCGTATTGGAGTTAGACTTTAGGATAATGCCACATGGGGCTGAAAATCACAGGCCTGCCTGTACCCAGAACAATTGTGACGGCCCACGTACAGGCATATAGTGGATTTGCATTCCCAAAATCCGCCTTGTGTACCTGCACCCAGACTGACAATTGTTCCCGGGTGCGGTCAGAAGGTGTAGGGGCTGATTCTCAGGGGTGGATTCTCAGCTGTGTACTTCAGCAGGCCAATTTTCAGCCCCACCTGGCATTAGCCTTGGTAAACCTTGCAAAGTCACAGACGTAGCATAGATGTGATAATGGGCAACAACATAGTGCCATAAGAATCTGCAGTTAGAGATGTGATCACAATTAAGCCAGTTTAGGGACTTTCTGGTGCTATTTCTAGTGTTTTGTAATTATTGCACTCGTAAAGGGAAGCATAAAGTTGGCTATACACATATATTTTGATAGAGACCCACATTGTTTGGGGGAATAGTTTTCCTTTAAGGCTACAACAAAACAGTATTTACAATTAAGTACATCCAACGGGATTGTTTTACCACCAATACGGATTAATGAATCATAGGGGTCGATTCATGAAAGGTCGAAAAAGGGAGGGTTATTTATAGCATGCATTAAAAATAGTATCAATTCTTATATTTTTAAAAATAGTGCACTAAAAGTTCACTTGTCTGACTTAAGAAGTGATTTTTTTGCATTATTTTAAACCATGCAATATAGCCACACGTTATTAGTACAATCTATAGCACCTAAGACATTCGGGATGCCACTAAGGTTGTCACCTGGCTGTTATTTTACCCTCCTGGCCGATAAAAATGATGGTTGGTTCCAATGTAATTAATAGGGGAAAAAAAGAAATATATAGGAAGGCCGGTATTTTTTTTAAAAAAAGGTGGCAACCCTAGATGCCACGGACATTGAGTAGAAGTCTCTTTTTACAGTATTCCAGTTGTTCCTATTCTTGGGAAACTTGATATAATTCCCTGACACAGAACGCAGAGCATTCAGGACTTGCCCAAGGTCTGTGACACGCCACTATAAATCCCTCCAAATTTCAGGAAACTACCGTTTGCGAAAAAACGAACGGAGCACAGATGTTTCACCGTGCCAGGGTTTATATTGTAAAATATAAGGATATTATAAGTTACCAAGGAGTTCCATGACCATATAAACGCATGAGGCTAAAGGCCAAGTATTTTTATACAGGTCATGGAGCTTAGGTGACTCATATTTTGCAATAGGGGTACTTTATGTATTATAATACACATGTTCCTGTGAGTCATCACTAATTACATCACTAAGCTCTGATTATAACCAATGACACACTAAGCACTGTTTTATAAGGATATAATTTATATGTATATATGTATATACAACTTTACATATACACAACTTTCCCTTTTATATACTTCTGATTAAAAAAGTGTAGACTTTTTTTTATTTTTCTTGCACCCAGGCAATTCACTGGCCCTTGTTCATTTATTGCGTGATGCAATGTTTTGGGGAGAAGCAAAGGCGTCTGACAAATGGGGTGTTCTCCCTCAAACGTTGCATCACGCAATAAATGAGTCTCTACTTGGGAGTGCCAGTTTGTGCAAGGGTGACCGTTTCTTCCCACTCATATACATATATATACATATCTGTGCACATATTTATCAAGTCTGATCACGTTTATATATTTTATGTTATGAACAAGGTAAATATCAGTATTTCTAAACCATAACGGGGATTGCCAGACTACATATTTGAATGCATTTCAATGTAAGCACTCATAAGCTATACAAAGGAATGTCAGTTATTAGGAAAAAGATGTATATGTATAATACTGGTTCCCATTTGGCATAGAAATGTCTGTTCACTTGTGAACGTGACCAGCTGCTCAGGTGGAAGTAAAGCTGGCAGTGCGTGCGCTGCTGGGTGGTGCTCAGTCCCACTATGTTTGCCTGTCTGAATGCTGTATGCCCCTGTGCTGGATGTGCTGTGTAGGGCAGGCAGCACTGTCACCTCCGTTTTGTCCACGCCGCGCTGATTTCCCTCTTTTTCTGCCCAAGCTTCGCTTTGCAAATGCTATCAAGGTCAGAGTCAGCCGCTCAGAAAAAAATATATAGCCCCCCTACTCTCCCCTCCCCTGGTGTCCAACTGCTCCAATCTGGGATATGCCTCCCCCTCCCACCCCTGCAGTGCTTCCCTGGGTGCCATCTCCAAGGACCAATCTTGTTATAAATTCACAGGACAAAGATAGACAAGGATTCTTGCCCTGGAGGGCTTGCAATCTACATGGCATTAGAAGAGACCTATTCAAGGGCAATCATTTATACGGCATGAATTAATAAGACAGAATTCTCTCACTTTCTCATGCACAGACTAATAAATATTAGCAGCAGTAAATATGTAAAAGGGACGACTTTCCTGGCTTAGCTGCATAAGTATTTCAACTCACCAAACTGTGGCCTACCTAGAAAGTTCATCCTGGCTATTAGTGCAGTGGTCATTTTTCCATTCTCTTTCTATAATAAAACAAAAGCCTAAAAATATGATAATAATCCAAAAAAAAATAGATGGTCTTTCTACACATCTATCTAATATATCTGGAATACTGAAGCCCCTGCCAGAGTTCTGGGGGATGTCTTTCTTTCCACTAGAGAGGAAAAGCTGCACTACTTCAGTTTGGAAGATAGTGAACCAGGATAGCTTGGGACATACTACTACTATTATCATTATCATTATTATTATTAATAATAAAATCAGACAACCGCAAACAAAACCATAAGATCACCTTTATCTCCCCTGCTATTTTCTGCAAAGCAGAGTGCAATTCAATGGCTGAAAGATCTTTTTGAAGTTCAATAATAATAATTAAATAGTGGTGTGGGAAGAAGTGGCATAGAATTCACATTTAAGTCACTCAAAAAGGCTTTTTACCATGAATCGGAGACACACATCCATAGGTTTCCATTAAAGTACCAAATTCACTTTAAGGTACAGGGAGCCGTGGCACTAGAAGGCTGACAATCTAATATCAATGCAGAATGTTACCCATCTACTTTACTATCTCTTTTCTGGCATGGCACAAGTTAAATAGGACAATGTATTTACTGCTACTTGTGTTTTGAAAGCTACTATGGGGTGGGGGCCTTGTGGGGGCATTACTTCTGCCAAGGTGCCTCCTGTGACCTGCCCGCTGGGGACATGGCTTTCTTTCCAGGACACTGGAAATAGTGACAAACCCCATCACCCCGCATTAAGCCCCTCACTTTAATCCCCCTAATTCTATGCAGTCTCGAGCATCAGCTAAAGGGCACGATGTCTGAATGAGTGATGCTGAAGGGAAAGTCTCTACTCTCGGCTGTCACATCCTACAGACCCCCTCCCAGATTATATAAACCATCTGTAAGAAGAGCGGGAGTGGTAATACTTAAACTTGACCACTGGATGGCAGGACAGGACCAGGCTCTGCGTCTATCTTGACCTCACATATTTGTAGGTGTTTGTACAAGTCATAAACTGACAGTTAAAGCCCTTGTTTAATGCTGTTAATCCCAGGACCTCACCAATGGGTTATAATGAGGGAACACCCTCAGCTGTTTCTATTGGCCTGTCCCTAAATATAAGCAACAGTCATTCACTATCATCATCTTATCACGCCACACTGCTAGATTGTTTACACAAAAAGAGAATACAAGTGTGGCTTGTGCGTACAACAATATAGATCCGGTGGGTCAGGAGTTGGAAGGGAAGAAGCCCCTCACTTGTTATTAGATGTATTTTGAGATTGCATTTTATTCCTAACAGCAGGTAGATATTTAGTGGCTGCTCTGCTTCCAGCGTGCCTCATCTGTTTCTTAATGACAGGCTGAATGATGGTAGTGACCTTAAAATCTAATGTCTTATACATGAACCACAGCAGCCCCTAGATACCGGACAGGAGATTTTAATAATCTGCAAAAATCAGTGTGTCACATTCCGACAAGCCCAGGAGGTTAGCAGAGAAATCCCTGAGGGGACGGAGAAGAAATGTGTCAAATTAAACTATTCTGCCCCAACCTCAGACTGCACATGGACTGCATGTAATAAATCTTTCCTAATGCCCTCCAACATCGCCAGTCTCAGTCATACAGAGTGATGCTCACCCGAACAGCCTGGCTATAGGGCCCGATGTTAGCAGGGGCCCAGTGAGAAATGCTCTGCACATGCATTGCTGTTTTCTCCAGCACACAGTCACTGCTAGGGTCGGCACGTGAAGGACGGCAGAATAGGGCATCCATCTTAAAACAGGCATCATCGGGGAGACAACACTGCACACACACCCTGGAAACCCACAAGAGGGGAGACGTATGAATGAAAATGGCAGACAGTTTAATACCTTAAATCTTAGACGTACTCAAGAAGCCATTGCTCTGTATTGCCAATTAAAGCCTGTGGGACAAATTAAGTTACTGCTCTTTAAATAATCAAAAAGGCCATATATTAGGTCCATAGGGAAGGTTGCAGTAAAACTGATTCTTTTCAATAAACATTTTTGTATTTTTAAGCCCTGCAAATGCAGTAAAATCCTTTATTTCTGTACCAGCATCCAAGCATTTGCAGATGGAGCTCGTGTGAGATCTCATGTCCCCATTATTTGTTGTGGATATGTCTGGATACCAATAGGTCCCATTTACCTCTATATTAGGACTACAACCCTTCCTATATTATTGTAGGTGAAACTTAATTCAGGTCTAATACCCTACCTGTGCCTACTGATAAGAGGATAACTTACCGAGCCGGGGGAGCAGATGGGAAGTGTGTCCCATATACTCTATTTATCTCAGCAAAGTCCTCCATGCTCTTGACATATAGATGTACAAGCACAGCATCACTCATCTGCAGGCCCAACTCTTGTGCTTGGTCTGAAATGAGAAATATATTATCTCAAAATATTATCTTCAATAGCTCCTCCATGTTTGGCCCTTGCCGGGTAGGTTAATTTAGATTACTAGTGCACAACGCTCTGCACAATGGATTTCTGCTTATCTGTGCACTGGTCATCTAAATGACCTTCCTTGCAAGGACCAAACCCATGTGTAACCCAAGCCCTAGTCACTGAACTCATGGTATACTGCCCTTTTAATTGATTCTTTGTGGAACCTTCACATAACTATCCCCACAAAATAGTCTCTCTCTAAAAATCACTGCAACTACATAAGCTTTCAGTGACAGCAGCGACATAAGGAAAGGGTTGATTAGTGGTAGTTCATAAAATAAAGCTAAGAAACACGTATAAAAGTCACAGTTTCACTATTCTTTTAACAGACACTTCAAATCATTAATAATCATCTATGTTGAAACCGTGTGTGTTGTGTATGGACAGGGCAGTTTGATCTCTAGTTATGCAGACAATGTAGTGCAACTTTTTGGGTTCCAACCATTGCACAGCTATCCCAATTAGCACATAACAAGGTTAAAGGCCATTCTGACAATGATATGCCTTTGTCTAATTGTGTTCTGGATCTGCCCCATCCCCACCCCAAAAACCCAGACATATAAAACACCCACAGACAGTTAAGCCATGCAGGTTCTTACAAACTGTCATTTTATATTCCAAATATAAACAGATGCTTTGTTAATAAACAGCTTATTAGAAGCTGCTTTGTTAATAAAAGGCTTATTAGAAGTGCACGGTGTTCCTAATGTTCTTGCCATCTTCATCAGTAAAGAACACACCTATATCATTAGTACCCAATTCTAATTGTGTCTAATTTGCTGTACAACTCTGATGTGGCACTTTTTTTTTTTTTATCACTAAACCTTTTCTACCAAGCCTGACAATGTTCAACATAATCTGTACATACATTTGAAGTGCATTGCTTCTACTATACCCCACCATGTCACTTGGGTTTCAATACAAGTTCTTGGCCACATAGGCTGGGTTCTACTACACCTACATACCTGTGTGTGCTGCTGCACTTTGTGTGTTTAGTCATGGGAACCATTCCCAAGTGTTCTTATAGTCTATAGTGATTTGGTTTGATTCCTCTAGTACTGCAATAATCTCAACATTCCACAGCATTAACTGTTGCCTGGGCTGCCTTTCCAACTTTCCTCCCATTACATCTCTCATCAAGCTCATCTCCCATAAAATGATTGCTTGATTACTCACATTCCCATAAAAGACTCCACCAAAATTATTTGCTGATCTTATTGGTATTACACATCTCATTTTATTCTATGTCTATAAAAATCTAGAACAACAGCTTACTCAGCAACTTTCTTGTTTGGTGGGTGCGCAAATCAGTAAACCCTACCTCCCCACGTCTTCAACTACGATGGTTGCAGGGCTCTAGTGGAGGATGCCATTGGTGACATCTCAATGACTGAATAAACAGGTCAGTTCTAGGTGTGGGTCAAACTTTGACACCTGGTCTTTGAAATAGGTGGTTGCATAAAAACCTGGTGAGTCTGTGTATAGCTGGCTTAACTGTTATAAGTCTCCCTTGCACCAAGAAAAAAAGGGAAAATATAACCCTCTTCTTGACACACTGTAGTGGGCCATAGCTCTAAAAATACTGTAGGTGCATTAATGCTTTAGGTCTTTTCCAAAAGTTTCAGTATTTCTGCCATTGGTCTGCCCTAAGGAAGTCCTAAAACAACATAAAAACCTTTAATAATTGCAGCCATCCATGCTTTTTTTAGAGGGATTATGTGATGCTTCCCCTAGCCTATGGTGTTCTTGGAACCCTTTTCTGTGGTATAGTGCAATACTGTAAAATCATTTCTAAAGAAATAAAAGTAAAGTGAAACACTATAAACACAAGACCGGGCTTAGTATGGGACATGGCTAAATTTTGTGCTGCCATGGCAGTGGCCTCTGTTAGTGGAAAATGGAATTATGGGGGGAAAAAAGGTTATGAAGAGTGGGAGGAAAAAAAAGGGACTTCTTTGTGTGTATCCTTAAAACCTAGAACATATTATGAAGCAAGTCAAGGGGCTCTAATGTGATTAAACTTTTTTTTTTAACTAGTGAAAACAAGTTAAAACACAACTGCAACATCCTTCCCAGTTGTTTCCCCTCTACTATCAAAGTATTGTAATATAGGCTTCACCTCTCTGTCCTCCCCCACAAATTGTGTGCATCTATATCTGTGGAATGCAAAGGAACATTGCTCTAAGCCAGGGGTCCCCAACCTTTTTCACTCGTGAGGCACATTTAAATGTAAAAAGACTTGGAGAGCAACACAAGCATGAAAAAGTCCACTGGGTGCCAAAAAAGGGCTGTGATTGGCTGCTTGGTAGCCCCTATGGGGACTGGCCGCCTACAGGAGAGAATGTTTGGCAGTACATCTGGTTTTTACGCAATCAAAACTTGCCTTCTAGCCAGGAATTCAAAAATAAGCACCTGCTTAGAGGCCACTGGGAGCAACATCCAAGGGGTTGGAGAGCAACATGTTGCTCGCGAGCTACTGGTTGGGGACCACTGCTCTAAGCTTTCAAAAACACTTCCACTCATGGAGGAGCAAAGTCACAGCTGCATCCCAACACAACTCCCTAAACAGAGAACCAATAATGGGCACACTGTCCTTCAGTGTAATATTTTGTAGGGTTTTTTTGTATAACCAGCTGAAGCATTGGAACTACAGATCAGAGATAAAAGGTGCCTTAGTATAAATCAATTATGTATTAAGTAAGAAAAACCATATTTGGGGGGAAAAAAGCTTGCTACTTCCAACAACCCAGACTTTACCTTTTAGTGAAGACAGGCCCATGTGGGAAGCCTCCAAGACATTTCCCCCATTGGTATTAATTTCACTGATCCACTGGAATCCACTCAGAGATTGAGCTGAGCATGCCCTTGTTTCACCTAGAAAAAAAAAAAGACCAAGAAAACAAGTCAAACTAAACCACACTGTTGCTATGAAGCCAGCTTCTGTAGGATATTTGTTCACTTTCAACAATCTTAACAATCAGGTGCCAAAGCCTCTGTTAAAAAGAGAGGATACAATTAATCTTGAGCAATGCCCAAAATAGTTGTTGCGTATAGGCATTTGGTCTTCCATTCTCTCTGCAGCCGACCTGGCCAAAATGAATATATTCAGAGTTATTACACTAAGGAGGCACTTCAGCCCAACGTTTGGGGATTGGAGATGTTTTTGGTCAGAAAGACCGCGGAGTGAAAAAAATATCTTCAGGGGAAGAACTACATAACAGTATCTGGAATTCCATGTGGTAAGTGAAAACTGCAACCTGCTGCTATAGCTATTCAAATTAAGGGCAAAGGCACCTGGCAGTGAACAAAAGCCTAACCATCCCCCATTGACTTGCATTTGAAATGCCTGCTAGCATTGGAAAGTTGGTCTGCTTAAAGGAAGTGATTCAGCATAAAAATAAAAACCGGGTAAATAGATAGGCTGTGGAAAATAAAAAAATGTTTTCAATATAGTTAGCCACAAATGTAATGTATAAAGGCTGGAGTGACTGGATGTCTAACATAATAGCCAGAACACTACTACTTCCTGTTTTGCAGCTCTCTTGGTTTCCACTGATTGGTGACCAGACAGTAACCAATCAGTGACTTGAGGGGGGTCAAATGGGTCATAACAGTTTGTAATTGATCCTTAGCACGCAGATCTGATTCAAAAGCAAAATCAATGAACAGTTATGTCCCATGTGACCCCCTTCAAGTCGCTAACTCTATTCGGTTAGACAGCTTCTCACTACAGCCTTTAAAGATGGCATTTTTGCATAACTGACTGTATTAGAAAACATTTATTTCACACAGCCTATCAACCTAGTTTTAGTAGTTTAGTTAAATATTATTACACTAAACTGTTTCTTTAAGATGCATCATCCCTGATACATACACACAGGCAGGCAGGCTGAAGGGAGACTGTTGCGTATCCAGGTCAATGGTCCTTTCTCAGTATCCTCACATTTCTCTGTGGTACATGAAAGTGGATCTCTGGGGAATTCAGCACTACAGGGACACTCGGCTTGCAAAGGAAGAGCTGTGTTTGTAAGCTTGGATTAAAGACAAATAAAAGGAAAATTAATTCAATAATGAAAGGGATAATTAATGCAATTCTGACACATTTCAAATATAGTAGTATATGGAGAGGATTTTGCATGGTGCTAGGCCGTGGCCAGATCATCTACTTTCTTGCATTATTTTAGCAACTAGCAATGTAGAAGCTATGATGCTGGCAAAATAAACTTAGTACCAAGAACATTTTTGCATTGCATTAATTTAAAAGGAATAAAGTTGCATTAGGTATTGCAAAACACTGGAGCATACAGGAGAAAGAATGGGAGGCAGTGCAAGACTACATTACCTTTCCTATGGTCACAACTTTTTTTTGCAGTTTAAATGAAGATATTAAATCTCGTGCCACTTACTTTATCCTGAAGGTGAAGCTTTGATAACCGAAAGTAAGCCACAGGAGCAAAGGCATCGTTAGAATGCATCATCACCTCCGCAGAATCCCTGCATTATGAAAGAAACATAACGGAACTAGAACAAAAGTATATATTTGTATTACGGGGTGTAGGATAAGGGTTCATAAGCAGAAATGCTTAATACTTATTTATGGGATTGATCTGTTTGTTACGCACATCAAATTCTTTATTTAAATGCAGAGTGAATCACCCCCCCCCCCTAAGAATGAATGTATGAGGCCGTGTATACATGTACAAAGTATGATCCAGTCACACTGGTCCTGGTCATTTTTTAATTGTCAGACAATGTGCCAGCGATTCCATAGACATACAGTAGAGAGAGACAAGAGGGTAGATGCTATGATGGGTCTGGAACCAAGAGTGACCTCACAGAGCTGTCGCCTGCAGCAATGATGGGAGCTTGTTAGCACTGCACAGCTATAATTACAGGCCAGGAGAGAGAGGGGAAAGGAAGCTCAGGAATGCAATCCTTTAATTAGCTTCAGATCCACAGAAATCCTACAGGTTTTACAGACTAGCACCCCACCTAATCCCAATATGCAGCTTTTACCTACTCATACTAGACAATATACTCACAGCCCACTTAATAACTAATAATGACCTTGCGGTGTAATAGAACAACCATAATTGTTTATGGTGCTCAAAACAAGGTGGTAAAGTGCTAAATACAAACTCACACCAGTAATTCCACAATTATGTGAGCAACAGCTGGGTACCAATTTAGAATTAGAGAGTGCATAGTGCATAAGGCTTAGTCCAGACAGGGAGATTCGGGGGCGATCCGTCGCCTGGCGACTTCTCGCCGCGACGGATCGCCCCCGAATCTCCCCGAATAGCTAGGCACCAGCATAGCTTGAAAACGCCAGCGCATGTTTACACGGAGCGGCGCAATTTTTAAAATCACTCCAAATTGCGAGAAGTCGCCAGGCAACGGATCGCCCCCGAATCTCCCCGTCTGGACTAAGCCTAAGGCAGATGGCCGTTAGAGAAGGGTCTTTTCTAGAGTAAAGCTGGCCATAGACGTAACGATTACAATCTTTCTTGGAAAAAGATCTTTTCCAGAAAGAGCGTTCATTACAATAAACACGCATAGAGCTGAATAGTGAGATATACAGGTAGAAACAATAGAATTCTACCTGTATCCAACGATTCAGCTCTAAACAGTGGACAATGATTGGGTGCCTTCAACGGCAACCAATCAAAATTTTCTGTCCAGCCTGAGTGATGAGCCAACTGATATCCAAGTCTTCTGCCGATATCAGTCAGCTCATTTCCCACCGTACAAGCACCGAATGTTGTACGAAAATTAGTTTTGTACGATATTATCGGTGCGTCTATGGCGGCAAATACATAGAGAATGGATATAGGACGAGTAGCTCAAGTTGCAGAAGCTACAGAATGGCCATGGCTGATGCGGACAATATCCCCAGAACTTTTGTTTGTTTCCTACCAAAAAGGACACCGATACTAAGGTCACAAGCCTATAGCTAAAAAGAAGTGTCTGACACAGGGAAGTTGCACTAAATGGCATCAGTGCTGGAGTGTCCCATTGAGAGTTAGAGAAAATTGCAGGGACATTGAATTTGCATCTGGTTTGTGCCAATTGAGCATGTACTGTATAAAAGAACAAACTGTGATATTCATGCCCAGCCACTTCCCAAATTTACACTAATGAGACTTGGAAGTGCACATATTAGGCAGCACATGTGATACAGAGCTTATAAGGAAAACAGGAAACAAATGAAGGTATTGTGTGTAAAATATGCAACACCCAAAATCTTACATAGTGTCTACTCGCATTAGGGCCTCCTTGATGAGTTCCCAAGTATATTGTCATCTCTCAGACTACTCCCAGTCTTCTTACAAACATCAGAACATGTATGTCTCTGGTCTTTCATTTCCCATTTATGTCTAGTTTGGAAGAAATAAATATGCTTACACAATAATGCTTTTCTTGAAGAGAGGACAGTCTAAAGTCAGCGTCTCATACTCTCCTCCTTCTCCACAGACATGGACACCATACTTGTCAGACAGCTGAAAAGAATCATGTTAGAACCAGTCAACGCAACATGGGAGGTGCAGATAAGTGTTTTTGGATGAAGCTTTTGCAGCCTAGTTCATTTATGATATGGGCAGTTTTAGAATCCTAATACCAGGCTTTCTGCACAGACGTTCTCTTTTAGAGTTAGATTGTTGGCAACTTAGGTTAGCAAATTATGCAGGCAGTTCCTATGAAGTTAGGGTTGCTGACACTCACAAAATTGTACCTTGGCAGTAACTTATGGCAACCAATCAAAGTTTTACTTTCGTTGTTCTGCTTAGAGCTGGTTGAAAAAAAAAAAAAAAAAAAATCAAGACACTGACTGGTCGCTGTAGGTTAGATGAGCCCCTCTGACTCTAAGAGCACTGCAGAGCCAAAACCTGTTACAGGTATGGGACCCGTTATCCAGAATGCTCAGGACCAGGGGTTTTCCAGGTTAAGGGAACTTTCTTTGGATCCCCATACCTTAAAGGGGAATTCAACCCCCCTGGGCGCTAACCCCCCCTCCCCACGTAGGCCCCTCTCCCTCCACCCCTCCGGCCCACCTCTCCCCCTGGGCTATTGCCCCTAAGTTGTTAGTTACCCCTCTGTGTAGGTCCCCTCCAGCTAAGTTCACAGAGGTCATCTTCTTTTCCAACTGCTTCTTCCTGGGCCCTCTTTTTTTCCAATGGCTTCTTCCTGGATCTGGCTCAGTTGGTGGCGCATGTGCAGTAGGACGCTTGTACTACTGGGCATGAGCACAAAGTTCAATCGGCGAACTTCCTGAACTTTGTGCTCATGTGCAGTAGTACCAGCGTCCAACTGCACATGCGCAGCCGAGCTCCGCCAGATCCAGGAAGAAGCGGTTGGAAGAGAAGATGGACCCTGTGAACTTCGCTGGAGGGGACCTACACAGAGGGGTAGGTAGCAACTTAGGGGCAATAGCCCAGGGGGAGAGGTTGGCCGGGGGGAGGGGTTAGTTCCAGGGGGTTGTTAAAACATCACTTAAACATTAATGAAACCCAATAGGATTGTTTTGTATTCAATAAGAATTAATTATATGTTAAGTTGTGAATAAATTATTTTTTTTAATCTGAATTATTTTATTATAATGGAGTCTATGGAAGATTGCCTTATAATAATTCAGAGCTTTTTGGATAATGGGTTTCTGGATGGGACATGTTATCCAGAATGCTCGGGACCTGGGGCTTTCCGGATAACAGATATTTACATCATTTGGATCTAAATACTAAAAAATCATGTAAACAAACATTAAATACAATAAATAAGAGACTGGTTTTGTTTCCAATAAGGATTAATTATATATTGGTTTTGATCATATACAAGGTACGGTTTTATTATTTCAGAGAGAAAAAAGGACATTTTTAAAAATTTGGATTATTTGGATAAAATGGAGTCTATGGGAGATGGCCTGTCTGTCATTCAAATATTTCTGGATAAGAGATCCTATACGTGTATTAGCAATTAAAAACGGATAATGTGCCTGATAGCATTAAAACAGAAAATAAAATTTTAGATCCCCTATAATTTGATGAACACATATGCGTTAATCTAATTAGCTACTAAAACGGACAGTGGAACATTGGTGCTTGTGGTTTGCAGAATGGAAATCAAAGGGTTACTCTGAAACCAACTTGGCCTTTAGTAATTAATGTGACCTATAGTGTCCTTTTATAACAATGACTGACCTGTTTAAGGTGAGGCCTCATCTCTTCCAGTGTCTTCCCAAGGTGCTTGCCTGGATCTAACCCTGCAAACAGACCAGAAGCATTACAACCTGATCCATCACATTTACAAACAAAGCCTCAAATGTATACAGATGTGTAGCCACAGCATCAAAGCAACAATACCCTTTCTGTGCCAGGTCATATAAAACTCAAGGTTTTGTTACAGTCGATTCATTTGAACGGTTAACGTGGTGTAGACACCCACAAGGGTAATTACATTTATAAACACAGACCCACCTATCCTAGTTGCAAGGAATGGGTAAGATATTGTGCAAATTGACCTAATCATTAAGGTATATACATTGTAAAAGGCGGTGTGAAATAGAACTTCTATTTATCTAGCAGTGATATCATCCATCACCATATTTGAATTAGGGATGCACCGAATCCAGGATTCGGTTCGGCATTCGGTCTTTTTCAGCAGGATTCGTATTTGGCCGAATCCTTCTTCCCGGCCGAACTGAATCTGAATCCTAATTTGCATATACAAATTAGGGGCAGGAGGGAAATTTTCACGTTCAAATCACAGCCTTTAATGCCCATTTAATAACAACTTTCTTCCGGGAAATAGCGGTGTCCTCCGCGTTGGCAGACCTTGCATCTGCCATAGGGCAAGGCTTCTTTACATCCTGTGCTTGACTCGGAGGCAGGTAGGGGGCTGGAGAGGGTTCATGTACATGCCTTCCTCTACAGCAGGGATCCCCAATCTTTTTTACTCATGAGCCACATTCAAATGTAAAAAGGGTTGGGGAGCAACACAAGCATTAGAAAGTCTCTTGGGGTGCTAATAAGTGCTGTGATTGACTATTCGGTAGCCCCTATGTGGACTGGCAGCCTACAGGAGGCTCTGCTTGGCACTATACTTAGTTTTTATGTAATTAAAATGTAATTCAAAAATAAGCACCTGCTTTGAGGCCACTGGGAGCAACATCTAAGTGGTTGGAGAGCAACATGTTGCTCACGAGCTACTGGTTGGGGATCACTGCCCTACAGGATAGGCAGACTGTACTAATGGGAGAAGTTTGAACTCCTTTCTGGGGTACAAAGCCCTGCACCCAAGGTGCAAAAAAGATTGGGGGCTGGTTCCTATTTTTGTGTTTTACACCTTATGCTTATGCACCTTATGTGCGTTTCAGTTGGTGCCTGTACAGCAGCAAGCCATGTAAAGTGAAAATTCCGGTGCCTAGACATCCAGTCGCAAATATCCAGCAAACCGTCAGAGAGTAAGCCTCTCCTGACACCATCTAGTGCCAAATAGGTTTCTGTATAGATGATTTGATCAATTAAGGGCGCTTTGCTTACCAATCATATCAGAAGGCCTGAAGGGCAAACAAAGAGGTGTGGAGGGCCAGGCTTATTGCCAAATAGTGCTGCTGTACACAAAAAAAGTAAATGGCAGTACTTAACAACACACATAGGACAATGCTTTTTGGCTTTTAAAGAGAAACTATAAATACTTGTAATGGAGAAAAATGAAACAGTCAGTGAACACCAAAGGTTTGTTGCTCCAAACATACAGGGGAATCCAAACTGCACCCCTGTAGCTGTCTTAATTGCTTCCAAGTTTACAGACCACAGGTGTGACAGCTGCTTTGCTACAAAGTGGCTCACACACTCATACATAACAAAGTGATTGAAGGCTCTCCTCCAAATTCAGATATTTTATTTTCATCCTAGTACATTTTCATTTGCCAGATAAGCTTTTGCCACGGTTTGGATGAAACAATAAAATGTTTGAATCTGGATGTGTGCCTTCAGTCATTTTGTTATATTTAAGCCCTGTAGTGCTCTCTCGCAATTACTCGTGTGCACAAGGTTACGTTGAATTATTATCTCTCTGCCAAAAAAGCTTCCATAGCTTAATAGAGGAGGTCCATCTTCAACTGGGCTGTTGTACAGCCCTACAGTCCCCTTACCAAAAGCTGCTACCTTGATGAGGATGGCTGTCAGACCCGAGGAGATCATTTCATCCAGGAGTTCTTCCTGCTTCCTACGCCAAAGGAAAGCTAAAGGCTGGAGGCCGAGCCTCTGACATCTGATGGACAGTTAAAGAAACAATTATTGCCTATACTGTGTGATGCAAAGTTTCTCAGCTCCAAATATAGGTGATATAACTAATATTCTACCATACCTCAGGTATGGTATTCCAAAATACATCAGTTCTAGTTATGTTTGCAGGCATTTTGAAGGAAATTTAGTAAATAAAAAAAAACATAAATGTAAAAAGTGCACAATGACCCCAAAAATGGTAGTCAATTTATGTTTATCCCAGTATGGGAAAATTAGGGACACACCGAATCCACTATTTCGGATTCGGTTGAACCCCCAAATCCTTCCCAAAATATTTGGCCGAATACCGAATCCAATCGGAACTCTAATTTGCATATGCAAATTATGGGTGGGAAAGGAAAACATTTTTTACTTCCTTGTTTTCTGCCAAAAAGTCACATGATTTCCCTCCCTGGCCCTAGTTTGCATATGCAAATCGGTTTGGCTAGACGGAAGGATTTGGCCGAATCCGAATCCTGCTGAAAAAGGCCGAATCCTGGCCGAATCCCGAACCGAATCCTGGATTCGGTGCATCCCTAGGGAAAATACATAGGCCCACTGAAAGCTCATTCTAACTCTATTACTTATGCAAGCTGCATTCACCCCATCCTTTCCCCTTGTCTAGCCGGAATCACATGCATCAAAATGCTCAGACCCAAGTCAATACATCAAACCTTTGAAGCTTCCTCTACCCCAAAAGCTGAACGGTCTCCAATACAGATTAGAGGCCCCCTAATATTTTCTTCCTCTGTTTTTTTTTGACCTTTCTGAAGAATGTATATATATATATATATATATATATATATATATATATATATATATATATATATATATATATATATATATATAGACTTGTTTTATTGCTATTGCTCCTGGTCCCCCACTGCAGGGTCTGCTTCCTCTGTAGGTACAACTCTGTGACCAAACCCTGTCCTTTCTTTCAAAAGATACTGCAAAAAAGGTTTTTTTATTAATTTCCTTCTTACATGTTTTTGTACATGTAGGTTCTTTGCTCAATCTGTGCTGTTAAATAAATTAATACAAACAGACAAAGGGCTTACACATTCTCCACACGAACACGCTGGTAATCGGACAGGATTGCTCCAACTGAAACAGAGTCCACAGCCTCCTTTTCCTGAAAAATAAAGTAGAGGGATTAAGGGCATTCCCAGTCATCTCCCACGAGTTAAAATGACACGTTATGATACAAGAACTCTCGTTCACATATCGTATAACAGATATATTTGTATCCTTTATTATACACTGAGGTTGAGATAATTAATGTTTTATTACCATGCTCCCTCAGCCTAATGTTCCTTATGCAATCAAATGGCTTATGCTCTCTGTCCCCAAGCTGCAACAGTAGTCATTGACTGGACAGACCAGGTGCTTTCAAAGAACATTTTCATAATCTCTACTTAGGTTTTTTTCTGTTTACGGTTTACAGGGGAAAGTTAATACAATTCCCTAGAGTAACTTCCAGGTAATAACATGTCAAACAGGGATTCCACAGTGCAAGGCCTCAGGCAGTATGGAGTACTATGGAATGCCAAGGTGTCCCATGATATACTCACTACTTGCTTGTGAGGACTTCTCTCAAGGGCAGATTCATGGAGACTAGTCCCCCGGTGACAAATCTCTTCTGCGGGGTGACTAATCTCCCAGGACTGCCTTCCCCTCGGCAAGAATGTAAATCGCCAGCGGAATGGCATTCGGAGGGCTTCGTTTTCCAAGGAAACTTCCGGCGACTTCAGAAAACGAAACGAACGTCCTGCTGGCGATTTCCATTCTTGTCGGCGGAAAGGCAGTTCAGGGACATTAGTTGCCCCCTGACTAATCGCTCTGAATCTGCCAGTGTGTCTCTGCCCTAAATTCATTGTACAGTGTTTAGATTTAATGCTCATAGCCTGGCCCAAGTATATGACTTATACGAAATATCACTAGCCTTAAGTCTGTCACACCCCCACCCCCAAGCTCACCCCTGCTATGCGTTCTCTATCCTACAGGAAGGATCATTTTTCATTTCCTACCCAGAAGGATTAACCTTGGAGCAGGTTGGAAAAATTACTATGGTAGTCTATCAGTGCATGAGGAAGTATACGGATAAAACATAGCATTTTCATTACAAGGCAACAAAGAACACCTAAATATGAATAAAACTCTCTCTACATCTTCACGGCACTCACTATAAAAGAATTGATTGAAACAATTAAATAAATGATTTTAATGGAGCAAGGAAGAGTAACACCAAAAAAATTTAAAGTGTCTTATAGTAATGAAAATATATACTGTTGTACTGCACTTGTAAAACTGGTGTGTTTGCTTCGGAAGTGCAACCATAGTTTATATCAGGGGTCCCCAACCTTTTTTGCACGTGAGCCACATTTAAATTTAAAAAAAGAGTTGGAGAGCAACACAAGCATGAAAAAGTCCATGTGGATGTCAAATAAGAGCTCTGATTGGCTTTTTGGTAACCCCTATATGGACTGGCAGCCTACAGGAGAGAATGTTTGTCAGTACACTTGGTTTTTATGCAACCAAAACTTGCCTCTAAGCCATTAATTAAAATATAAGCACCTGCTTTGAGGCCACTGGGAGCAACATCCAAGGGGTTGGAAAGCAACTGATTGGGGATCACTGGTTTATATAAACAAGCGGCCGTGTACACATGGGGCAGCCATTCAGAGCTGAAAAAGGAGAATAGTCATAGGTTACACAGCAGATGGCAGATAAGCTATGTAGTATACAATAGAATTCTTCAGAATTTATCTGTTATCTACTATATAGCCTGTGCCTGAATGGCTGCCCCCAACTATAGTTGTGTATCTGAAACAAACACAAGTTTTACCAACTGAGGGCAAAGTACATTATATTTTGACTACTTTTAAAACACTTTAATTTTTTGGTGTTCCCGTTTCTTTAAGGAATGGTGGCCCTAATTATGCAAAGACCCCTTACACGAAAAAACCCCAGGTCCCGACAGTAACTGATAAAGAAAAAAAAAAGAATTACAGAATATTAGAGGTTTTAACAGTTCTGTATTGATAGGACGGTTTGTCTATATAAATGTTCCTTTGATAATGTTGTTGGAACTTTATCCTACCAGCTGCTAAGTAACCTAACCAAAAGCTGCTGTGAATGCTGGGAAACGACGTTCATTTGATATCCCTGGTCTAAAGCTCTGCGAATAGGCAAAGTACCTAAGATATGTGTACAATATGCACAAATTAAAGGAAAAATAACTCAATTTGGAGTTCAACTGCTCCTCCACCAACCAAGAGGAGACATTTGTAATAACATTTCACATTTTTAATTGGCGGATGAAAGAGGCTGTAATTATAGGTGTAAATGTAATATTAATGAGAAGACAAACTTTAAAATTACCTTGCAGCTATTATCAATTTTGTTAAACAGAGGGTCCTTGGGATAAAATCGTAACAAGCCCCCCCAACCCCGCAGAGACGTTGGTAATATTTCTCGGCCTCATAAACACAGCCATTAAAAGGGGCGCGTGTTACAAACCTTTCTGGGGCTTTTTCTTCCTTTAAATGAAATCGCTGCACTGCCTCGGGGGGCCTCTGTCTGACTTGATCTCAATGTGTCAGTTAATCAGATAAAGAAATAAATAAATGAAATAATCGTCAAGTCAGAAGCACAAATCAGCCTGAGGGAGGCGGGGGGCGGGGGTGGGAGCAGTTATTAAGGTTTAGACACAGCAAACAAAATAAGACATCCGGATGATGTTACAGCATGTGTAAAGGTTGCCGTTCGGCTGGGGATCAAACCAGCACGGCTTTTAACCCTTCCTTGCCAGAGGGGTCTGCAAAACAACATGACTGGCAAGCAAGGATTTAGCATATAAGAAACTAAATAAAATACAGATCATCCTGATATGCACAACATATAAACCATCACATCTGATCTGTACAAAATTATAATTAAGAGATTCTCCTAGTTAGGCTAACCACCAAACGAGCAGGTGACCATGCATCTCTAAATTGGACACTAGCCAACATGTCCTGCGTGGACCGCATAGCTAGTCTGTCTGCACATAGCTGCTTTTAAAAGAAAACTATACTCCAAACAATGTAGGTCTCTATAAAAATATATTGCAGCTGATATGTAAAACCCTGCTTCATTTAAATAAACCATTTTCAAAATGATATACTTTTTTAGTAGTATGTGCCATTAAATAGAAAATTTACATTTTAAATACTAAGACCCGCCCCCTGGGATCGTATGATTCACGGTGCAGACAAACAAACCAAGGACACACATAGATGTTAGGTCACATAGAGCCAATTACTGGACAAAGTTATGTATTTTGCTTCCACACTTCTTCCTGTTACAGTTAGATCACCTGACAGGAAACACTGCAGCTCTCTGAGGGCTCACACAGAACATCATAAAATGGTGGCTCCAGAGAAAAGATGTAAATCTTTACAACAGTATGGTAAGGTTATATAATATGCCACTTAAAGGACAAAAAAAGTCTAAAGTAGAATAAGGCTAGAAATGCTGTATTTAGTATACTAAACATAAAAATGAATTACTGCACTACAAAGTCTAATCAAACAAGGTCAGCCCTCCACCAGACAATAACCACAGTGAATCTTAGAGACTTGTTTACTTTAAACAACTTCAAACCAATGAATGATATTACTTATTATAATGGATTCATAATCTGCTAGGATCAACACACTTGATATTGCTTATAGTATTGGATCAGTGTAGGAAAGTCCAGGTTAAAGGAGTTCTGCAGAATCAGTGAGCCCCACTACACCCACTAGAGCCATGCCCACTATTTCACACCTCCAATATACTTTTTGGTTAGAGAGTAATAACACATAACTATGACTGACAGCATGACTTTCAGTCATAGTTAGGAGGATTTGTAGCCTTAGCGAGCACTTGTTTTTTAGATGGGGTCAGTGACCCGCGTTGGAAAGCTGAAAAGAGTTAGAAGAAGAAGGTAAATCATTACAAAACTATAAAAAATGAAGGCCAATTGAAAAGCGCAAATAAAAAATATTATGTAGAAACTGGCATTTATCGGTCTTTATGAACATATAAGTACCCTATTTGCTAGTTCTTTGTATATGCACATAGCAGCTCTGCAACTTGTATAGCCACCTTTCTTTTAGAAAAATTCCGGCCTGAGGCAAGAAGGGCAGGGGCCGTTTCTCGAGATGGTGGAGCAGCGACATGGTGAGGTGGGACAATGATGGGGGAGTGGGAGTTAGTACAGGGGTCCCCAGAACTGGACCGCAGACAGTCCTGAACTGGGCCACCGAAAAACATATTTGCAAGGACAAGAGGGGTCGGCGGGGTCCAATTTGGGCATGCTGGCTTCCAATTCTGGTTGCCGGTGTCCAAATGCACGCACCACCACAGTCCTGAACTGGGCTGCCGAAATGAATGTGGAGTGCCATACTGGGCTAGGCTCGCCCTAATTGGACGCCGGCAACCAGAACTGGAAGCCCCCACCAACTATCCCCGACCCCTTTGGTACTTGCAAAAAATTTGCTGCTACACCAGTCCAAAAAAGGTTGGGGACCCCCGAGTTAGTAGACAAAGTCAAGATGCGACTGTAACAGTTTTTTTTTTGTTTTTTCTAAATCAAACTTGACTAACCTGCAGTCCTTCTGTTGTTTTTGAAGTACAGGTATGACACCTGGTATGCTAAGGACCTGGGGTTTTCTGAATGAGGGGATCTTTCAATAACTTTGATCTCTATACCTTAATTCTACTAAAAATAATTTAAACATAAAATAACCCCAATAGTATTGTTTTATTCCAAGAAGGATTACTTATATCTTCGCTGAAATGAAGTACACATTTCTGTTTTATTATTACAGAATTTGTTTTTTTTTTTTTTATTTAAATTAGTATTATTTGATTAAAATGGAGTCTACAGGAGAAAGTCTTCCCAGAATCCTGAACTTTCTGGATAACAGATGCCATACCTGTACAACAGCACCCACTAGAACATGAAGGTTGATTGCTGGGAAATGTGCTTCTGCAACAGATAGAGGACTATAAGCTGAACAGTCCAGTTCATATAAATAATGGGGTCCTACCCCCCCCAACAATACAAGTTCAGGAATCCAGTTCCAAGGGCGAACTGGAAAACCAGCGGAAAACCTGAGAATTCCTCAGCGTCTGTGACATGCTCAGTAAAAAAAAAGCAGAGTTGCGTGCACGTCATTACAGAATCCGTCAGCTCTGAGCCTTTCCTAATGCTTGCATTATAACCACATTAAAAAGGCATAAAACAGCAGGGAGAAGCTCACACAGCAAAGAGACCGATATTTAAGGCCTTCGTCTGCCAGGGACAGTCAGAGCAATTATAGCTAGTTGAGCCTGCAATGGAATATTGGTACTGTAGAGGGAGAACACAGAAAAAAAGAACAATTTTGGAACAGTACAAAACTTGTAACCTGTGTGGGCATATTTTGAACTTTTGAGTACTGCATAGTCTGTTGGTCTGAGGCACCTATTACATTAGAATAAACAAACAAAATAAAGAACAAAGCAAGCAAGTCTTTATTCATTATAAAATCCCTACAATGAATTTATATTTACAAAAAAAAAAAAAACAAACATAAAGGGGGTTATTTGCTAAAATCCACATTTATTTGAATTAAAATAGTCTGACTAAATTAAAATTCACGATTTGACCTTATTTAAAAAAAGCTTGATTTCAAGTAAAAACCCAAAAAAATAGAGTGAAAACCTAAATTGTTGTTGTTGGATTTTTTTTGGAATTTTTACTGTTTTTCAGATTTTTACACGAAAACTCAGAAATAGTCAGATTTTGGGGGCTAATTCCAGTGCAGACAACAGGAACTTCCAAACAGGATAAGGACCTCTCCCATTGACTTCTACAACTTTGGCAGGTCTTAGATGCCGGATTTTCGGATCTGGACTTTTTCATAACAAATCTTGAAAAATTTTGGCATCTGGACTTTAATAAATAACCCCAAAAGTTGTCCAGAACAATTAATTAGCCTGCCATTACATACCTCTACAAATAAAATGAAAGCACTCTGCTTTGTTTATGCAGGTTGAGAACAGCCCTTGTGTGGCAATAAACTATTTATATAGAGCTTACTATTCTTACATTAAACAATATTTTTTTTTGGGGGGTGAGGGAGTGGAAGACAACACTGAAAAAAAAAAACAACAATTAATGATTTAGATTGGCAAAAAGGAACTTTTTTTTTTTTTAACTGTTCTCATGTTTGGAAAAGGTTTATATACATGTATACCACTTGGGCCTAGAAATAAAGCTTTATCTACTATTTATTGTGGCCTATGTGATTTAAATTTTTTTTAAGTGCTATATCTAGGCATGAACAATTCTACTTTTCAGCTGCGCATAATTATATCATTCTAAATCCCCTTACTTTGGTTACTGGCCACCCAGCCTGCCATGGCTGTATATACAGCAGTAGGACCAGTTATCCAGAATGCTCGGGACCTGAGGTTTCCAGATATCTTTCAGTAATTGGGATCTCTATAACTGAAGTCTACTAAAAAAATCATTTAAACATTAAACCAAATAGAATTATTTGCTTCCAATAAGGATTAGTTATATCTTAGTTGGAATCAAGTATAAGCAGTAGTTTTATTATTACAGAGAAGAAGGAAATCATTTTAAAAATGTTTATATGGGAGATGGCCTTTCCGTAATTTGGAGCTTTCTGGATAAGGGGGTTTCCAGATAATTGATCCCATACCTGTAGCTTGAATAAGTTGATGGAAGCCAGGAAAATAAAAACAAGGGAGAGAAAAACTGAAGGTTCTTTAATGTTCCCATTAGACACATACAAATGGAAGAATAAAACAAAGGGGCATTGGTTCTTCAATGGCGATATCCGAATGGGTTACTCTGTGTGCCGCAGGCAACCCACTTCCCATACTGTGTAATGCTTTTATATGCAGCATACAATGTTCTG
Organism: Xenopus borealis; assembly: GCA_024363595.1. Taxonomy (NCBI): domain Eukaryota; kingdom Metazoa; phylum Chordata; class Amphibia; order Anura; family Pipidae; genus Xenopus; species Xenopus borealis. The sequence continues at coordinate 96,968,540 of CM044445.1, read as the reverse complement.
GTGGGGGAAAGTGTGGAACTCAAACCAGCTAGTGAGCATTTTACTCAACTACTGACCTATTATAGCTTTATCTTTTGTATTTCTAAGGCTCCTGGCATGGACTTGTTTAGGATTTGATTGAAAACTTTTCTTTTGCTTTCCTTAAAGGAAGCTGAAAAATGAAACAGAGCATTTCCTGTAAGTGTCCATGGGCCGCTGCTCAATCCAGCAATTATCCAGTCTGTCCCCAGCCAGAGTGGCTGTATTTTACTGTCTCTTCTTAATGTAATCTGCATTCATCACTATTTTAATTAAACCAGGCTTTAATTTAGTGGTTTCATCCCAAAGAGCAGTAGAGGGGAGTGAGAGAACCAGAGAGAAGCAAGAGGGAATTGAGCGAGGGGCGACAGCAAGAAGAAAATGCAATGCAGGAGATTCCTGGACCTTGTGCCTGCTGCATCTTCTCCTGGGCTATGAAGCTGCCAGAAAATCTCCATAGGTCACGGTCTACTGAAGACACACTAGCAGTGAATGGAAAGCATTTTCTATTGATAATAATAGTGCATTTACCAACTGTGGATACACAAGACCGTTTTACATGGGCAGAAATAAGATTCTGACAGATTAAGTCGGCCCCTTAATGCCCAGTGTATGGGGCCCTCCACCGGGCTTCCCAGGTCGATATCTGGACAAAAAGTCAGCTTATGTCAATCGGTTGGCAGTTAAAAACCTGTTGGATAGAGGACAGTGCTGGTTAGTTGAGACGGTCCTTGATCAAACCACCCATTTTCTCCTTGTTATAATCCAATTAGGGATGCACCGGATCCAGGATTCGGTTTGGGATTCGGCCTTTTTCAGCAGGATTCGGATTTGGCCGAATCCTTCTGCCTGGCCAAACCAAATCCTAATTTGCATATGCAAATTAGGGCCAGGGAGGGAAATCATGCGACTTTTTGGCACAAAACAAGGAAGTAAAAAATGTTTTCCCCTTCCCACCCATAATTTGCATATGCAAATCAGGGTTCAGATTCGTCCGAATCCTTCGGGAAGGATTCGGGGGTTCAGCCGAATCCAAAATAGTGGATTCGGTGCATCCCTGAATCCAATCTTTGGGCCTAGGGCCTGACTTCGTCCACCTCAAGGTTGGCATATTGGGGCGAGTTCTGCTTGTTTGACAACCTCGCCAAATGAAAGAATCTCTACATGTATAGCCAATTTTACAGCCAGTTCCCATTATGGTGCAAGGCAACTACCTCATGATTACCTCAGTAAAGTGCAAAAGGCAAAAAAACAGGGACCTGGCTTCTGCTCTAACACATGAAAAAAACAAAAATACAGTACAGTGCTGCTATTTAATAGCAAAAAGAAATAATAATAAAAAAAAAAGTCAAGCAGACCATATGCTAAAGGGGATGTGACCAGATCATCTCTGGGTACAAAATAATCTTAACAAATAAAAAAAAAAATGTGTCCAGTCTGCTGATATTTACCCTGTCTTCCATAACAACTGAACACAACTGAGGTAGTAGTAGAGGGGCAGTGGCAGCAGGGGGCACTGTTGCATCATGTTTCAAAGACTGAAAGACGAGCTACAAAGAAAGGCTAAAAGCATGGCTAAAGAAAAGAACTACACCATTAGGATGCAGTGAGGTTATATGTGCAAGTGCTTTTCATGGGTTTTGCCTCAAACACTGTTTATAATCCCTAAAAACAAATAATGCTGGGGAAGTCACATGTCCCTGTTTGGGCTAAGTCTATACCTGGTGGAGGTGGCTAGTATCAATGGAAAACAATGCAATTAAATAAACATCAAAATACTCAATGTCAAGAATAGGGGTAGAATGCAAACACTAGTAAATAGCGAAAATGCAAATGTGAAAATGCAACACACACACACCTACACTCTACAGTTAAAATATAGTAGCATTAAATGCCCACTATAAACTCTTCCTTGAATTATGAATACTGGTTACAGATAAGAGATCAATTATTTGGAAAATATTATCCAGAGAGATAGATATTATGGAAAGGCAATCTCCTGTAAACTCCATTTTAATTAAATAATTAAATTTTTCCTTTTTCTCTATATATAGTAATGAATCCGAACTCTGTATTACCACAATATAATTAATAATTATATTACTATTGTTTTTTTTTTTTTTTTTTTTTTTTTTTTTTTTTTTTTTTTTTTAAGTTCAGCTGTTTTCAGATTCTTCCCCAGATAAATACTTTCCATCATTTGTTTTTTTTTTTACTGTTTTCCCAAAAGTTTTAAGTTGAAGGTTTGTGTCTCTGGTGTTTGAGTCTGGCAGCTCAGTAATTCAGGTGCAGACTCTAAACTGTTACAATTTTACAACATTTAGTGGATACGTTTTTTTAGCAGCAACTCTGGAGTATTAGTAACTATTGAATCAATTCTAACTGCTGCCTGTTAGTGATGTGCGGGCTGGCCTGAAACCCACGGGACTAACGGGTCAGGCGGGGATCGGGACGATTCCTGCACAAAATCTTTGGGTTGCGGGCGGGTCCCGGTCGAGCTCTTCTCCTGCTCTCCCCGCCCACGACCTAGCAGTTCCAGCTCCAGAATTTATAGACTTCCGCCGCCCCTTTTGTGATGTCACTGCGGGGCAGGCGCAGGTCTATAAATAGAGGGCATCAGGCAGGGTGAGGGTTGGGAGGGGCCGGTTTGGGTTGAGTCAAGAAATTCTCAAACCGCACATCACTATTGCCTGTAATGAAATCCAGAGATTCTGCTCAGCAGGGACAAAGATTAGAAAAGTATACACTAAATGCATCAATTTAGAACCGTTTTTTTTGGGGGGGGGGGGTGGCGACTCCCCTCCCAGAGCTGCTTTAGAAGGTTAAAAATGACACTTTACACTGGTGATCTATCTGAAAACAATTAGTTGTTTGAAGGTGAACAAAGGTATGGAGATACCTTACACAAAGACCCCATTATCCAGAAAACTGCAGGCCCCAAATGTTCTGGATTACAGGTCACATTATAACTGATAGCAGCAGTAAACAAGGACAACACAAATGACCCCCCTAAGTCACCCCCAGTCCAGTGTTACTTACAGCTTAGGACACAGCACCCTGGCTGAGCAGCTAGAGCAATTCTGTAAGTCACAATGAGCTAGGAGTGGGTTTCGGGTGGTCTGATCCATCATAGGATAGGACACAGTCCGCATATAACCAGTACTCATGCCTATTAATGACTGCACGGACACTGGCCCAAACTAATGGCCTGCAGTTAAGCCATGTTGTGGTGTTGGACTTGTTATTAAAGCTATGCTTGTTATTAAGACTATGCTTGCTATTAAAGCTAAAGCTATGTGTTAGAGGAGGAATATAAAAGAAGGAATGATGTGGCCCTTGTTTACTAATTCATTATTGGAGCACATTAATACAGGGCAATACTATAATATACCATGTATAAGCTACAAGAAAACCTTGGGGCTTTTCCTAAATTTTTAAGACCTGTTTCATCTGCTACTTCTTTTAATTTGTGGCTACTGCCCGAGTGCCATTGTCCCAGTGTTGGGAACATTATGCTTGAATGAACACTGCCACTGTCCCATTCCTGTACATGACATAATGTCTGTGGCTGGCACAGCTAGTAACTCTATCATCCCCATGCTGGACATAAATATAAGGTTCCTTATTAACAGCCTCTGCCAAATACAGGTATGGGACCTGTTATCCAGAATGCAAAGGACCTGGGGTTTTCTGGATAAGGGATTTTTTTTCTGTAATTTGGATCTTCATACATCAAGTCTACTAAAAAAAAATAATTTAGACTTAAATCCAATAGGCTGGTTTTGCTTCCAATAAGAATTAAGCATATCTTAGTTGGGATAAAGTACAAGGTACTGTTTTATTATTACAGAGAAAAGGGCAATCTTCTTTTTTTTTATTTGAATTATTTGCTATTAATGGAGACTTTTGGTGATAATCTTCCTGTAATTCAGCAATTTCTGGATAATGGATTCCATACTTGTACTGTTAGGGGCAGATTTACTAAATTCACATGAATGATTTGAAATTCAATGGAATTTTCAAAAAGATTGGAATTCGAATCTCGAATAACTTTTTGGAGTACCTCGACCAGAGAATTTGAAAAAATTCTATCAAATCGAATGATTCAAATAAAAATCCATTTGATCATTCGACCATTGGAATCGGAAAAAAAAATTGGATAGGCCAGTTCGCCAAATCAAAGCTACCGAATAGCATTAGAACCCTATGGGAAGCTCCCATAGGTGTTTTAAAGCATTTTAAGAGCGAATTTAAAAAAAAAATTCAATCGAATGGTTAAAATAGCTCGATTCCAATGATTTAATTGTTCAATCGAATTTATTCAACCGTTCAAATTGCGGTAGAAACCTTAAAATTTGAAATTTAAATTTTAAGGTTTCAATTTCGACCACAATTTGACTGGTCAAATTCGAGGGTAAGTTCACCCATGAATTTCGACCAATAGTAAATCTGCCCCATAGAATTTTTATCCCTCTAAAAAAATCCAGTCTAATTTAGGTTTATCAATGGAAGGATTTATTTCTAAAATCAATGAGCCCAATATTCTGCACCACCCCATCTACAGTATTTACATGTCACCGTCACACTCTATAAAAGCCCTATTTGATCTATGTACCACATGCACACCAGATTCTACATTCTCCATTTTTTTTATACAATTTTTTTGTCTATATCTTATAGTCCACATTTCATAAATTCATTTTATATGTATTTATTTCTAAATACAAATAAAATAAAAAAAAAAACAATATACAACATTGACCACTTAAAATGAAGAATATATTCAGGTATGGGATCCGTTACCTGGAAACCCATTATCCATAAAGCTCCAAATTACGGAAAGGCTGTCTACCATGATATCCAAATGATCCAAAGTTTAAAAAAGTATTGACTTTTTCCTCTGTACAAATAAAACAGTAGCTTGTACTTGAACAAAACGAAGGTATAATTAATCTTTATTGGAACTAAACCAGCCTATTGGGTTTATTTGTTTACATGATTTTCTAGTAATAAAAATTATGTAAAGATCCCATATCTGGAATACCTCAGGTCCCATACCCAGAACTGGTTGTGATGTCATTGCGCCGGAAGTGACGTCACATGCCGCACAGAAGTGACTTCACTTCTGCAACCAGCCAGTCCCTGCCCCTCACCCCCCTAGCTCTTTCACTGGATTTCCTAAGGAAATCCGTGGAAGTAGCTGGGCGAATTTTTTTTTTTTTAAATTTAAAAATACATCTATAGGCACCAGAGGGCCACACCCCAAAACCTGCCACCCTAGGCACAGGCCCTTTACCAGTACCTATATATAATAAATTCAGCATAATATAGGTATGGGATCCATTATCTGGAATGTTTGGGACCTTTGGTTTTGCAGATGTGTTTTTCTCCTCTTAATTTGGATTGCTATAACTTTAGGCTACTAAAATATATATATATTAAAATGTGAAATAAACACAAAAGGATTGTTTTGCTTCGAAAATCGCTTTATGCATCTTAGTTACAAAGTACATGTATGGGATCCGTTATCCGGAAACCCGTTATCCAGAAAGCTCCGAATTACTGAATGCTCATCTCCCATAGACTCCATTTTATCCAAATAATAAAAAAAAATTTAAATTATTTCCTTCTCTGTAATAATAAAACAGTATCTTGTGCTTGATCCAAACGAGATTTAACTAATCCTTATTGGAAGCAAAACCAGACTATTGGGCTTATTTAATATTTACATGATTTTCTAGTGACTTAAATTATATAGACCCAAATTACAGAAGGATCAGTTATCTGGAGACCGCCAGGTCCCGAGCATTATGGATAACAGGCCCCATTCCTGTACTACATTAATTCTACAGGTATGGGACCGGTTATCCAGAATGCTCAGAATCCCAGGGTTCTCCAGAAAACCGATATTTCCAAAATTTGGATATTCATATCTTGGTCTAAAACAAAATCATGTAAATATGAAATAAACCCAATATGCTGGGTTTGCATCCAATTTGGATTAATTATATCTGAGTGTACAACGTATTGTTTTATTATTACAGAGAAAAAGGAAATAATTTTGAAATATTTGGATTATATGGATAAAATGGAGTCTATGGGAGATGGCCTTTCCATAATCCAGAGCTTTCTGGATATTGGGTTTCCTGACATTGGATCCCATACCCGTACAGAGAAAAAGGAAATAATTAGGCACACACAGTTGTACAACTATCCACAGTTGTCAAGAACCAGTCAATCTGAAGCAAACATGAACAAAAAAATTCCAAAACAGCTGGTGTTAGAAATATTAATGGTGAGATGAAAACTGCCTTGACAACTAACAGCAATTAATGGAATGAATCTCTTGGCCTCTAAGCAAGAAATCAAGGATAAAATCAGCGACATTGTATAAGCGACCATGTGTAAGTGACTACCCTTTTCCACTATGTGCCTCTTTAGAACCAAGAAGCACCTGAACAGGAGATCAATGAAAAGAAAAAAAGCAAACAGCTCTGCAAATAGACACAGGCAATACAAATATTTTAGCATACCATTTGTGACATGTAGATTTATGGATCAGATCCCAGTCAAATACATCTTTGTTTATTCTACAGCATGTGCTATATCATGATCATCCCAGTAAAATAAGTGTTATTTCTATGCGTATACATTGTAGTGCACAGGAGTGCCGTGTCAAACTAAAGCTTAACAAAGAACTCGGCTAGTTGCACATTAGGTTTTGTGGTTCTATATCAGCTCAAGGAGTCCACAGCCTTTTAGCAGGGAAGATCTGTAAAAACAAAGTTGTCCCCAGAAGCTCCCAGAGATGCTGAATATATAAGCTGGCTCATGTACGTTAAGTATATAAAATACAGTTATAGGTGTCCAAAATGTTTGGGAACTGTGGTTTTCCATAATTTGGCTCACCTTACATCATGTCTACTAAAAATTTATTTCAAGGTTAAATAAAGACAACTTTTTTCCAATAAGTATGAAATATATCTTAGGTTGGATCAAATATTTTATTATTACAGAGGGTAAAAATGTTTAAAATTGGCGTCATTTGAAAATTCGGAGCCGCGGGTTTCTGGATAGTGGATTTCATACCTGTACAACGTTTCTACCTATATTTGTGTTTATGTCTCGTTTGAAGGGGACATATTGTATGAAAACTAGTGATGGGCGAATTTATTCACCTGGCGCAGCGAATTCCCATGATTTGCCGCCAGCAAATATATTTGCAAAATGCTTGGAAAAATTTGCCGAAGTCTCATTTTGGACGCCAGTGCTGCACTGATGTTTTTTGGATTCTAAGTCATGGAGAAAGCAAAAGAATTGTCAAAGAATTTGCGGTGTTCAAAGGATCTTTGGAAAGGGATATAAGAAAATATCAAAGGAATTAAGAATGCCAATCATCAGTGTTCAAACTCTAATAAAGCAGTGGAAAATTAGCGGTTCTGTTGAAACCAAGCCAAATAAAACTAAAATTTCAGCCACAACTGCCAGAAAAACTGTTTGGTATTCAGGGAAAAACCCATAAATAACTTCAGGTGAAATACAGAACTCTCTGGAAAAATGTGGTGTGGCTGTTTCAAGATGCACAATAAGGAGGCACTTGAAGAAAGATGGGCTGCAGGTGGAGTTACCAGAAGAAAGCCATTACTATGCAAATGCCACAAAGTATCCCGCTTGCAATATGCCAAACAGCAAACCTTCTAGCACAAAGTCATTTGGAGTGATGAGACTAAAGTTTAACTTTTTGGCCACAACCATAAATGCTACAACCTGTCATTGGCTACAGCAAAATAAAGTGAAGGCTCTGGAGTGGCCATCTCAGTCTCCTGACCTCAATATCATTGAGCCACTCTGGGGAGACCTCAAACGTGCAGTTCATACAAGACAGCCCAAGAATTTACTGGAACTGGAGGCTTTTTGCAAGGAAGAATGGGCAGCTTTACCATCTAAGAAGATAAAGAGCCTCATCCACAACTACCACAAAATACTTCAAGCTGTCATTCATGTTAAAGGTGGCAATACATGGTATTAAAAGAACAGTAACAACAAAAAATTAAAGTGTTTTATAGTAAAGAAAATATCATGTTGTGTTGCCCTGCACTGTTAAAACTGATCTGTTTGCTTCAGAAACACTATTATAGTTCATATAAAGAAGCTGCTAAGTAGCAATGGCAGAAATTGAAAAACGGCTATATGGCACACGATAAGTAATGGATAACAGATAAAATTAGGTTCTTCAGAGCTTATCTGCTGTGTAACCTGAGCCTTTTCTCCTTTGAATGGCTGCCCCCATGGCT
>CM044445.1:96909891-96953035 GCA_024363595.1 Xenopus borealis | reverse complement strand
GATGGACGCGAGTCTTTTTTCAGCCTAACTTACTATGTTACTATGTTACTATGTATTAGTCCCTCACACTTTCAGGGTTCAAACATTTACCTTTTTATCTGCTAACAGAGAAAATATTAGCACTTAATATAGTAATAGTACCTTCACCAACTTCAGTAGTCGATACAGATCCTCCACCTCATCCCCTTCCTGTGGGGCATAAGCTCTGCCTGTATCCAAGCTGGTGCCCTGCAGAGTGGCGCGATAGAGAGGCAGTCCCATGGCTTCTGCATACAGCTCTATTGCATGATGCCCAACCGTCTGGTACATGTAACTGTCTAACTCATCTGCTGCAAAGCAAGCATGGAAAAGTGCATCACCAACACTGCTTAAAGGGGAATTCAATCCCTCGGCTGGGGGTTAGTGCGGGAGGGGTTGAATTCAATCCAGGACTGGACTGAGAATTAAAATAGGCCCTGGCATTTCAGGTACACAAGAGGCCCATCAGCCCACATAGAGGCCCAAACAGCCCCCACCAGCCCACTAAACACTGACTTTCTATGGGACCTTATAGCAGCCCCTCTGGCATTTGCCCTAACCCACAAATGGCCAGTCCGGGCCTGATTCAATCCCTCGGCTGGGGGTTAGTGCGGGAGGGGTTGAATTCAATCCCTCGGCTGGGGGTTAGTGTGGGAGGGGTTGAATTCAATCCCTCGGCTGGGGGTTAGTGCGGGAGGGGTTGAATTCCCCTTTAAAGGAACAGTTCAGTGTAAAAATAAAAACTGGGTAAATAGATAATAGATGTGAAAAATAAAAAATGTTTCTAATATAGTTAGTTAACCAAAAATGTAATGTATAAAGGCTGGAGTGACTGGATGTCTTCCTGCTCTTCAGCTTTCCAACTCTGAGTTAGTCAGTGATTTGAAGGGGGGGCCACATGGGACATAACTGTTCAGTGAGTTTGCAATTGATCCTCAGCAACAGTTATGTCCCATGTGCCCCCCACCTCAAGTCACTGATTGGTTACTGCCTGGTAACCAATCAGTGGGCATCAAGAGAGCTGAAAAGCAGGAAGAAGTGTTCTGTTGGACATCCAGTGACTTCAGCCTTTATACATTACATTTTGGCTAACTAACTATATTATAAAGATTTTTTTTTTATTTAGCACAGCCCAGTTTTTATTTTTATACTGAACAATTCCTTTAAAAAATTATTTTTTTTTTGGCCCAGTGTGGCATTCAAGTTCAATGTAACAGGGTTCACAGTCATACACAATACCTGCAAACACTTCAGACACTACTCTATTATATGTACTGTTGCTCTTTCATTGTATTGCTCCCATGCTGCTTACCTGTGCTCTCTGGAGGTTTCAGGTTTGCCAGGGCAACAATCTGGTGGCCAGCAGAAACACACTGCATCATGTTATAGCAGCTGTCCTTCCCACCACTAGAAGACAAACCCACGATGGTTGAAGAATGGCAACATTAACTCTCATATGACACAATAACAAAAGCATTGCAGGAATAAGACTGCAAAGAGAACGGAGGAAAATGCCCTAAAATGGAAACTTTAATACTGTTTAAAGGGGGTTTTCACCTTCAAACAAGTAGATCACCAAAAAGAACGACTTTTTCCAGTTACTTTGTATTTTTTATTTGTGACCATTTTTAGAATAATGAAGTGTTAAGTGACATTTTTCACCTTCTGAAGAAGCTCTGGGAGTGTGGTCACTGATCCCCCCCCCCCAAAATTGTTCTAAAATGATACATTTAATGGATACATTTCTTATTGTTGTCCCTGCTCATCAGAATCCCTGGATTTCATTACAGGCAGCTGTTAGACCTGATACAATAGTTGCTAATACTCCAGAGATGCTGCTGAGAAATGTATCAACTAAATGTTGCAAAATTGTAACAGTTTAGAGTCTGCACCTGAATTACTGAGCTGCCAGATTCGAAATACAAACATTCAACTTTAAACTAATATTTTGGAAAAACAGTAAAAAAATTAATAATGGAAAGTAATTTAGAAAAAGTCTATTTCTGTGGAAGAATTTGCAAACAGCTAAACTAAAAGTGTTTGAAGGTGAACAACCCCTTTAACTAGTGTAATCTACAGCTCACAACATATGCTTTAAGAACATGACTAGCTATGAAGGCATAGCAACCCTGTACAAACACTGTATGTGTTTCTAGTGAAAAGAAGTGCAATACTATGTGAATTTTCTTACAAATGACCGAAAAGGATGAATGCCTAGGGTAGATAGTTATTCCTTTGTACAAGACACACTCCTTTCTATTACAAAGAAGCCATTTTTACTCTAGCTGGAAGGGTTCAGGTTAGCACTGGCACAATGAACCTCTGGGAGGCTGTTGACATCTTGGGAGGCTAGGGTTGCCACCTGGCCGGTTTTTTACCAGCCTGACCGGTATTCTTGAGGGCTGATCCCAATGTTATTAATAGGAAAAAAAGTGAATTATATAGGAAGGCCGGTATGTTTTTTAAGAAAAGGTGGCAACCCTATGGGAGGCTCTTATTGATGGGATGCTCAATTTACATACAGAAAAGGGAAACTATAGGTATTATTTACTATTTCCCCAAACACAAGTGCAAAAGCCTTGCGCCTTTGTCAACAGACTAAGCAGGTTATGTTCTGCACCATCCATCAGGTTTATATCAATAGACCCATGATTACCCTGGCACGGTCAGAGCACCAAGAAGAAACTGCAAGTGTTTTACTTTCCACAAAGCTGGAAAAACCACATCAGCCGCAAAAATCATGCTACTGTACCATGTGCCAGAGAAAAAGGTGAAATCACCAGGGCATGACAAATGTTACGCCCCCCCCCTAGTGATTATAATTGCTTACCTGAGACCCCAGACTAGTGAATCTAGTTTCTAAAATCTAATATATATTTGGAGTATATTTTTATGCTGTGGTCCCAGGTCAGGTGTTTATGCACAGTAGAGTGAAAAGCCAGCATTAGGATTTTGGCTCTATTGTGCATGGGCACAACAAATGCACATAAAAGAGGATCCATCATTAAGAAGAGGGTGATAGTGGGGTTCTCATCCCCACTTGGGACAGTTTTCAGCAACAAGAACAACAGCAGGGTTTCAGGGCAGTTTCAGCAAAAAGTTATATTTTCTAAATGTTCAATCAAAGACCATTCCCCACTGAAAAACTCCCTGCCTCTCCCTAACTTAGGGCAGAGACACATGGTCAGATTCGGGGAGATAAGTCACATGGTGACAAATCTGCTCTTCTTCGGGGCAACTAATTTCCCCAAACTGCCTTCCTGCAGGCTAGAAATCATCGGTGGGATGGCACTCAGAGCAGTCGCCCAAAGTAGGCTCACAAGGAAACTTCTGGTGCCTTTCTGAAAACAAAGTGCTCTGAATGCCATCCAACCCGGAATTTACATTGAAGCCGGCAGGAAGGCAGGTCGGGGAGATTAGTCGAACTGAAGAAGAGGTTTGTCACCAGGTGAATAATCCCTCCCGAATATGACTGTGTGTTTTACTAACATTGGTCGATAAAAATCTAAAGAGATTTCTGGAGATAGATTTAAATAAGGTAAGGTGGCCATACACAGGCCAATAATAGCTGCTGACAGACAGAGTCAGCAGCTTATTGGCCCGTGTATGGAGCCCTCCAATGGGCTTCCCCAAGCAATATCTGCCTGAGAGTCAGCCAGATGTCGATCGGATCGACTAAAAATCCTGTTGGATTGCGGCCGCATCTGTTCATTGACGCAGTCCTGCAATCTGACGGCCCGTTGCCAATCGTATCAGCCCTATATCACCCACCTCAAGGATCTCTCCGTGTATGGCCACCTTAGAAAACACATGCAAAGATCTGATTGGCTGCTGTGGGCAACATCTCCAGAAATCTCTCCAGATATTTATCTCCAATGTTAGTAAACATGCCTCTAATGAAAACTGTTATTTGGTTGCTATTGACACTAACCCCAGCAAGATTAGAAAGCAACCCTGCTTTACTGATTGTGAGACTCCTTAAACAATGATATTATATAATATATCCTACAGTGCCCGTAATATGTTACAGTGGGCTTAAGTTGAAACAGGGATCTATTGGTTGGCGCAGATGAACTACATACACTGCGCGCACACTGTATGCCATTGTACGTACTCCCATACACGCAGCATACTTTTTCCAAGCTACTTAATGTATCGGCCACAATAACTATCACTGCTTTCATTCAAATCGGTCACCTGATTAGCGCTACCACCCTCATGCTGTCACCGGATCGCACACACGCCTCCTTCGCATTCAGCTGTTCCTAAACACGGAAGTGCTAGCACGTGTACCTCTGCGCAGGCGCACAGCTTCCCCGTGCTTCAGGACCCAGTATGACAGAGGCGGCGATTCCATTGCCTGTGCTGGCATCTGCAGGGCAGCTATGGCGGCTTTATAATGTAGTAGCATTCTGACCAAAGTTATTCACAAAACAGTACTTGCATAGAGCGTAGTTAACGATGGATATAAATAAAAGTAGTTGCTAAACTTTTTTTTTTTTTTTACCAATGGAGAAACTAGATGTTACCTGGCCACACAGAAAAAGCTTGTTAACCCCCCCCACCAAGAAAAGTTAATGAAACTTCCTAATAGCCATTGCTCCAGTGAGCTTGCTGCTTCCCTATACCTCTCAACAAAAGGAGTCTCAGTGGGACATGGGTTTTTACTATCGAGTGCTGTGTGCTGTCCTTAGGGAGCTGCTATCTGGTTACCTTCCCATTGTTCTGTTGTTAGGCTGCTGGGGGGGGGGTTATATCACTCCAGCTTGCAGTACAGCAGTAAAGAGTTATTGAAGGAGCAAAAATCACATGACTTGGGGGCAGCTGGGAAATTGACAATATGTCTAGCCCAATGTCAGATTTCAAAATGAAATATAAAAAAAATCTGTGCTCTTTTGAGAAATGGATTTCAGTGCAGAATTCTGCAGTACTATTAACTGATGCATTTTGGGGGGGGGGGGGAATTCCTGTGACAGTATCCCTTTAACAAAAAGAGGGATAAAAAGAAAATTTTTGATCATGTCCCCTGATTACCAGGCCCATTTTACAAAATGTCTCAGGTTATTCAAGTTTGAACACATTTCTGTGGTTTTTATGTGTTATTATGGTTTTGCTAATGAAGGTAAATTGCCCTATAAGAAGTGAATCTAAGTTTTCCCATGTGACAAAGATGTTACAAAAGTATCTAACTATCTATTCTGGGCTCTCTATCAAAAGCCAATTAAGTCAGAAATGTTGTATCTTTTTCTGGCTATTCAGTGCAGGTAGGGTTGCCACCTTTTCTTGAAAAAAATACCGGCCTTCCTATATATTTTTCTTGTTTTCCTATTAATAACATTGAGATCAAGCTTCAAAAATACCGGCCAGGTGGCAACCCTAAGTGCAGGAGATTTCAGTACAAATGCAGGACTGCGTGTCAAGCTGTCAAATGTGGGACTGTCCTGCTCAAGGTGGAACAGTTGGGAGGTATTACCCTATACCCCATGGTCCCCCAGCAGATGCAGGGTGTGCTTCCTCTATAGTTACGCCCCTATCATTTTAAGGTAAACATCTCTTAAAATCTATATATTGTGGGAAATATCAGGTCATATGAAGCTTAGGTAGCACTGACTAGAACATAGCCATGGGTGGGGGAGGTCACAGACAGCTAGTGTTGCCACCTTTCTGGAAAAAAATACTGGCCTTCCTATATATTTATCTTTTTTCCATATTAATAACATTGGGATCAACAATCATTTTTACCAGGTGGCAATCCTACAAGCAGTAGTGGCTTTTTCTTGGAAGAAACACTGTCTGTTAAGGTTTATCAAAGAATCGTTAAATCACAATGATGACATAATGGCAAGGTTGCCACCTTTTCTGGAAAAATACAGATCTTCCAATAAACTTTTGCCCTATTAATAACATTGGTATCAGAGATCATTTTTACTGACAAGGCTGGTAGAATATGGACCAGGTGGCAACTCTACACAATAGTACTTTTATGCTTTCACTGTGTGCATGTTATTAGGCCAAATGACCAGGGTATGTAAACTTTTGATCAGGGTCATTTGGGTAGTTTATGTAGTGATTATTATTTAAAAAGAGTAAACACAGTTGTTTGACAATAAATGGCTTCAGCCAACCACTAAACATGAGTGAAAGAAAAGTTTTTGTGTTATCATTCATATTCTCTGAAAAATGGTTAAGAAATCATAAATTCTGCCAGGGTATGTAAACTTATGAGCACAACTGTATATCAGTAAATATATACACAGGGCTCATTGTTTATGCAGTAGCTAAAATATTCATATCTTAAGTATAGCTTTACAATAAGCTGCCAGTTTCCTGTCGCATTACATGAAAAAGTTAAGATTATTTGGGAAGTGAGTGGCAGATCTGTGTCAGGAAGGCCCCCAAAAGGAAGGAGGATATGAGCTTTGCATGCAATGGTCTATATTCTCTAAAGAAAACTCCCTCCCTCTCCCACAAGGCCAACAGACTGGGAACAGAAGGAAAGGGTGGGATTCACAATACAAAATCTCAAACTCACACCTCCTGTGACGTACACAATTCCCAGGTGCTTGGTGCCAAGGAATAAGAATGGCCTGTGAAGTGGCACATCAAAGCCAGAATGGCATTTCCCACAGATCAGGGTTTATAGTCACGTGTACATACATCTAGAATGATGTTGAAACAGGATTCTAAAGGGCACTGTAGATACAGGACCAATACTCCAAGTGTTTCTTTGGGAATTATGACATACAGTACAGTAAAGTCCAAATGAGTAGTTGGGTAGTTTACAGCCTCCTTCTCCTTTAAGTCAATAGTTTGTTGTCTGTGGGTGCCCTTAGGCCAGCTTCATCCACCGCCTGCCCACAAATCCAGGGCCTGACTAGAAAATCACATAAACATTAAATAAATTCAACAAGCTAGTTTTGCTTCTAATAAGGATTAATTATATCTTAGCTTGGATCAAGTACAAGGTACTGTTTTATTATTACAGAGAAAAAGGTAATAATTTTTACAAATTTGGATTATTTGGATAAAATGCAGAGACTGCTTCAGAGTTTTCTGGGCAACCCTTTTGAAATAAAAAATAACAAAATGGTATAAAGGTGATACCTTTATTGGCTAACTAATATAATCATAGCAAGCTTTCAGAACATTTTAGTTCCTTTTTCAAGCTGAGTTTTCTGGATAACAGGTTTGCAAATAATGGATCCCATACCTGTACTACTGTGTCTTTGTAAGTAAAAATCAATTCTGTGAAATCACACATAGTTGGTGACCTTGTCACATGACACCCTGGCCATAATGACATAGTTGCAGCTTGAACGATATTTATAAACGCTGAAGCCATATACAAGTATGGGACCTGTTATCCAGAATGCTTGAGACCTGGGGTTTTTCCAGTTATGTTTACATAATTTAAATCATCATACTTTAAGTTGCCTAGAAAATCACATAAACATTAAATAACCCCAATAGTCTTGTTTTGCTTCCATTAAGGATGAATTGTATATTAGTTTGGATGAAGTACAAGGTACTGTTTTATTATTACAGAGAAAAAAAGAAATAATTTTTCTATATTTTTGAGCTTTCTATATAATGGGTTTCCAGATAACAAGGTTCTCGCCTAGGTGTGTTTGCAGAAATCTACAGTGACTAGCAGGAATTTGGGGGGGAAATGCTGCTTTATGGGGATAAAAAAACATGGAAAATTAAGCCAATTGTTGGCACTTTGCACCTATTATTTAATAAAGCACAAATAAAGACTTTGTAGATTAAAAGTAGCCCCCCCCAAAGCCTTCCTGCAGGCTCCACTGACTGTACTTTGGGATGTAATACTTACTTTATATCCAGTGTTACTGTGAATCCCCGACCAGGCATCATATTATCTGTGAAAATTAAAAAACATAATTAGCCATGAAAAAAACAGTCTAAATTAATATTTCCATTCACCCTACAAGCAGCTGAAAAACAGATCCAGTACATTTCACTTCCCACCCAAAACAGAGTTGTGCTTAGATGTGCATCTCACTTGTGTATATCTGCCTTGGGGGCAGAGGAGACGGATTATACTCAATAGGGGGGACTTTAATGAAAACTACTGCCATATTACTTCTTGCACCTTTATGAAACAATTATTGCAACCTTCATAAATATTTATTTCAGCCCTTGCTGAACTTAAGACATTTGAAACATTGTTGAACAGGTGGCATTGGGATATGGTTTAATGAATGTGTGATGACTGCATTTGAATTTTAGGTTTGTTTTTAATTAACACATCTCACATATTTGGTTGAAGTATCACGTGTAGGACATGGAGGTTTTCCTTTGATATTTCTGGCTTTTCCTCTTGTTTGGGGTGTATAAAATATTTGATATTCTAAAAAAAAGTCCCAGTTTATTTGCTGTATCTTGATTTATAGTAGCTTTAGGGGTAGATTCATCAAAAGTCAAAAGGAAAACAGTTTTGTCACTTTTTTATTACCAATGGGAAAAAAATCAAGTGGTTAATTGATATATAGAACTAGCAGTAGACTTTTTGGTTGAATGTTTTTCCCTGCTCAAAGCTAGAGAGCCCTTTATATTGCATTAAACCATGTCATAAGTAGGCAAATGCTTTCATAGCAGAGCACAATCCTTAATATTTAAAATGTTGGCCATACCTTGAGGTGAGAGATATCGGGGTAGGGCCCAACAACCGGATCACAATGAGAAGAGGATAGAGGACTTTTGGCCAGATATCGATCATGGAAGCCTGTTCGAGGGCCCCCTTACACTGCCCAATAAGCTGCCTTAAGATGAAAAGAAATGTTAAAAAAAAGTGACCTTCAGAGAGAGATGAGTGAATGACTTGAGTTTAATTAAACCTGTCACCTAGGGTAGAAGGACAGAGATAAGACTAGAGTTAAATAGGTCTGGTTTTTGAAACAGAAATACATTTTTTCCGTGTTGCTGCCTGGCTCAATATTATCTGCCTGGGTTCCAGTGTTTTAAGTTCAATCCCATGTCCCATAATAGATAGATTTCCCCAATCTTCTCATCTTCACCACTTGGTATTTACTAGCAAAGATGGCAACCCTAGACAGGACAAAACTGTATTTCTGTGCATTCAGCAGCTCCAATCAAAACATGGTATGATAGATCAATACCTTCACTTATGGGCTGAACTATCTACAGTGTAGTGACCCTGCAGCCTAGAAGCTGTAGGGGCCCACTAAACCTGGTGGAGAGAAGAATATTTTGTTTTCTGACAAGTGGGACCCTCAGGTTCTTATTCCACCAGAACCTTCATTATTATATGTCTATCCAAAACTTCTCATGGTTCTTTCTATAAGTTGTTTACCATATCTATGAATTATGTCCGTATAAATGTTAAGCTGCATGGAAGGAAGGCAGTTTTTCTGATGTTTAATCTTTGTTGCAGTAATGCTGGAAACTTTAGCAATCTGGAGAACCCCATCCATATTCTTTTCTGTATACTGTAATAACACAGGGATTTGACAGTCATTACTTTGCATGAACCACAAGTATTATAAGTTGCAGGAAACCCAGAAAATGATGATCTATCACAACAGAAAACCAAGGAAGGAATGCTAAGTCATCTTATCCATCTCATATTCTGTTATCGCCACATCTGCTTCTGTGGCTGCAAACACCACCTGAGGATAGGGCTCCCCAAAGTACACGTGTCTGCCCCTTAGTTACGTTAATCCTGACTCCTGAAATCTGAACTATACTTGCAGCATGAAAACAACAGGGATTCTCACATCCGTTCCATATGCAAATGGCGTGTAAGTGAGTGTGAGTAATTTAGGGCAGAGCTGAGAGGGAGTGACCTTGGACCTGGGGCTGCACAAATATCGGAAATATATGCGGCTGGGATTGAGGAGGCACATGTCCCACAGGAGGTATCAGGGCAGGAATCTTTCCAGCACTGAGTACTCAATTCAAATCCTCATCTCCTTCAATATTTCTTCCTGATACAGAGTTTTTTTTTGAGGAATTCCTGTTTATATAATACTTAACCATGTGTGTGCCTGAGGCCTGAAATCTTTTTCAAGTATTCACGTGCTTTCAATGATGTCTATCAGGGGTGTCCAGCCGGTGGCCCTAGAGCCGCATGCGGCCCAGGATGGATATAAATGCGGCCCAGCTTGAAACCCTTGGTTCCAGAGGAAGCTTCATGTTGCAAAGGATATAGGAGTAGGCAGGAGGGGGGGACTCTGCCCATTGCCAAGTTAGTAGTAATAATAATATAATAATAAGTCTATTTAATATCCAGGTGTCCCATATTCCAGTGTATAGCTTCATCTGGTTATCCAACTGGTATTGTAGTTCTTTTCTGTGCATTTCCAATGTGGCCCAGGGAAGCCAAAAGGTTGGACACCCCTGATGTATATGATATATGAGAGTCAAGCAGACATTTCTGTTATTGATATTCCACTTAGCTTCATAGGAATTTGCTCTATCCTATTTGTATCATTATTCTTCATACAAGGGAGGACTGATCAGCTTAAGTTACTGGGCCCCACAGTAAAATCCTTTGTAGGGCCACCCACCCAAAAACAATGGGGATAATTATTTTAATTTTTTTGCACATAAGAATCCCTCTGAGCCCCTCTGAATTTATTGATTCTGTTGTGCCCCTGGAGACCTTTTGTTGTATTCCCGTGGATTATAACAATAATCAGCGCTAGATTTCATTAAAACAACTGCCAATGTCTCGACACAGTGATCGGCCTCTAATATGCTCCGTATTGGGAGTCACCATGTGCCTGCTGGAATAGTCAGAGGGCTAAATAGGATGTTTGTGTGGTATAAAGCAATTTTAATGCTGAAGCAATAATGCTGCTCCCTGGAGCCAAAGCCTTGATTGCATCTATACAAGCACAAGTTAAAAAAAAAGGAACAAACCAGATGTCCTGAAGGGAAAAATCTACTCTCAAAAAAAAAAAAAAGTTCTGCTTAATCAGCATTTAAAAGGAAAGAAAATTCTATGAATTATAAGTGGTACTCCAGATGCACAACATTGTTTTCCCAACAAAAAAAACCCTCTATGCCTTAATCAGCATTAAATAAGTCAATGGCACTTTTTGCACACTACTAATAAATAGAACTATAGTACTTAATATGAATTCTATGCATGTTTATATAATTTAAGAACAGATGTTGATGCCACTTAAAAATTATGTAAAATATATTATTTTTCATCAGCAGGACAAAAAACTGCCTTGCCATGTTTTTTTCAATTTTGCATTTTGTGTCCTATTTGCACCCGTAGGCACTCAAAATGAGCATGCAATGTTGAATTTTTTTGTGTTTGCTGTGAAGGCATTGATATGGGCAGGATGTGAATGGGATGTGGGCATCCATTGGCACTGCCATCCTTTACTTGTCATTCAGGACAGCCAAGGTAATAATAATTAGTTATAACATGTATTTTTATCCCAATATATTGGTTTATACAAAGAACATACAGAATTACATACATAGCTATCAGCTATCACTGCTCACAAGAAGAGGAGGGCCCTGCTAGAATAAGGGCCCTTACACACGGTGCCAAATGCAGTTTCAGACACAGCATGTTGTGTCTGAATCTGCGTTCGGCGCTTACACGCGTCTCATGGGTACAACCTCATTGAAACTAATGAGGTGCATCTAGACCTGCGCTCCCCTGTGGCTGAAGGCAGCCAAACGCAATGCAGGTCAAAAAGCCCGTGTGTAAGGGCCCTAAGGTAGGAGCACCAGAGGATCCTAGTTGTACAAGTATAAGCTGTACTCTGCACCTTGCACCATTTTGGACAGAATGGGGCTCATTTATCAACACTGAGCAAATTTGCCCATGGGCAGTTACCTATAGCAACCAATCAGTGATTAGCTTTTTAAAGCCAGCTACAAGCAGAACAATGAAAGCAGCAATTTGATTGGTTGCCATGGGTTACTGCCCACGGGCTAATTTGCCCAGTGTTGATAAATGAGTATGTCCAGCTGCGGAAGTGACTTCATCATTATGCATAAAGATATGAGCCAAAAGTTACTTACTCAATACTTCTTTCATGAAGCATATGTAAATGGTAAATGGTTTTATTGTTCATTTTTCTCATACATGATCACTTTTCATTGCTTGCAAGCATAGCCCTTAATTAATCCTCCAACAAGTTGTTGTCCCTTGCAGATGGGTTAAGAATGGCATATGCTCCTCTAGGGATAATTATGTTATGATGATTCAAATGCTATTCCTTCCTGCACTTCTCTTGCAGCCAAATCTTCCACTCCATTCCCGACAAGTCTCAATTAGAGCCAAGATCACATTCTTACCTGTAGGCACTATATTTCCTCCCAGTGTGGGCCTACACTTGGTAACTAATACCAGCAATTAGCCTCATCTGCTATGTAAATGAGTTTAATTGCAATTAAAGAGTAAAAGACTTTAGTTGGCCTAAAGGGAAAACATGCAATTATTAGGAAATCAAGAGCAAATAGAAGGTGGGGTGTGAATATGGGTCTTCTCGTCTCCCCAGCAGTGCAGTTTAAACCTGGCAAACACAGTATGTATAGCACTGAGCTGATTTTAGGAAGGATTGTGTCATATACAAACTGGGCACAGTATTCTATGGATTTCATTCATTCTGCATATCCAGGCACTTGTTTTATTTATAATTTGCAGATTTGAACATTTATGGTGACTACACCCCTCCTCCCTGCACAAATTAGATTGATTAAAGGGGTTTTGCACCTTGGAGAGAACTTTTAGTATGATATAGAGAGTGATATTCTGAGACAATTTGCAGTTGGTTTTCATTTTCTATTATTCATGGTTTTTGAGTTATTTATCTTTTTACTCAGCGGCTCTCTAGTTTGCAATTTCAGCCATCCAGATGCTAGATGTGGTCAGTGAGTGACACCTATTTGAAAGCTGGAAAGACTCCAAAGGCAAATAATATAAAACTATAAAAATGGAAAAAAAAGAAGACCAGTTAAAAAGTTGCTTAGAATCAGTCATTCTAAAATTTACTAGAAGTTAGTTTATAAGTCAACCAGCCAAATTGAAAGCTGCACCACACCAACAAGTGGATGCCAATAGAAAAGGGAAGAATGTGTAGTTACTTCCAGTTATGCAAATTTATCCAATGGGATGCTTCAACAGACCAAATTATTCAGTTTATGGGAGGGTCTGGCAAAACAGTTGTATCATGTATGATCATGTATGAGTTGTAGATAGTGTGCTAATTGAGAAATAAGGCATAAATCCACAAATATTACCAACTTTAACAAATTTAATTTACAGAATCCCCGTCTATTACAGGGTCTCAAACTGGGCACAGTTTAGTCCAACCTTTTGGCTTCCCTGGGCCACATTAAAAAAAAATTGTCTGGGACCACCCATGAAATACACAAACACTTTTGATTTGTAAAAGTAAAGAAAATGTACAGAAAATAACTACAATACCAGTTGGATAACCAGATTTGAGATATACACTGGAATATGGGACACCTGGATATTAAATAGACTTATTATTAAATTATTATTACTACTAAGTGGGCAATGGGCAGAGTCCCCCCTCCTGCCTACTCCTATATCCTTTGCAACATGACGTTTCATCGGGAACCAAGGGTTTCAAACTGGGCCGCATTTATATCCATCCTGGGCCCAGTGGCGTAACTACCAGTGGTGCAGAGGGTGCAATTGCACCAGGGCCCATCTGAGCCAAGAAAATAGTTATGACAGGCAGTTATCTAGGGGGGAGATTTTATAGCACACATGTCATCAACACTCCAACATGCGATTTATAGAGGTAAGGGCCTGACAGGGTAGGGCCCAGGTGCCCATCATGTACTGTGGTCCACAAGGGAGTAGTTACGCCACTGCCTGGGCCTCATGCGGCCCTCGGTCCACAGGTTGGACACCCCTGGTTTAATCACTGTCCATAGAACGACCAACTAGAGAACAACAATGTAATTTGTTTCTAACTCTGTAAAGCTTACAGGAACCACAAAGAGGATAAAACACATTTTTTGCGTCTGCAATGCCAACATTGTTTTGTTCCTTTCAAAAATAGTTATTACTGAGCAGATCAATAAACTTTCGTTAGTTATCTCACTTTTTATAAAAAAAAAATATATATATATATATATATATATTCCTTGCACATTTATAAAATATAAGTGTTTCAAACTGCGCTGGACGAGTACAAGGTCAGGACTGGAGTGGGTTAAGCAACTATTCCCAAGTGAAGGTCAGTGGAGGACCCCACTCTGTAAATAAAATAAACACTGTATCGGGTTTCAGGCAGATCTGGCTCCTAATTAGGTCATCAGCCCTTGATGAAAAGGTACCATTATGGTTCAACTTCCCCTTGAAATCCCTGCTGGGAAACAAAAAGACCGGTAATGTATTTAACCCCCTTCACGCTATTCTCATGGGAGCCATACCTCTCCTGGGCCCCTTTGATGGATCTAAAAAGCAGTGCAAGGGTTAATGGGTTATTAATAAAAAGTGCATCACTGTCGACTGTCGCTGCCAACCTAGAGTGGCACAATGCCAAATTGTAGGCTTATTTATGAGGCTCAGGATTAAAATCTACTTAGCTGCTTTAGTTTAATGTTCCAGTGAACTGATAGCGAAAGGTATGGCGCTTCGGTGTTTTACAGAAAGAGTGTCTGGTACAAGAAATAAAATCTCCTTAGCAGGCACTAACACAATTATTTAGGAGCTGGTTCACTTAAACTCAAATGTATCTCAGTTTTTTTACAAAAACAAAGTCGACTTAACTCCCTTCTGCAAATTTAACTTATTTATCAATAATTTTTCTCGAAAAATTGAGCAACCCTTCATTGATTTGAATAAGAGACCGGAACATGAATAGGAGAGGCCTGAATAGAAAGATAAGTAATAAAAATTAGCAATAACAACACATTTGTAGCCTTCCAAGAACATGTGTTTTTTTAGATGGGGTCTGTGACCCCTATCTGAAAGCTGTAAAGGATCAGAAAAAGAAAGCAAATAATTTGAAAACGACAAAAAATAAATAATGAAGACCAGATGAAAAGTTGCTTAGAATTGGCTGCTCTATAATATAAAAGTTAACTTAAAGGTGAACTACCCCTTTAAGCTGGCCATAGACGTAACAATTACGATCTTTCTCGGGAAAGATCTTTCCAAGAAAGATCGTTCGTTTCAACACACACGTGTAGAGCTGAATCGTCAGATATACAGGTAGAATCAATAGAATTCTACTTGTATCTGACGATTCAGCACTAACAATGGCCCATGTTCAGGGTGATTTCAAAGGCATCCGATCAAAATTTTCCGTCCAGTCCGATCAACCAGCCGACCGATATCTTAATCCTCTGACGATGTCGGTCGGCTCATTTCCCACCATACACGCACCGAATATCGTACGAAAATTCGTTTCGTACGATATTATCTGTGCGTCTATGGCCACCTTTAGGCTTCATCCACACGAGCAGATTCGGGGAGATTAGTCACCGCAGCAACAAATCGTCTCTTCTTCGGGGCGACAATCTCCCCGAACTGCCTTCTCCCTGCCCTCTGCTGGCAAACATGAAAATCGCCTGAGGCAATTCACATGTAGCGCTTCGTTTTCTGAAGTCGCCCGAAGTTTCCTCGTGAGGCAACTTCAGAAAATGAAGCGCTGCATGTGAATTGCCACATGCGATTTTCGTTCGGGGAGACTGTCGCCCTGAAGAAGAGACGATTTGTCACTGGGGCAACTAATCTGCTTGTGTGGATGAAGCCTTAATGATAACTCCTCAATATGCTTTTATGCTGGTATAAAGAAGCTACTGCACACTGCAATAAATAAAAATGTCAAGGCCCATAGCTGCATTATATCCATGCCAGGGTCACATTCATGTAGTTGCAGAATGGTGAGCAAAAGCAAACATAATGGAGAATAAGCAGAAGATAGCCAATTTAAAAAACAAAAATGTGTTTTAAAGTTTAGATGAACAACTCAGTTGATTTCCCTGCTCTGATAAATCAGGCCACGGTAATCCAAAAACTCAATGCATAGTTCCAAATCTCTACCTTACTAGGTAAATATGTATCACAAATAGAAATTGTTACACAGATTCTCTTTTCATTTTAACCACAATTCAATTCATTTACCCCCTGATGTTTTTTCTAGAGCCAATAAATCCAGGAAAGTATAACGTTTATTCATCCATTATCTGGAAACACACTATCCAGAAAGCCAAAGCCATCTACCATAGACTCAATTTTATCCAAATATTTAAAAAAAAAAAAAAAAAAAATGTAAAACAGTGCCTTGTACTTGATCCAAGCTAAGATATAATTAATATTTATTGGAAGCAAACCAGCCTATTGGGTTTATTTAATTTTTACATGATTTCTAATAGACAATGCATTAAGATCCAAGTTATAGAGGGATCCCCTATCAGAAAACCCCAGGTCCCATATCTATACTTAGGGGGTTACTTATTAAAGTTTTAATGACAAAAACTCGAAAAACTTGAGTTTTATTTTTAACAGGAAGAGTATTTTGACGAGAGAGTGAATAAGAATTTTGGCAGCATCTTGGGTGATGAATGATCGTATTTTGTATATGTTCCTTAGGTGGAAGTGACATGATTTAAAAAGTGACTGAATGTGAGGAGTGAATGACAGGGCAGAATCTAGGATAAACCCAAGGCCCTGGGCCTGGGGAGACGGGGTGATGGTGGAATTATTAGCTATGATGGATACATCTGGGATGTTCCATACACACACACCCCTCCATACCTTCATATAAATTACATATACCCATATCTATACTATACTACAGTATATCTATAGAGTTTAGTATAACAATAGCCTTTGATATTATGTCTGTCCAAGAAATCATCCAGGCCCCTCTTAAAAGCATCAACAGAATCAGCCATCACAACATCACCCGGCAAGTGCATTCCAAAACCTCACTGTCCTCACTATGAAGAACCACCTACGTTTCTTCAAATTAAAGTTCATTTCTTCTAGTCTGAAGGGGTGGCCTCTGGTGCGGTGATCTCTTTATGGGTACAAAAGTTCCCTGCTATTTGTCTATAATGTCCTCTAATGTATGTGTACCCCCTTACTGTTATGTGTTTTATATATATATATATATATACATATATATATATATATGTTATATATTCCCCTGTGTCAGAAAGCACTGTGCTCTGCACCTTCAGATAGATTTGTCATCTGATGCATGATGTAGGGCACCTCAAACTCATGGGTGCAAGTTCTCAAGGAATGGGTCCTACTTTGTACAATTATGAGACTCATAAGACTCTTGCACTTGTATATCTATAGAAATAAGTCAAATCAACTGGATTTGCTGTGTTTTTTTTCTTGAAGATGTTTCACCCATCATCCAACTGGCCTTCTCAATTCTGTCCTATTTGTATATTGGATCTCTCTTCAGAATATATCCTCTGGAATGTTGTTCCATTCAACACAACATAATCTGTTTATCATAATCCGCAATGATGCTTTGATGTGTTATTAAACCTTCCAGGGAGAGGTGCTATTGTATGTGGCAGACAATAGATGTCACCCCCCCCCCATTCAAACTTGGTTTTACATACAGTATATATGGCTTTTTTGACACCTCTTCTGAACCAATCACTCTCCTGGTCTAGCATCTGAATTTAGCATTCTTCAAACATGTGTCCTTTTTCTTTCAGATGTAGGTCCTGACCAGAGGCGCTGGCTTTTCTGTGCTGCGCCATACACTGGTGTAACTGTTGTTTGGTTTCTCCCACATACATCACTGCACACACATTGTTACTCTTCTTATGTTTTGGGGTTGGGTCTTTTGGGTGAACGAGGTGCTGCCTCAGTATGTTGCAGGCATGTGGTATTTATTAAAAATCTAAAGTTTTTCCGATACCCCAGCTACATATGGGAGGACCAAGTTCTTTCTCCTGTCCTGTTTTCCACCTTCACAGTAGTCCTGGTGTTATTGCTTCTTTTTCTACAGGTTTTCACAATGGCCAAATCTACATACCCACATGTCTTCAGGCCCCTCATTGTGGATTATGATAAACAGATTATGCTGATTGGAGCAACATTCCAGATGATATACAGCGAAGCAAGATCCTTTGTAAAAGTTATTCTGACTTGAGAAAGCCAGTTGGATGACTGGTGAAATGTCTTCAAGGAAAAAACACAGCAAGTCCAGTTGATATGACTTATTTCTATAGACATACCGTGACCTGGATAATTGAGAATCTTCACAAACATCTTGCACTTGTAAATGAGCCCTAGCAACTTTGTAAATATGTTCTATATACCTTAAAACCACCAATAAACAAAAATCACTAATTTCAACTTATTTTCTCCTTGTAAACAGCTTTCTTGGATTATTTAGGACATTTCTCTAATTGGAGCCACCGACTGTCAGGCAAAATTAAGTAAAAGTGCATGCTCATGAACATGTCAGTCACTGAATGTGTAAGCAGAGATGTGAGCAGCCCAGGCAGAGGTCAAGGTGAATGGTACATGCTAAATTAGGTGAAAGGGGATGATTTAATATTAAGGCGAATGACATTTTATTTTACAGATGTTGTCTTGGCTTCTTCTTCCAAGGATCTTGAATATTCTGTATCCCAAAATAAAATGACTTCCCACAGGTAAAATAAATAAAAAAAAAGGTACAGTTCAATATTTCTCTTATATAATAGATAATAGCATTGTTGGATTTAGGATTATTTTCTCTTTAATCCCTCCCCTGACTGAGTCAGTCCTGCAGAGACCTGATTATACTGCTTCATTGTACAAAGAACGCAAAATCAATTTTAATACCGTTTTTTTTTCTTGACAAAGAAAAAAAAATATTTAATGAACTACCTGACATCTGCTCACATATGGATACACGTGTGTTTGGTTTTGATCAGAGTAAAAGGTGGCAACCCTATATCAGGGGAAAACCCTAAATGTGAAGGAACAGTCAGAGCTGTGCTGAAGCAGAACTAGAAAATAGGATCTGACAGTGCAGGACCAGACCTGCCACTGATAAGATCTATTGCTTGTACTGGACTCTGATTAAAGGCCAAGGGACTAGGGGGTAAAGAGCAACAGAAACATATCTGTTTATTTACACAGGGGTTGGGAGGAGCCAGCAATACAAGGAATGAATCTTAAGCAAAAACTCTCTGTTTCCTCTGTTGTCACCCCGATAAAATACTCTGCTTCACTCATTCATATACATGCACAATGTGGAGTACTCTAGTCATTCCACCATAAACAGCTTACACTTATCATCCTTTATTTGTATATCACCGATGTACTCTGTAGCGCTTTACAGAGCTTATACATCATTCACATCGGTTGCTGCACCAGTAGAGCTTACAGTCTAAAGTCCCTTTCACATACACCCAATAGAAGAGAGTGATATTTTGAGACAATGTGCATTTTTTATTATTTGTGATTTTGAGTTACGTAATTCGTTTTTTTCCGGCTGTTCTCCAGTTTGCAGTTTCAGCAATCTAGTTACTAGGGTTCAAATTACCCTAGCAACCATGCACTGATTTGAGACTGGAATATGAATAAGATAGGCCTGAAAAGAAAGATGACAAGTAATAAAAAGTAGCAATAACAATTCATTTGTTGCCTTACAGAGCATTTGTTTTTAGACTGGGTCAGTGATCCCCATTTGAAAGAATCAGAAGAAGAAGAACACATTTAAGCCAAAAACTATAAAAAAGAAAAAAATGAAGGCCAATTAATAAGATGCTTAGCCATTCTATAACAATCTAATGTGATTATTTATCAAAGGTTGAGTGTTAGAGAATGAACTCACAACTCGAATGGTTTCTTATTTAAGGAGAAACAAGAATGGATAAAACATGATTCAGCGAGTTCTAGTTATGAAAACTCAAATTAATCAACTTTACGGCAAGAAAAAAAAAACGAATTGCTTGAATTGATCAGGCAAAAAACCCTCCGAAAAAAACTTGAACCTCATGAAGTTTATTTAGATCTTCAAATGGTTCAAGGGACCTCTGCCGTTGACTCCTACATGGCCTCGACAGGTTTTAGATGGTGTATTTTTGGATTCAAGCTATTTCCAGGGTCAGGGGTATAATAAATCTCAAAAAGTTCACGTTTTTTTCATCAAAAAAAGTTTTTTCAACCCAAAATTGTGATTTGTGACCTAAAAAATAATCACAAAACTCAAACCTTAATAAATAACCCCCTAAAATACTAATTCCATAATTTTTAATGAGTCTACTAACATTCCAAAAAAATGTAAAAAAAAATTTGAATTGAAAAAAAAAAAAAAATCTCTTCCATTTTGGCTAGTATAATTCCCATTGACTTCTACATGAGCGTGCCAGCATTTAGAGGCCAAATATTTACAATCCAAACTTACTTGTGCACTTAATAAAAGTAAAATTTTGGAAATTCTGATTTGAATTTGAGTTTTAGTGCAATTAACCTAACTTGACAGTTTGCTATTTGGGACCTTAGATTGTAAGCTTCTGTGGTACAGGGGCGGATGTAAATGGCAAAGGAATATCCGCAAAGCACTGCAAAAGGTTATTTTCACAGAAATAAAGGATAATAATAATTATACAGTTATAAGATCTATTATTTGAAATGCTTGGAACCTGGGGGTTTCTATATAAGGGATTTTTCAGTAATCTGGATCGCCATACCTAAAGTCTGCTAGAATATTTTATTGTAAGCTTTTGTGGCCAGTGTCTATCCCTATTCCTTTGTCATACTGTGCAATTATAAGAAATATTTATATCTGCTTCAATGATAGGCAACTGTTTGTATATGGATTTATATCTTGTCAAAAATATGTATCACCTAAAATACAGGTTATAAGATCCATTATCCAGAAACCCTTTATCCAGAAATTTCAGAATCTCCCATAGACTCATACCATTTTAATCATATAATTCAAATTTTAAAAAATGATTTTCTTTTTTTCCTATAATAATAAAACAGTACATTTTACTGCATCCCAAATAAGATACCATTAGCTGGTGGGAAAACAATCCTATTGGGTTTAATCAATGTTTAAATGATTTATTTAGTAGACAAGATATGGAGATCAAAATTATGGAAAGATCCCTTATCCAGAAAACTCCATATCCGAAGCATTCTGGATAACAGGTCCCATGCCTATAGAAACTTATATATCGGTGTTTGTCTAAGGATTGTTTTAGAAAACATTTATTCATGCCCAGATATGAACAACTAGAATGTCATCTGAAATTAATCATTTTCTTGTTTTTTGTTTGTTCTTTTAACCAATATATTGAAGATTTTCAGATATTTGTTCACTAAATGTAATTCTGAGTTTTTAGGTAATTTTCTTTAAAAAAAACCTTATTTTACTTTTGGTAAGAATGATGCCCAATTAATTTGACTTGGCATTGGCTACAGTATAAACCAGTTGCTGCTGATTTCCGAGTGAGAGGTATGAGATCTTGCCTTCTACATTCCATTGAGGCATTCAAGCAGCAGAGCTCTATTAATGAGGTGTGGATATATTCTCACAAAGGTATGCCAGTACCTTCACAGGGCCAAAAAGTCAATATGAATGATGGAATGATTGTAGATCCTTAGGCCTGAATTGCAACAAGCACAACAGGACTACAGGTTGGCCTGAGATTCCTTTCAGATGAAAAGGAAAAGAGAATGCATCCCTGTATTACCTATTAACATGGAAGTTAACAGAAAAAAAATCAATCCCTCTCTCACTATAACAATATGGCCTAAAGCAAGAAGCCAAGTTGAGAATGAATGAAAAAGCAGACCTGCATCTGTCCGGAGGAATCACAACAATAGATGCAAAATGAATAGTGAAAGTGAAATTCACAACAATCTCAAATCAAAAAAACATGGAAGGCCAGTTCCAATTTGCTATGCAGAAACACCAGCGCACCACAAGCTGCCAAGTTATTGTGAAAGAGGTGATATCTGTCATTGAGACAACACTACAAGCTTGGGTGATATTGAGCTTCAGGGAAAGAGTTGGCTCCTGTGGGATACCTGATCAGCCTGATTCATTCCCAATCAGTCACTTTGCAAATTCTTCTCTACAGCAAGGAACTTCCAGTAATTATGAAATGAATCAAGAAAGGAAATGATTTCTGCTTGAAAGGTTTAGATAGAATACAATATAGCCTCGCTTTCCGTAATGGCTGATTTAATAAGTGGGGCTACTCACACTGTCAGATGGGAGGTGCTCAGATCCTCCATGATTATTAAAAGGTATGTGAAGCTGTGCTTCTTAAAGGAGAACTAAAGCTCAACAAAGAATACAGCTAGAAATGTGACTATACCATATAGTGTAGGCTTCTGTACCAGCCAATGATGATCAGTTGCCTCTGAAGATGCCCCCACTATTACTATACCCCTAATTCCCAGCACATGCTCTGGGCTACTGTCAGTTACCCAAGCTTAGGGACTTATTCCCACTACATGTATGTATACAATAAAAACTTCATTGTATAGGCTAAATATTGATTCAGGCTCAAATTTCCTAAAATCTTTGCTTTCACTGAATATGAATAAGCTTTTTCTCAAATTTCCTTTCAGCCCAGAAACCAGTGTATTCTGGATTAATTAAATCATATTTGATGATCCCAAATATTAAATTCCTAGAGCACACTGGGCATGTACAGTGCCACTGATTGCTGTCAAGTGGCCATCAAAAGTCTGATCTCCCAACAATTTGTTAGTAAAATGAATATGTTTATCATCCATTTCTACTTCAGTAACCAGAAACTACTTTAAATTAGTGCCCGGTTACTTTAAAGAAATGGTCTTTTTTCCCTTTTCAACACCCTAAAGTTAATGACTATCATAGCCAATCATTCACTATCCCCAGGCCTGCTGTCTCATACCCAGTTAATAACTAAATCATGTCACTTTCACCTCATACTTCTAAAGTATTACCATTCATCGCCCAAGACTCCACCAAATTCTAATTAATGTTCTCATCAAGATTGAACACAACAAATCTGTGCCCTCCAGAGAATATTATTCCTTAATTAATACTGCTATTTATACATCTCACCTATTGCTCTCTTCTACCATGCCACTTTGCCAATCCCCACAATTGCTTTGTTTACCACTCAAGTTAGAATTCAAACTACTAACCTGATGCTAAACTCATTCAAAACTCATCCTTTTTGAACTTATCTTCAAGTATTTGCCAGATCACTCTTTACCAGTGGTCCCCCAACCAGTGGCTCATGGCAACATATCACTGCCCAATCCCCAGGTTATTGCTCCCAGTGGCCTTAAAGGCAAGTTTTTTTTTGCATAAAACCAGGTATACTGTCAAATAGAGCCTCCATGATGCCAGTCCAGATTGGGGCTAGCAAATAACCAATCGCAGCACTCATTTGTCATCCCCAGGGACATTAAGAAAATCATGTAAACATTAAATAAAACCCAATAGACTGGCTTTGCCTCCAATAATTATTAATTATACCCTAATTTGGATCAAGTACAGTGTATTGTTTTATTATTAAAGAGAAAAGGATAATCATTTTAAAAAATAAGATTATGAAGTCTGTGGGAGATGGCCATTCCATAATTCTGAGCTTTGGAGCTTTTGGAGCCTTTACTTGTTAATACAAATAATAATGTCACACTACTAAACCACCAGTAGTATCTAGGGCATTAGCAAAGCATTATCACATGACCTCAGCCAGGTTAAACCCAAATCCAGTATTCACTTTGTGCAACCAGCCTGACAGCTTTAGAACATATGGCATATAACTCACTTGTTGACAGATTAATAGAACGATGGTATTTTGTAAGGGTCAAAACCAACTCTTTTGATGGCTACATTATATGTGGAATTGCCTATAAACTATTTTTATAGTATAGGAATTATTAGTTTAGGAATAGAGCTTGTGTAAGAATATGTGTGTACATTTCTACAAGTAATCAGATGTAACATTTAATTTGTGCATGATGAGTATAGTCTCTCTGAGCCAAAATATTTTTTTTTATCATGTTGTATGGGGGAATTGTAATGGCTGACATTCTGCACAGAGGTGGGAAGAGGGGGGTTACACAATTAGACTTACACATATCATGGATCTCACTTAGGGGATATTATAGTTATATTATTCAGGATATAAGGGTCACATCTGCTAACTCTGAATAACTCCATTATTACCTATTTTAGGCTGAATAATACCTTCTGTTGCAAAGGCCAATGACACAAAGTTGAATTGCAACTTTCCATTCTTGCTTAAAATACAGCTTCAACATTTCAGAAATTGCCTTTTTTTGCACCTATGAGAAACACATTAAAAGGTTATGCCTCACCCTGTTTATCGCACTGTTTGCATTCAGCTCTGCATACAAAGTGTTACAATAATAGAGCTGCAAGTGATTTTTGGATGGCCCCTAAGGGGTGCAATTTTGCCCCTTAGCACTCAGTGCTTACACCTCCACCGTTAGTAAAAGAGCCCTAATGTATGCAAACTATGATAACAATTTTTTCATAGTGTTTATAGGAAGCAAAAAAAACAAATGATCAAGGCAAGCATTTAGTCCTCTTTGGTTTGACTTCCCCTCTCTTGAGATTTTCCTCTCTCAATGCACACATACTCTCCACTCCAAAATTAAAAAACCTTAGAAAACCTGTTGTGTATTTTGTTACATTATTTCTTTCTTTTTCTCTGCATTCATTATTTTATCCTTGGCCGCCATTCTGTGGATGCTGCTGCCTCACAGATGGTAAATAATTCGGATTCTGCATCTTCTTATTGTGCTCCTGTCCAGTGGAGGGAAAATCACCCAGGACTTAAGCAGATGTGTCAGCCCTGGCAGAGCCATGCATCATCATCAAAACCCTGCTTAAAATGAAATTGGATTTCCAGTGACAGTTCATGCAGCGATTCAGTGTAATTCCATTAGGATAGATAAACTTTAGCATTGCCGGGGACGGCTTCTGGTACTTACAAATGCTGCACGTTCCTGCCAATATACCTACAGTCATTCCTCTGCCACCAGAGTGTTCCAGATCTTTCATCCTTCAGCTCTGTGGGGTTACAGGAGTGTAGAGAGACTGGGTTATAATATAAAGTCTGTCTGTCTGTCTTAAGGCACCATTAAAAGGATCATGGATGTGAATATTTCACAACATTCTCCGTTTCCATATAATTGCACATTGTGTCCATCCTTCTGCTGAATTATGCATGTATTTAGACTTAAAAAGTCACATTGTAATGCCATTTTAACACCCGGCACTGGAAATTACCTCCAGAAATTTACACCCACTTTATGAACATGCCCAAACTTTCTCAAGCTGCTTTACTTTGTACTCCTCACCTCCTTCCCTCCAGCAAACGTGTTCAAAAACACAGGACCTCATGCCCCCTTCTCTTTTAAAGACTAGGGAACCCCTGACACTCTTGGCCACTAAGGAATGCCCATGGCAGGCCTTGATCTGCAAATTTAATCCTTTCCCCAAACTTTACTCTTCAACCAAACCTTTATCCTCCTGGTACTATAAGTTTGCACCAAGTGCTTTATAAGGAGGTCACTTAAGAATAAATGGAGCACAAGTCTTTATGATATTAGGGTACATTAACATTACTTTGCAAAGGTTTTGAACCAATTAAGTATCCAGAACATCACAGATATCAGAGACAGCCAGAAACTAAGAAGAATGAACTGGTGCTACCCAGTTGCACACTAAAAACAGAAGTTTAATGTTGAAACCATGTGCTGTGCTGATATGTAAATGCTACTTTATTGTCTCTGCCTAGTCTATATTTCAAAAAAAGGAAATATGTTCGGTGTACGTATAATGCTACATTGTGCCATTGTTTTTGTTTTCTATATCGAATGTGGAACAATTGAGGGAAGAAAAACATCAATCATCAGATGAGTCCACTCACTCTGCCTGGGCATTGTCTGTCTGGAACAGGCACTATTATCTCATATGTCTATATGTCTATCTCAGACCTGAAGCTAAAATTAGCTCTAGCAGTGCTGTGAGTAGGTTTTTTTTTTTTAAATCAGTCCAGTAGTGGGATATAAATATTTCCTATAAATGATCATATGTGAACGTACAAATCACAGTTTGATTATATTTGCTCCAAAGGCAATGGCACAAGTGGCAATTCTGTCTGTTTTTACTCAGGAACAAAACAGCAAGGACTCTGTAATGTATATGATAAATAATAGAAATCCTGCATACATGAGCAACTTCATGGAGATATGCACTCAAGTTTGCTATTAAGATAGAACTTTATGTCATATATTTGGTGGTGCTATACCACATTGATGTTTCCATTAAATACATGGAATTAATGTGACTTGTCCAGTGCCATAATGACCTAATCAGCCCAGATCTGAGATCAGGATGAAGCAAATATGGGACTCAAGGTAAGGCGGGTTGGGGATGAATAGAAGCAGGTCTTTCCCAGGCCACCTTGTATGTAAAGCAGTTTATTTAACATACTGTACTACCCAGGAAGAAGCTTTCTATATCAGGCACAGCCTTGGTTTACACAGGTTCTGTTTTCCCTAAGTTGTCTGATATTCCCAATGTTAGCAGCAATGACTAATAAAGAAACAAAGTCAAATG
Source organism: Xenopus borealis (assembly GCA_024363595.1). Classification (NCBI taxonomy): domain Eukaryota; kingdom Metazoa; phylum Chordata; class Amphibia; order Anura; family Pipidae; genus Xenopus; species Xenopus borealis. Next base: position 96,926,441 of record CM044445.1, on the reverse strand, counting down.
ACTCTGAATAATGGTTTTCCAGCTTGTCTCAATGCAAGAGCGGGACTATTACTATGTTTTATGTACTAGTATTGGGCACATTTGCAGTAATCCATAGTAACCACTCAATAATTAGATTTCATCATCCTCTGCTGTGTTAAATAATGGTTATTATAGGCAGTGGCGTAACTACTCGCTGGTGGGCCCTGGTACAGGATTGGCACCTCGGCCCCCCTATCAGGCTCTCCCCCTATTAATTGCACATTGGAGTTCTCCTAGCCTCTCCGGTGGGCCCCAAGAGGGAGCGGGCCCTGGTGCAATTGCACCCCCTGCTCCCCTGGCAGTTATGCCACTGATTATAGGTTAATGCACTAGTGCAAATGTGCCCAGTATTAGTAAAAGAGCCCCGCAGTGTTCCCAACCCTGTCACCTCTGCAAAGATCCATATTTCTATATCACCTATCCGCATTAGGCTACATCAGTTGGTTCCCATTAATCTTCTCCTAGAGAGAGGTGTCACCACTTAACTAGTGAGTTCATCCCAAGTCAGAATCCTTCTCAAGACTAATGGCACGCATAACCAGCATATAAATGCCCCAAACCCTCCTATCCATAAAAGGACACTGCCTGTCAGCGCTCATGACCAGTGGTTTTCAGCCCAGAAACATTCCTGCTGATAGAGGTGGCAGCTAGATTCAATTTGCAAATGTCCCTGATGCACTGATGGCTGAGTCAGAATAATCAAGCCTCAGATTCACTCAATTGGCCCTGGGCAGAAAAAAAATCTTTAGATATGAATTAGCTCAGATGAAGCATATAAATGCATCAATGAAGTAATGTTCCTAATAGATAGATGAATGTACTCATGCCTTCCATTTTAATGTGGTTTCCTGAAGCTATTGAGAATCACTTGTACAATATCAATACAGCATGATGGATGCACAACGCAAATCTACCTAGTGTTCTCATGACCCTATAATGCCTCAAATATCACCTCTGTTCGTCATTACCCAAGAAAATAAAATTTAGCTCACAGAGCTTACAATCTATGTATCATGCACGGTAATAAAAGGTGGGCAAAATTGGGCAAATCTGCTCGTTTGCAGATCTTTCACCAATATGCCCACCCTGAGTGGGTAATATCAGGCTTATCCAATTGTGGCCCAACGATCAGACCACAAGCCAGGATCGTAGACTGAATTAACGAAACAATGTGGTTCTCGATGTAACAGCAATTTTAAGCCTGCCCGATCAACGCATGGACTTTTTTTGGCCAGATATTGATTGCAGAAGCCCATTGAGGGGCCCCCGTATACTGGCCAATAAGCTGGCAACTTTTCTAAACGGTAAATATGGATTCACCAAAATGACAATTCACACAGACATTGCCAATTTATTTAAAGGCTAGCAAAAAAACTCAGGCAAATTTTCACTCAGGGAAACCATTGTTACAAATTTATCAAAGTACAAACTCTCCAATTTGCTATCCTTTTCTCCAGAGTTGGTTTCATTATTTGCCTGGCGAATTGATAAGATGAAGCTACATCCTCAACATTATTATGAAAGTGACATCATATCCTGTATGCCAAAAACGTCTTTAAAAAAAGACAAAACGCTGACATTTTTCATATCTTAATGTGGGATTATGTTTAAAAGTTGTAACTGTTAAATATATGTTTTTTAACCAATTGAAGCTCATGCCACGTTTGTTTTAGAGTAGGACCTCTTTTGTATTTATTTTGCTCCCTTTGACATTTTTAAGAAGTGGCCACTTCCAGCAATTTCAACAACACACACTAATAAAGACATATACCTGCCATATTAAAATTTAATTAAGCATAAATATGTTATGAAGTTTCCCTAGGAAGAAAGTAACAGAGAAAATTTGCTTAGAAATGTTCGCGCTGACAAAGTTTCACCAGCAAAACTTTGCCAGAGATGAAACTTTGCATTTTGATAAATACCCATACGAATTTGCACAAAGTGAAGTAGTAAATTTTGTCTGTTGCCAGCTTTTCTTGGTCAGTGTGTGGCCACCTTAAGTCTGCACATAGTTAATAGGTCCCTACAGTGCCCCTGTTCCCCCACATATGCTGTGTCTACTGCCTATAGTACTCACTACCAATTGAATGAACCCGAATTAACTAAAGTGATGTGCACAATGTGTCAAAGAGCTGACACTCTTATGTTGGCACATGTCTCTGTAGTGTCCGGTTTGCACATAAATCAATCATGGCTGTGTACATGGCCTACCCTCTTTACAAGACCACTATTGTCAAGCTGTGTCTGGGTATAGCCAGGGTTTGTCCTACCACAGGCTTCCCTTCTGAGCAGCTAAACTCTATTTTCCAGTGTTTGATCCATTTTCTTCTGCTGTTTGTATGTGTCTCTTTCATTTAGCAGGCTTACATTCAGCCAGCAGCCAGTGCCATGGATTCCCTTTCTTCTTGACACCACAATTATGTCCCCAGAATAGATGTCATGTAGCGATGCTATGGTAAAACAGACAAACATCACACAGGATTCTCTCTAACCCAAGTGTGTCTGGGCACAGTCACGAGTGTTTGTTCTCATGTTTTCCCTGATTACTCTCGCAATACACTATTCTAGCCTTCAGCAACATTTTAGCTGGTGGCCTCATTTGCAAAAGTAATTTATGGCCGTGCTGCTGGGGCCTCGAATTCATGGATCACAATATATCAGATTGTGGAAGACGGAACAGCTTCTTAGCTCTGGGTGCTATATATTTAGATATACGCTTATGTATATATATATATATTGGTTTGATTCTACTCTTAGCTATAAAACATCTCAACATAATATATACCAGAGCGAATATGGAAATTTTTTTAGACTATTCCCTTCTGGCTTGTACCATTGTATCTACATCAATAGGCTTATTGCTGCTATGTAAATCTAACCAGTATGTAATGGAGTTGTTAATCCTATCAAGGCTCTGCCAGGGGATCAAGAAGGAGAAAATACAGCGGAAGGCTTTATAAAAATGGCTGGAAGAACAGGCAGAAAAAGGCAGCATAGCATTTCAGGACCTGTCCCAAAATATGTGCTTTACTAACTGAAATATTATCTGATATGGAAATTGAAAGCTGCTGGTGGTCTTTCCTATCTGGCAAGCATTTCCATGGTCAAACTGTATCATTCCATATAATAACAGAAAGGGAGAGGAAACTTGGGTCTGACATTCTGGGCAAAATCTGGAAACCTTTTTTTACATGTAAGCCACATTCAGATATGAAAAGCATTGGAGAGCAACACAAGCATGAACAATCTTCCTGGGTGGCGCAAAGTAAGTGCTTTGATTGGCCATTGTATAGGCCCTAGCTGGACTGGCAGCCTATAGGAGGCTCTGTTTGTCAGTACAGCTGTTTTTATACAACCAAAACTTCCAAGTTTGGAATTCAAAAATAAGCACCTGCTTTGAGGCCACTGGGAGCAACATCTAAGACGTTGGTGCACAACTTGTTGCTCACAAGCTACTGGTTGGGGATCACTGCTCTAGGGTTTATTTATGAATACTAAGCACAAGCAATATGATAATGGGTGCAAAACATCTCATTTTAGCACCAAAAACACACAGCACCTGCATCCTGGTGCTGCTTGTGACTTACTTACTGCATGTTTAGATGTTAGCGTCAAACTGCTTTTTTTTTCTGTTCTGTCAAGGGGGACCAGGGGGTACTGCTGTACTGGGCTCGGGCCTGAAGGGGGTGCAGCTGTGCTTCACTTTTCAAAATAGCCAGGCCCCCCTTGACAGCGCCGAAGCCAAGCTGCATCCCCTCCTGAAGTGCCAAAAAGACCCAAAGTCACCAGAAAAAGTTGAAGTTCTTAAGCCACAATTTCAATTATACAGAACAACAGTGTGGTTTTTTTTTTATTATTTTAATCCCCTGGCCACCAATGTATTATTTTAATTCTCTATAGGCCCCAGCCACCAATGTTTTATTTTTAAAAATATTTTCTGGGGCCCCCAATTTTATTTAACTTGTAAGAGGGGTCCTGGCGTCAATGTTTTTTTTTTTTTTAATTCTCTGGGGCCCCAATTTTTTTTAACTTGTAAGGGTGGCCCTGGTCACCATTTTTTTTTTAAAGGGATCCTGTCATGGGAAAAAAAAAAATCAAAATGCATCAGTTAATAGTGCTGTTCCAGAAGAATTCTGCGCTGAAATCCATTTCTCAAAAGAACAAACAGATTTTTTTATATTTCATTTTGAAATCTGACATGGGGCTAGACATATTGTCAATTTCCCAGCTGCCTCAAGTCATGTGACTTGTGCTCTGATAAACTTCAGTCACTCTTTACTGCTGTACTGCAAGTTGGAGTGATATCACCCCCTCCCTTTCCCCCATCCAGCAGCCTAACAAAAGAACAATGAGAAGGTAACCAGATAACAGCTCCCTAACACAAGATAACAGCTGCCTGGTAGATCTAAGGCTAAGGCCAGACGGGGAGATTCGGGGGCATTTTGTCGCCTGGCGACTTCTCGCCGCGACTTGTAGCCCCCGAACCTCCCCGAATAGCCACTTACCTAAACGCACCGGTGTTGCTTGAAAACGCCGGCGCGTATCCACATGGAGCGGCGCGCTTTTTGAAATTGCTCCAAATTGCCTGGTTAGATTTTGTCGCCTGGCTAAAAACGCCAGGCGACAAAATCTCCCCGAATCTCCCTGTCTGTCCCTACCCTAAGAACAGCAGTCAATAGTAAAACCCATGTCCCACTGTGTACTATTCAGTTACATTGAGAAGGAAAAACCACAGCCTGCCAGAAAGCAGTTCCCTCCTAAAGTGCTGTCACATGACCAGGGGCAGCTGGGAAATTGACAAAATGGCTTGCCAGATTTCAAAACTGAATATAAAAAATCTGTTTGCTCTTTTGAGAAATGAATTTCAGTGCAGAAGTCTACTGGAGCAGCACTATTAACTGATGTGTTTAAAAAAAAAAACATGTTTTCCCATGACAGTTTCCCTTTAACTTGCAGGGGGTCCCTGACCATCAATAGCTTTTTATAACTTGTGTGTGTGGTGGGGGTTACCTTTTTTTTAGCACTAACGTCTATGTGGTCTAACTGTGGTGTGGAATGGGTGAGATCTGGGGTGGGGCTGCTCAGGGAAAACCTCTTGCAGATAATTTATACCTAGGACTCCGTGCAGAATAATTTTCTTACCAGTCCTGTGAAAAAAACTTTTAAATTAAAAAAATTACTTAAAAAGTGCTCAGAAGAGCAGTTGGCTCAAATTCCATTTTTTTACTTGGATTTTTCAGCCTTACAAATAACAAAAAAATGGAGGCTAAAAAGGCACACTGGTTATAAAGTGGTAAAGCATTGCAAATTCCTGGATTCTCATGTGTCCATGTGACTTACAGTTCTGTTCTCCAAACATTGTATGTGCAGGAAGGAGTCGGATATAGGCATCATTTCTGTTTCTGGAATAGTCAAAGGCAATTCTTTAGTAGTCTGAGACATTTCCTGTTTCCTATAAGTCCCCAATTATTGATGGTTATTCCTCAAAGCACCCTGCTGCAGCCGTTGACAGAGAAAGTGAATAGACTGCCATTTAATTTGACTCTATTAATATGGAACATTCCCAATCTATATATAGAGAGAGAGAAAGATAGATTGATAGATAGATGATAGAAACACTGGGGTCCTGAGTTTGGTTCTGTTATGGCAATATCTGAAAGAATATGGGGCAAATTTACTATTATTCCCAGAAAAAAGCTCGACCAAATTCGCAATCCGTTAAGTATTCGACTATTGAATGCTTATCAAATTGTATTAGGCTATCATTTTGCTCAATATCCGATTTCTTGATGAATTCGTACGATCGGATACCGAAACCGGATACTGAAATTTCATTCGAGCGTCTGAAAAATTTGTACGATTCGAACGATCGATCGTACAAATGGTATTCAGGCAGGACTTAGTCTCTGAAGCCTATGGGGAGCTACCCATAGGCTTCTATTGTAATTCGGTAGGTTCAATCTTGCGAAGCAGGCAGTCGAATAACTTTAAAATTTTAATTCCTACAATCATCGAATGATCGAATTATCGAATATCCAATCATTCGATCTATTCGATATTCGATGATCGAATAGGCCAAAATTCACTTTACGATTTCACGAAAAATTCGTACGATCGTTATTTGATCATATTCGATCGAACTTCGATCATTTCACGTGATTTCCGTAAATTGGCCCCTATGTGTCTGTGTGGTTGGAGACTCCATTAACATTCTAATATGGTAGGAGCCTTAGATTGTACGGTTTACAGTGAATGGTTTGAATGATAATCTCTCTGTAAAGGAGTGCCTAGTAATATGCTAGCATTATTATTATTATACCATGCTAACCATTATAAATTGTAAAAATATATAACTGGTTCTTTTACTGAGTTCATTCTTTTTGACCTCTGAAGTGTGAGCTCACATCCATCACGAAGGAAGAAAAGCAGGAATGTTTAGATTGCAAGCTCTCCTTGGTAGGATATTTAATACCAGTTTTGCCAGCCTGTATTTTGCCACAATAACTACAGCACTAGTGGAAAATATCTGGGACTGTATAAACAACAATCCGTTAATAACTACATGGCCATCCAGCTGTGAATGCTGGGAGATGCACTTCACCACTGCTGCAGGGCTCAATTTGATATCCCTGCTTTCATGCAGCGCCTGTTTTCTCTTTCAACAGCACGTTCTGCTGAAGCAAAGAGAGTATTAGGGATAAGATTCTTTTTATTCTGCATTATTAGTCAATAATTTTCATACTGTGTTATCGTCTGATGCAAACCAGTAGGGTGCAAATTTTCATTTGAGTTGCTGGCAGCCAAATCCCTGGGTCGTACAATAAAGCGGAGAGGAGGAGAGAAGCCGTTTGGAATCACACCCTGTAGCCTCAATGTGAATCACAGAAGCACATTATTCCCTTTTTTATTCTTTTTTTCCCTTTATAAATGGGGAAAAAAAGCGATCTATAACTATGTATACAAAGCTACTCCCATCTGCTGCATGGGTTTCCCAGCTTTATGGGATGCTCATTAGCCCTAAAAGGTTATAGCTTCTGTTCTTTCACCCCCCCTCCCCCCCAAACATAAATTCTCAGAGTTCACAGCTTTGTTTTACAGTTTTGATGATGAAAGGTTTAATAATAAAAATGAATCCAGATCATCATTATCATCATTTATTTATATAGTACCAGCAACTTTGTTTAACAAACCCTGCTCTGCTCACAGATAGATACAGGCACAACAGGTAGTAAGGTGGAGTAACTAGATATTACTGGGCCCCACTGAAAATTATTTTCAGTCTTCCAAAATGTCTAGAGGTTGACCACCAGTTTTACCAATATTTATTTATTGAAATTGAATATGAATTAGGGCCTCATGGGGCCACTATACCTCCTAGGCCCCTCTGAAGCTGCAGGGTCTGCTTCCTCTGTAGTTACACCCCTGCCTTCGACCCTATTAATAAAACTGACATCAAGTATAATTTTTATTGCCTGGGATTGGAACTCATTGACCAAAGTAGGAACCCTAACTAAAGGCTATTCCCTGGGAGCCCTATTGTGTGCAGCATACTAGTTCTGCACAATTCAAGTGTTGTCCAGCAGTAAATGGCCTACTTGTCCTTTCGGGTCCACTTTAGTCCCCTTTGTTGTCCCCATAGCTCCCTCTTATGACTCCATCATCTCCTGTGTGCTGCAGCTGCATTGATTTTTATAGTACAAGCTGATCTCAGAGCACCTATAAATAAAATATACTTCTATAAAGGAAGCTGTAAACTTCACTCATTCTTATGTGTGAGAATTATGGATATTTCTATTACTGTTGTCAAAAATGCACTTTCTGGAATTGAAAAACAGCCATTGGCAAAGGGAGGGGTTTCTGTTCCTTAATATCCAGCAGAGTCTCTGTATCCTGCATAGAGAAGTCCGGGATGGGAGAGCTCAGGAACAAGCCATCGGTATTAACAGGTGGCCTAGCACTATATGCAAGGTTGTTTCTTTTGTTTGTGTTATGAAGCAGTAATGCTCAGCCTCTTCTATAGCCTGGATCTGCTTTATTATAAGGGGGTTATCCTATAGTACAACAGAAGGGATGTCAGGCATTCTGCCCTTCAGTTGTTGTGGACTGCCTCTCCCACAAGGTTCATTATATTGGAGATTAAATAGGTTCATGACCTTTAACATTTGCTAAAATAGAGAAATAAACGCTTTACTATTTGCTTTAAATACTGTATGCTTTAGGGTACAACTACATGGACTGTTTTGATGCATTTTCAGCTGCAAGCTGAATCTGCATCCGCCATTTGTGTCGTGTCAGATGAATGCTGCAACACCATCCGACATTTATATGTCTTACCTTTTTTCCATTGCATCAGACTTAACACCTGCACTTTGGGGCAGCGCGTTGGATCCGCCGCAAACACGTCTAAATCATCCATGTAGTTCTACCCTTATTGGAGACTTGCATTTACATTGATAATAATGCCACTACTTAAGGAAACAGTGAAAATACAGTTACTTGCTTTGGGAATGCACCCCCTTCACTTCATTCGGAGGAGCCGTGGATCTTCCAGTGGAACCTGCCTTTCTATATTTTTGCACGTGTCATGGGTCTCCCAGCACCTGCAGTTGCATAATACCCTTGAACTTTGCCTCGGATGTTTATTGGTACCAGTGATGTACTGTATATGTGTTCCCTATAACATTTGCTCAACTTGCAAACTAGTATGGGGGAAACTGTAGTACACAGAAGAAACCCATGAACATAGAAAGGCCTTGCAGATATTAACAGTTCATAACTGCAGCACTGTAGCACAGTGCAGCAGCTCATCTGGTGGGTCATTTACTCACCACCCACTGCAGACATGCAAGAGAACTAAGAGGAACATGCATGGAACACTTCTGCCTGTGATCTGCACCTTTGGTGTCCTAGCTCTTTCTGGAAGCCTGTATGGAAGACCAGCTGAGGTTTGGGCAAAAAATGGCTTCTTTCTAAAGGAAGGGATGCTGTGGAAGAATACTCCCCAAGTATCTGATCTCCCTAAGGTAGACCACTGTAGATGGACATCTGCAGCTGGATATTAACTGTAACCAACATTTGGGGGTTATAATCTGAATTTATTGCATATTTTATTTCACATCTCGACTGGGACTCAAAATAGGCCCTGGCATTTCAAGTACACAGAGGCCCAACCAGTCCCCCACCATACCACTCCACAGTGGCTGTCTATGGTACATTACCAGTCCGGGCCTGTTTTATTTATAAAAAATAAACCACCATGCACGATTTTAGCTTAATTCTTATTTAAAAACCTAAATTTAATTGGATTGTGGAAAAAACTCAATAAAACCGAACAAAAACCATAATCCCTCAAATTTGTTCTGGAAAACCCTGAAAAAGTTGGGTTTTCAGGTTAGACCCAGCACAAACCACAAAAAAATTGAATATTTGGAGATTTTAACATTCTGTTTTTAATAAATAAACCCCTTGATTTCCCATCTCTGCTGTAAGGAGAAAAAGTCTTTTTGAGATAAAAATCTATACAACCAGATTTGTCTGTACGAGAAAATACATTTGCTTCCCAACCTATTTGTTGATTTTTGTTTTTCTGGGAACCTTTCAATTGCAGCCATGAGCAGTCCCACAGCAGGCACCCATGAAACTGCACCCATGCGTTGTTGTTAGGGCTGAAACCTTTTCTTGAAAAAAATACCGGCCTTCCTATATATTTTATTTCTTTCCTATAAATAACATTGGGATCAACCATCAAAAATACCAGCCAGGCTGGTAAAATAACGACCAGGTGGCAACCTTAGTTGTTGTCCAGCTTCCTGATGGGCTAGAACTGTTCTGTCTACAGTACTTGATGTTCCGGTGGCAGTTATGCAGTCTAATCTTGTAAAGACAATTTTTGCATAGGGGAGAAGTCTGTGTTTGAGTCACCTCTCTACCCTGACTCTACAGATGCTTCTTGTCCCTTTGGAAGGACCTTGCATTTGGCTCCTTGGTGTCATTATCCAGGGAGTCACTCTTAGGTGCTAGCTCTAAAGGGGATCAGGGGAACCCTGTATTGAGCGATGTATGGTAAAGACTTGCCTGGTTGTGCATTGTGAAATGTGTTGTAACTGTGAATATGCTGTAATATGGAGCGACCACATTCCTACAGTGAATTACTTGGCACATGGTGAATAGCAGCACCTCATTACAGAAGAAAATGCTGACTTGCTAAAACCCTTGCATTTCAAAGGCAGCATCTCTGCAGAGATCCTAAACATCTATAGAACCCACTGCTTAGCCTGTAGGCTTCTTGTACTTTGTACCTTTTCCATGTTCCTCAAATTATATGCCTTGTTCATTAGTAAGGCCCTTAAAGTCTACATTAAAGGAATGACCCACTCTGTTTGAGTTTGTTTATGACAGGATGGAGGTTACACTAACAAAAATCTGAATTTCTAGGAAGAAAAAGAAGCCTGTATAATGAAAGAATAAAGGATAAATGACATTAGTAAAGAAATTTTAACTATGATATTTCCACGTCTGGTGTGGTAGGGACTGTGAAAAAAACTCTTTTTTCTTCTTTTCTCTTGTCTTATTTTCATCTTTCCCATTTCTCTCCCCATGTCTATTATATTTGTGAGCACCTTTCAAATTGCATCTCTACTTCCTATGACTGCATTCTCTTTTCTTCTCCTCAAATGTTTCTCTTCCCAATCTATTTATTTCTGTGACTCTACTTTTCATTCTCCTCTTTCCCACAACATTTTTTTCCCTGTCAGTTTTGCCTGCCTTCATATTTCTTTGCGAAGCAGAGTATCAGGAACTATCTTATTTTGTAAGGTTAGAGTCAGGACCAAGGAGGAAGCTGTATACCGAAAGTCCCATTTGCAGTATCTAAAGTATGCAGGCAAAGATCAGGGCAGGAGTCAGCAAGAAGATCAGGAACCAGGATTCTGTCAATAAAGGATTATAGCACACCCAGGAACCCTCAGGAGTAGAACATATACTAAGGAATTGACCCTGGGTCTCTGGCGCCTATATTTGAATTTTATGTTCCAAACTACGGGATGCTGACATCACACACGCTATGACACAGTGTGATGTCATGTGAATGGACACTGCTGTCTCTGATTATTCAGTGCAACAAGGAGTGCACAGAAGTGTTCCTGACACAAAGCAGCCATAATGTGTTAATATGGGTACCACTATACCAAATAGTGACCACTACTGGACTTAGCAAGGGCTGCGACTTCCATTCAAGAGAAAAAAATTGCTGCAATATCCTCCCAGTGGATCTGTATCCTGGTAGTTTAACAACAGTTGTAGGTCTTCAGACTCAGCATCAATAAGAAAAGTCTCCAAGTGTCCTCTTATGGCACATTGTTTTTTGTTTAAAAAGGTGAACAAATTAATACAATTTATTGCACTCACTGGTTTTAGCACCATAAAAGCAAAAGTATTTAATTGAAATTCCAATATTTTGGTCACATAAAGTGAGGAAGCATATGCTAATCTAGTTTTAAATGGGTCCCAGGGCAACAGCCCTCTCTAACCTAAAACCAGACCTGTTTATGGGTCCCTAAAATGTAATATGTCTTTAATGTAATGATGTCAGTTAGGTCTCAGCTAGAGTGGTATGCCTTGCCTGTAGAAGAATATACACCCCTAGTTAATTTGCTCATGTTGATAAAGATCAGCACACCATTAATCTCCAATAAAATGTCCATCTTTGTAACTACTGCTGCAACTTAGGATACAAGAGAGAACAATGCTGCTACAGGTAAAATAGCTGATCAGAACCGATCCATTCTAGTACCATGATGGAATCATGGTGGATACCAGAATTGCTCTGTTTTTAATGCCCTAGTTGTAGTAGGCCTTATTCACATGCTCAGTTTCTTTTGCATTGGAGGCTATTTTAATATGATTCAGTTGTGAATTTTAAATGCTGATAATTTGCTGGAATTTCTAATCTCTATTCATTCTGAATTACCTGTGTCTAGGATCAATCAAATCAGAGGATTCCAAACTGTGAAGCTGCCCCCTGTGGGACTGAAGGTTATGCAACCAAACATTGGCTCACACAATCAGCCATGGTCCCAAAAACTCTAAAAACCAATGATCTCATGGAACTGACTTGAGTGTCACAAGCAGGGGTGATGCCGGCATGGTTTACTACCTTGCCTCAGGCAGCATTTTACCACTATAGAAACAGAATTCCTATTTATAACCAAAAAATCTGCTTTTTTAGTGTGGGAGAGTGCAATTGTCCTCTGTACACTAGTGATCATGCCCTGCAGCATCAGGTCTGTAGTCTGGGCCACAAAATGCCAAGAAACGCCCCTGGTCATAGGACATTAGAAACTTGCGTTGTTTCATCTCCTAGCTTTTCATACACTGCAAAATAATACTGATAATGCATTTATGGAATGGTGACAACAAGTAACATTGGTATTACTGAAATCAATATATTGCAATAACATTTGTGTGTTTTCCCATCCTCAATATCTGGTTGTTGATGTTGGAGAGTTCATTGGCATAAACTATAGACAATGCAAAGGACAATGGCCATATCCCCATTAAAATAAGAAAGCAGTGAACTGAAACAGGAAGATGTGACAGCTCCAAGCCCCCCTCCCATACTGATGCACTGAGCTTGCAGAGCAGCTGTTCCTGAAGGCGCAACGATTAGCGGGCTGGTAATAAGGATGCAGCAGCTTGCAGGCATCCAGCGATGGATGTGGGTAATTATAAAGTTCCCCTGGGAGAATAATGACACCAGACAAGGCACATCTCTGCAAACCGCAGGGGCTTAATTAAAGTAGTGGGGGCATTTTGCAATGAATGGGGGGGGCTGAAAAAAGAAGATGCAGGTTCAGATGGGGGCGGTATGTATTCATATCAATGAGGACTTTGAAAAAAGTGATGACACAACTTTCCCTGATTATGATCTGAATATTATTGTGGGTGTTATAACACAGGTGTAGCACTTCCATCCGCAGTGTTGCAGTTCGTCTACAGGAAAGCTGGAGTTTGAGGCTAAAGTTAATCTTAGGCAATGTATTCAGGTATGGGCAACCTGTGACCCTCCATCTACAGTAGAAATGCAACTTCCATTACACAGGAGCCTCAAGTATGCAAAATATTTAGTAACGCATCAGAGGGCGGCATTGCACTTTTTCATAGCGAATATCTGATTGCTATGGATTACTATACCTGGTCTAATGCTTCTGACATTTATTACCCCTATAAGTCCTTAGTATTTTTATTTCATAGTAGGGCCCCTACCAGGTAATTCAGAACAAATGCTGTCCTAAAGCAATAGAAATGTCCTTTGCACTGGCCTTGCTCTTGCCAATCTCTGAGGCCATGTGGTGACAACACTCTCGAAGACAAGCTTGCAGCATATTTAAGCAGCTGGAGGTGAAATGGGGGAACATTTACAGTGCAAATGTTTGAATAGAGCAGGGATCCCCAATCTTTTTTACCCTTGAGCCACATTCAAATGTAAAAAGTGATAGGGATATGATCAAAATCAATCAATTCTGAGGAGTGCTCTTCTTCTCATACCCATTGAAGTTGCTTGATTAATTGATTATCAAATTAATCAGTTAATTCATTTGGTAATTTGTTTATCTTTATTGTTTATCTTTATTGTTTATCTTTATCTCCAGCTACTCGCTACATTTGGTAGGTAACCCGCCATCCCCAAGCACTCCTATATGCTTTATTCCCCGCACCCACTTCTGTTTTAAATGGATCTTTTGATTTTGGACTTTTAACTAAGTCAATAAAAGTTACGTTTTACCCATACCTATCATAAGTTTCTGGATATAATGGGTGGGAAGGTGCAATCCTGAGGGTCATTTCTTTTTCTTTGTTGATTACCATATTTTTTTTTCTATTACCTGGCCGAATAGCATTTGTACGATCGAACGCCTCGATCGTTCGAATTGTACCAATTTTTAGAAAGATCAAATGAAATTTCACGATTTTTTCGTGAAATCTAATGATTTCACAAAAAAAGAATCGAGAAATGCTGTTTGATCGTACTAATTTTTCAAGAAATCGAATAGCGTTCAAAAAATAGCCTAAAACTATTCGATTTTCATTCAACAATCGAATTTCTGCCGAATTTGAGGGCTAATAAATTTGCCCCTTGGTGTTTAGTAAAGCTTTAACTTCTGGTCCCATGTGTTATTGTGTGATTGTCTGTTTATTGCTGCAGTTGAGTTTGTTTGTTTGTTAAGCACAATTGTAAAAAATCTTTTTTGGAAACCAGAAAATAGAGTCATAAGATGTAGAGATGTAGGGTTTTTGATATAGGGCAATATTTGACCTAATCCGAATGGAGCTTAGACAGGAGAGTGATGTTTCAAGAGAAATACAGCTGCTGGCTCAAAAAAAGTCTAATCACTGGCACAATCTTATGCCAATGTTAAGTGACACTCAGTAACATTGCCGATTAATAGAGTAACTACAAAGGCTGTAAGTATATCTGGGTTCCACAGTGTTTCAATTCAATTCCTATATATGGGGAGATATTGAGTGTCAGTTAAGTCACTCTTGATTGAGATGGCCCATGTATGGGGCAAAATCTGTTTCCTTCTTCCCTGATACTAGATTAGGGATCATTAAGATATCTGTTAGGCATTGCAGAATCTGCATTCCTATATCTGTTCTCATTTCAGGAGCTAACGGGGACCATGAGCAAAGGTTTGAGCTTTATAGCCAGTCTCATTTAGCTTACCATGTAGGTGGCATCATAATGTTAAGATATATATATATATATATATATATATATATATATATATATATATATATGTTGTTGTAGCTCCCACCCTTTCCCAGCTACAGTAGTCAGGTTATCCCACTGGTGTCTAATAAAAGGGCAACCAAGTTGTGGAGTTTTACTTTGAAAGCAGCAAGTAATTTGCAGGTAAAACTTAGTCCCTTTTGTGAAATGTATAATGAAACAATAGAATTCTTAAAGGAACAGTTCAGGGTAAAAATAAAAATAGGGTAAATAGATAGGCTGTGCAAAATAAAAAATATTTCAAATATAGTTAGTTAGGCAAAAATGTAATGTATAAAGGCTGGAGTGACTGGATGTCTAACATAACAGAATACAACACAACATCCTGCTTTTCAGCTCTCTAAATCTGAGTTAGTCATCGACTTGAAGGGGGGCCACGTGGGACATAACTGTTCAGTGAGTTTGCAATTGATCCTCAGCATTCAGCTCAGATTCAAAAGCAACAGTTATGACCCACGTGGCCCTCCCTCAATTCACTGATTGGTTACTGCCTGGTAACCAGGGTAACTAGTTAATGTAAACAATAGAGAGCTGAAAAGCAAGAAGTAGTGTTCTGTTCTGTTATATTAGACATCCAGTCACTCCAGTCTTTATACATTACATTTTTGCCTAACTAACTATATTGAAAACATTTTTATTTTGCACAGCCTATTTACCCAGTTTTTACTCTTATACTGAACAATTCCTTTAATGAATCAGATGGCCAGATATTAGATGACTTTGACGTAGTTGGCCAGCTTAAAATATATTGCAATATATGGACAAACAATCCCTGTTTTATATAAAGGGTAAGGCATTTTGTTAGTAGCTGTATGCACAGAATGTCTCAATGTCTTAAATATATTGATAATGGTTTGAGTGCAGAGGACCTTTTGTATTTGTATTTTTATATATATATACAACCTAACCATAAACAAGGGTCCCCTGTTACTAGATATTTGAAGGATATTGCTATATGTCTGCTATGCTGGTATTCACTGTTGCATGCTATTCATTTAAGTCTGTAGAGGATAAAGCACATCCCACTCATATGAGTAAGTATAAATATTCATATAAACTAGTTTCACCTTTCAGAATATTATGTGTGATTATGTTTTACTGAACATTTATAAAAACATTACGTATATCCCGCTACAATTTCCCCTTTATATTATATATTTATATATATAGTGAGGGGAATAGAAGCTGATGGTGGATACACATTGCCTGTGTTCACTTGGGCTGTCTCCTTTATGAATTAACAATGAATATTTTCATTCAGTCTACAAGTCCCTCACTCTGAGGTCTAGAGATGCTTATCTGTCCTGCTATGCATCCTGCCCTCAAGTCCCCTGTGCCGCAGACACACTGCCCATCAGTGGCTTCTTATCAGGGAAATCACTTCCAAGGCTATTTCTGGGCCTGGTTAATACCACTTTTATAGGATCAATAGAGAAATATCTGAGCACTCCATCACTTGGCATGCTCCCTAGCACATCCAACACCACATCAATACCTGTATCTCTGTCATCTCTCAGTTTCTCAGACAATGAAGTGAGTTAGTACTGTGCCAGCATCCTTACTTTATGGTTGTTTCATACTAAATAATGTTGCAATATAAGTTATTTATAATTCTCAAACCTTTTCCATAGCACATTACATACAGATAACAGGTAAAATATAAATAAAACCCTTCTCATATGAATATACATACATATATATAAATATATATATATTTATATATATATATATATATATA
>CM044445.1:96815451-96908758 GCA_024363595.1 Xenopus borealis | reverse complement strand
TCTCTGAGGCAGCACACAGACCATCACGAAATGGTGGTTCAAGGCAAGAGACATAAAAGGTCAAAATTTACTTAAATATATATACCAGTTTGATAAGATTCTTTAATATGTCACTTAATTTGATACAAACTATCTGTTGCTCAAGTATTCATTTTGGGGATATACTTTTCCTTTAATAATTTATTATGGCACTGTCACTTTAAATGGACCTGAGGTGTACCAGTATGTTATTCCATTCAGTGAAGGGTGTACAAAGTTGGCCACTGAAGTAGTTCTAAGGCCTTTACCCTTTGATCTCTATTATCATTTTAATTGAAATCCACTGAGATGGAGTTCTAATTGATGCACCTGAGTAAAGTGCTCTTGGATTGGGTGGGTAGATAATTGGTGTGATGTTCTGATTAGTTCACTTTTGTATAAATATTTGAGGTATGGCTCTATGGCTTTTAGCCTATGATTAAGTGTTAATGACACGAAACGGTCAGGCTGTGGAAACAATATATTCTATTTACTTTGAACTAATGCCTGGTGGAAGTTTGCCTTTATTGAGTACCTGCTCCAGTTTTGTTTGTCGGCTTGTCCGCCACCCGTGATGAGGGCTCAGGGTGGTGCACCTGGGCCACTTCCCTTGTGTGGTGAGTAACAAGGTGTCCACATACAAGAGTTAAACTCCCCACAAGGGTACTTAGCACTCCTTGTAAAAATAAGAACAGTGTATAATGACATTGAAAATAAGGTTTATTTATGAGAGGGAGGAAGGTGCAAATCGTAAAAGACAGGCTTCATTTCTCATGTTTTTTTTTTTTGCCCTAAAGCACCCGGCCCCCCTCTCTCAGAGTAGGCAGGCAAGTGTTTTGTATAATGAATCTATACAGCACTATTCTTAGAGCACTAGTACTTACCCCCTTCCCATAGTAAATGAGCCCTAGCTTATCCATAGACTTCATCCTGGAATATGCTGGCTTTATCAACTGTAAGTAGAAGGAACTGTTATTATTACAGAGAAAGAAATTAGACAAGTAATAAGATCAGGGTTGGTGCCCCCAAGGGCTTCGACTTTGGGGCCCACCTTGCAAACTCAAGGGCCCTCATCACATCCTCATCCCCCCAGCTGCCCTTCCACTAGTATGCACTGCTTTTTCCATTAATTGTGGCTGAGATCCTGGGAGAAGACATTCCAAGCGGGTGACAGGGCCTGGGTCGGTAGGGCCCACGAATTTGAATCAAATACTGCAAAATGTGACTTTTACATACATAAAATGTGACATAGCTTTGAAATAGTGAAACAGTTAATTGTGAACAGTCCAGCTCTAGCTTTATTTGATCCTGCACTACCTACCCACTGTGGTTACTACAGATGCTACAGACTATGGCGTTGGTGCAGTTCTCACACAGATCCATGCTGATCATTCAGAGGAAACTGTTGCATTTGCATTCAGAACACTTACAGAGACACAACGTAAGTATTCAACTGTTAAAAAAGAAGATCTAGCGTGTGTTTAGGCAACAGAAAAATGGAGAACCTACCTATGATCATAGCCCTTTAACTACACTACTTTCAACAAAGGGACTAGGAAGAGCTGGAATGCGTATAGCTAGATGGTCAGCAAGGCTATTGAATTTTAACTACAAAATGCAATACAAACCAGGTTTGAAAAACATTACTGCTTATTGTTTGTCACGTTTACCTTTACCTGCAGCTTCTGATACACTAGATGAGGACATAGAAGTTGTAGCACTGACTGATTTACTATCATCTACAGTTTCAGCTGCTGATTTTAAGCAATCTTGCCGCACATGTCCAATTTAAGTAAAACTACGGGAAATCTTACAAAACAAATGGCCGAATGCTGAGAAGAAACTCAGTCCTGATCTTCAACCTTACTACAGGATTAAACACGAACTGTCCTTAGTAGATGGCTATGTTGTCTGTGGAGCTCACCGCTTACAGGTACCTGAGATCTTTGCGAGAAAAACTTATACTACTTGTGCGTGAGAGTCATCAAGGAATTGTACATACAAAACAAAGGCTATGAAAACTATCCTGGTGGCCAGCAATCCATGCAGATGTGGTAACTGCCATTCATTCTTGTGTTACTTGTCAGAATCATGACAAAACAGCTATCACACATACACCACCACTTCAACCAGTACCATTCCCTGATTCCGCATGTGGAAAACTATTGATATTGTTGGTCCTTTTTCAGATGCTCCTATAGACTGCAGATTTGCTATAACCTTGATCAACTATTACTGTAAATGGCCTGAAATTGCATTTGTTTCCCATATAACATCAGCTACAGTAATAACATTTCTGTCTACAGTCTTCAGTAGAGAAGGTAATCCAAAGGAGTTAATATCAGACAACGGACCACAGTTTGTCTCATATGAGTTTGCATTCTTTCTGAGAGAGAGGAATATTGTGCATAGGAAATCTTCAGTGTATTACCAATAAGCAAATGGAGAAATTCAAAAGAAGTCTGAAAGAAGGTCTACAGACAGCAAATCTTACTGGGAAATCTTGGAAAGTAGTTACAACAGAGTTCCTACATAACTGCAGAGCAATGTGCCATGCAACGACCCAATCATCTCCAGCTGAATTATTACATGGCAGACAGATGTGCACTAAGTTACATGTTGCAGATATCAAACTTTTTATTGTCGAACATCACATCACCAAGCCAAATGCAAGGCTTATACTGACAGAAAACGTAGTGCAAGAGAAGTGCACTTTCAGCCTGTATCTTTAGTCAGAATTTAGAAACCAGGACTACTGAAACAAGGACAATCTAAATTTACTACACCACTTGAAGTGAGACACCAGCAAGGACCATACACATATGAACGGTCTGATGGACGCATATGGAATGAAAGTCGTCTTGCTCCTGCCATATATGACTTTGGAGAAGCTCCATTAAATGAAGGACATTTTCCTACTCCTGATACCAACTGCAATAGGCCTGAAGAAAGTGAACATATGAGGTGTACTAAGAGAATCAGAAAACTAAATGCATGGATCAAGGACTATGGCATGTGAACAATGTATATTATTGCTTTAAAGGGCACCTATTGGGGCAAAATTATACCCCCAACCAAAAGTGCGGGCTGATTTATAATTATCTGTGTATATATTTTATACACAGATAATTATTATTATTTCACTGTGATTTTGATCTCTCTCTTAAACAGATTCACTGATGTGTAACAAAGAACGCCTGTTTCCAGGGATGCAACTACCTTCCTTTGTCACACAAACCTCACAGCTAAAATGATTTATTTCTTAAACACAGTTCCACCTGCTGAATTGAAATGGAATTTAGTAGTGACACTGATGAACCTTATGGTGCAATCATGATCCTTATTTATTTATCTATTCCTAGAGAGGACTGTAGGGAGGAGAAAGGAGGGGGGCTTCTGTAGGAGTAGGGTGCCTAGCTATGGTGTAGAGTTACTCACGAAATGATTTGTAATTCTGAGTAATCACTTAGGACAAGCCATCTTCATTTCATCTATACATGACTGCAGGCCAAAGTCAATACTCGTAGTGGAGTAATGAGATGAAGCAAACGGAGGGCTTTTATTAATGCTCAGAGGAGCACATCGGATGCTGCGTGCCCCTCCCGTGGGGGGATAGGCTTCTTCCTAAAGCTGGACCGAAAGGCCACAGAGGAGGGGGGCAGTAGGATATTAGGTACCAAAAAAAAAGAAAAGCATGTAATGTTGTTGTGTTTTTGTTCTCAAAAGAATACTGAATTTATTGGAGATCATTAGTGAAATTCTTCTCCTGACATAGTATCCAACATATGAATACATTGGATAAGAGAGTGAGAATAGCAGAAAGAGTTTAATAAAAAAAATTGGGCTTGCCAGCATTATGCCGTGCATGCCAGATTTTCGATTCATTAGTTATAATTTGAACGCGGCGCTGCTGTATTTGACGTTTGCAAAATGTTCATTTGCAATTGAACAATAACCATCTTATGTCTATTTCTAAGCTTGTGGAGCTTTTACAGTACAAAACTCATTAACTCCTTATAGGAACAGTAACACTAAAAAATGAAAGTGTTTTAAAGTAATGAAAATATCATGAACTGTTGCCTTGCACTGGTAAAATGGATCTGTTTGCTTCAGAAACAACTCTGTAGTTCATATAAACAAGCTGCTGTGTAGCAATGGCGGAAATTGAAAAAAGTCTATATGACACAAGTTAAATAGTGGATAACAGATAACACCATTATGTTCTACAGAGCTTATCTGCTGTGTAACCTGAGCCTTTTCTCCTTTAAATGACTGCCCCCATCACTACACAGCAGCTTATTTACATAAACAATGGAAGTGTTTTTGAAGCAAACACACCAGTTTTACCAGTGCATAGCGACACTGCATTTTAGTTTTATTACTTTATAACACATTTTTTGAGGTTACAGTTCCTTTAAGAGGGACAGGTCTTGACTTTAGCAAGCAGACCAAGGGATTTGACACATAGTGGATAGCAGGCTTGGCATTATGGGAGTTGTAGTGCAAAGGAAGGCAGGGAAAAGGAGAGGGGCAGCTAAATAGTGACTTACAGCAGCCCCTCTGGCATTTGCCAGAACCCACAGATTGCCATTCCAGGTCTGTATGATGGGAATTGGTACACTAAACTCAGATGAACTACTTACTTGCACAGCTATGGGACCTGTCACCCAGAAAGCTCAGGACCTGGGGCTTTCTGGATAACGGATCTATCCATAGTTTGTTACCTCAAGTTTATTAGAGAATCATGTAAATATTAAATAAACCCAATGGACTGGTTCTGCTTCCAATAAGGATTAAATATCTTTTAGTTTGGATCATGTAAAAGTTAATGTTTAATTATTACAAAGGAAAAGGTAATCATTTTTAAAGATTTGGATTATGTAGATAAAATGAAATCTACGAGAGATGACCTTTCTGTAGTTCGGCGTTTTCAGGATAACGGGTTTCCGGATAATGGATGCCATACCTGTAGCAGTTAAGCAGAAATGCACATGAGCAATATAAACGCTGTGATGCTGTGATTATTTAGTCATCATGGAGAGGTCACCACTGATGTTGCTAGGATCCCCTACCATCTGTGTGTTGATTTATGCATTTATTTATGCATTTAGAGCATACACACTATTGGTTGCCTTTGTGGATGTTAGTTACTATGCCCCATTCCAGCTCATAGACTCATATATAAACTTGCTTATCATTGACAGGTGACAGCTTTTGAACACAGAAATGTTGTTTAGGTTACCTTGTGGCACCACCATGCACCCAGCTGCTATCACCACTTATACAGGAGCAGAAATGGCAGTCATTGACACTGAAACATCTCAAAATTGGGGGAAATATTTCTTCTTGCATACAAATCAGCAGAGATTAACTTAAAAAGTACCATTTTTGGTAAAATCTTAGTAGATGTTTGAATTGTGTCCCCTACATTGGTTAGAGAGCCGTGAGTTAAAGATTTGACCATTGCGGGCTCCTTTCATTCTTTGTCATTAGGGTGATATATTCTGGGTGTAATGAGCTGTCATTCTACGGCCCACAGGCTTCTATCTTCATTTCACTTTACACGTTTCATTGGCAAAGATTAGGTTTTGCTCATTTCTTCTGTTCGCTCATTGCTCAAAGCCAAGGGTCTTCACAGGCTCCCAAAGCATCCTTAAACATCCATTTGCCACCTGGACAGCCACGTGTTCTTGTCAGGCCACAAAAATTAACTTAGGGCATGCGGGAACAATGTGCTACATGAAAATTACACACAAGTGCTGCAGAAAATGAAAACATCAAAATTCCGTGGACAGTCATTATTCCATCCATGGAGCCGAGAGAGGAAAGCGCTGTGATCAATAAAACACCAGTTCCTCCTTGTAAAACCAGTCACTTTAGTCACATTCTACTGAACAGCAGTCCTACCATGCAATATCCAGTAGAACTAAGGCTTTCCTCAGCAATGCCGCTCAGGCTACCCCAGGCACTAATAACCGTCTAAACACAGGCTGAAATATTCCCTGCTACCTCAAGCCCTGGCCTGTTCATGGTCCTGGTTCTGGGACTCTCATTTACCCTTGCAGCAGCCTTGCATGTACAATACAATATTAATAAATCCTCTATACTAAGTGGTTAAAGGAGCCAGCCTGCAGCTCAGCAAACAGTTTGAGAGCTGAATCCCTCTTCCCTCCCCACTCGCTTTCATACATATTTTACACTGCTCTTTGCCTCCGGCTATATCTCTCTCCTTCCTTCCCTTTTCACTTTTTCTTGCTTATTTGTTTTTTATTATTTTAACACCTCTGCTTCAGAAGGGGCTGTGGTGTATATAGCATATACACCAAACAAGATGAACCAAAATCAGGTTTTCAGGATTTTGGCCTCATTCAGACTCCTCAACATCCTTCCAAGCACAGAGGAAAACCATGGGTCCAATAAAGCATAAAATTGTACCAGTATAATCCTGCACTTTCCAGACTGATGTAAATATTACTGAAATACAGGGCTAACTTCAAAGAGAATTCTGAAGCAGAAGTGCATGGTGTACTGTAACAAAGGCATTGGCTTACCATAGAGACAATATCTACTACTGGGTGAGCAACCTGTGGGAAATTAGATAAAAAAAAGCATGCATACTTATATGAAACATCTATTGCCTGGATTGTAAGAGTAACTGAGGATAGTGCTGAGATGGTGAGTTCCAAACTTTCTGCAACAATCCTACATCTCCACTTGAGCAAATGCTCTTCTGTTACAGACACAAGTGTGAGGTCACACACAATATCTTTATATACACTACAATATATATTGTAATATCCCCACTCTTCAAGACATTTTGCACCCAACAATGAGATGCCAGATACTTGTGGTCTCATGCACCGTTTTTATTCAGTCATTCATTAAACCAGGGTATTAGTCACAGAGACAGGTAACCTCTTCCAGCTATCTAGTTTTTCTTGGGACAGTCCTAATTTTGACAGATCAGCCAGCAGTCCAGGATTGTTACTGAAATGTCCCAAGTTTCTCTTTGATCTTCTGCACTGATCAACCACAAAATGATACAAAGTTTCTGGAATTTAATTAAATAAAAGGTTCTTGACCCAGAATACTCAGCATCTGCACTTTGATACATTTGTAAAATTTTAAGATGAGCAAATATACATTTGTAATTGTCCTTAAGATAAGCAGGTCTTTTGGGCGAACTGAGACTCTTAATTAGCAAAAGTGTAATAACACATAAAACATTATCTATAACTCCCAGAAATGTGTTAAAATTTTCCATAACCTGCCAAATTGTATAAAATGGATGTGGTATTTAGGGGGGGGTGTGACCATAAAATGGACATTGTAAAGAAAGATATAAAAATACCCTTTGTTGGACAGAGCATACATGTATGATCCACATTTACCAGCCTAAAACCCATGGTAACACTTGCCTTATAAAAGGGGAGTCATATTGTTTGGATACAAGTAGAGTACTTAATGGGTCTCCATTGTGAGTGATACACCATGTCTCAAGCACTGGCCTATAATCATTAGCTGAGGATGGAATTGCATACTGCTAAATTATAGCTCCTCTGTTTAGTACCAAATAATGTGTAAATGGAGCAAAAATTAGAATATCTGTATGGAATTAAAGGCAATTGTACATTTTGTTCCTTCAATGGGCTCCATGTTACTTCTATCCCACCTTTTGTCACCATCATCTCTTCTGTCTTAACAACATCATTGTTCTACCTCCATCGACTGTAAAATCATCTCTGAATAGTCTGTAAGCTTGATATAATGGTGCTGATTGCTAGAAGTAAAAGGCTTCTGTATTTCTTAAACTGGTATTTGGGATTTGGATTCAGCATTATATTCACTTTCCACTTCACTTTCCACTTTCCACCTTTGCATAGGGGAACAAGTTGTCATAATGCCTGTCTTAGCTTAAGTAAGAATTATCTGAAATGGGTAATTTTTTATTTATTTTCTTCGTAGTATTTAAAGGGAAACTGTGATGGGAAAACATGTTTTTTTTTAAAACACATCCGTTAATAGTGCTGCTCCATAAGACTTCTGCACTGAAATACATTTCTCAAAAGAGCAAACTTTAGGAGGGAACTGCTTTCTGGCATGCTGTTGTTTTTTCCTTCTCAGTGTAACTGAATAGTACACAGTGGGACACGGGTTTTACTATTGAATGCTGTTCTTAGATCTACCAGGCAGCTGTTATCTTGTGTTAGGGAGCTGTTATCTGGTTACCTTCCCATTGTTCTGTTGTTAGGCTGCTGGGGGGGGGGAGGGAGAGGGTGATATCACTCCAACTTGCAGTACAGCAGTAAAGAGTAATTGAAGTTTATCAGAGCACAAGTCACATGACTTGGGGCAGCTGGGAAATTGACAAAATGTCTAGCCCCATGTCAGATTTCAAAATGAAATATAAAAAAATCTGTTTACTCTTTTGAGAAATGGATTTCAGTGCAGGATCCCTTTAATAACTTAGAACAGGTCAGCATGGTCGTTAGCATTGCTGTCTTGCTGTTGTTGCAGGTTTGGTCTGATTCAAGGCACTATCTGCAAGGAGTTTGCTGATTCTCCCTGTGGTCACTTGGGTTTGCTTCAGATACTCTGTGGCTTATACATTGATGAATAAAGATGAAACTAAGAGCAGAACAGAGCTGTATCAACAAGGCAGGAAATTCAAAATGTTAGCCCTGAATATAGTTTTAGGACTGCCAGGGAAGTGGCTGCTAGCATTGAGTATGGACAATTTGCAATTTCGTCCAACCATGGCATGCAATATAGTAACTTTCACCATCACACACCAATAGCTATACCCCAATATTTTATTATACAAGATATACTTAATTAAAGGGATGGACAGTGACCTGATTGTAATAACCTCTCTTACCAATGGGAGAAATTAATTCCTTCCCATTGCAACCTTCTTCCATACCGGTATGGGATCTATTATCTGGAATACTTGGGACCTGGGGCTTTTTTTCTGTAACTTGGATCACCATACCTTACTACAAAAATATATTCACACATTTAATAAATCCAATATGATTGTTTTGCTATTAATATAGATTAAAGGAAAATGAAAGGCTAAAATTAAGTAAGCTTTATCAGAAAGGTACAGTATATATATATAAATACATCAGTAAACCCTGAAAGTAATGCTGCTCTGAGTCCTCTGTCAAAAGAAACTCAGCATTTAATTCTTTTTATTGTGTACACATGGACTTCTTTATCAGACTTCCTGTTTTCAGCATAAACCTCCTTGCCCCGAGCGTGAGCATGCTCAGTTTGCTCCTCTTCCCCCTCCCTTCTCTGAGCCCAGAGCTATAAGTGAGCAGGGAGAGACTCAGGCAGGAAGTGATGTCACACCAAGATAAAATGGCAGCTGTATCCTAAACAAACAAATAGAGCTTCTATAGCTGTTTACTCAGCTAAAGCATTCTGCAGAATAACTATAGTGTCATAGCTTGTACTATTGTGGCTAATCTTTTGACAATAAACTGTTTTTGTAGCTTTCTGTCTCTTTTAATGCAAATGGAAACAAAATAGAAATATAATTATTTACTTACAATGGACACTTTGAGCTTTCTGGATAGTGGGTTTCATGATCAGGGATACCATACCTGTATATTGAAAATGCCTGTACTGAGAAGATAGTATTGGCTTGGTTTTGCCTTTGTGTGGAGCTCTGTGTGGACAGGTTGAAACAACAAATACGGCACAGGACTCACCACGTAGATCAGGTGGTTCAGGTGCAGCAGCCACAGATCTTCAGCTTAGGGAGCAGATTAACCAATAGCAGAACAATCAGGGGGAATCTAGGCACTAAAAAAACTCAACAAGGGACACAAAAAAAAATTGTTTAAAAAATATATTAATTATTGTAGATTAATTTAAAGAAGGATCAGTATCACTTTTGGCCCTATGAGTTTCATGATTAAGTGCCCTGGGGGGCATGAAATGCGTAGGGCCAATGGAGATACTGATCCTTTTTAAAACACATTTATAATATATTTTAACTTTATTTCTTGGGTCCCTTGTTAAGTTTTTTGAGTGCCTGGATGCCCCCTGCTTGTTTTGGTATTGGTCAGGTTGGCCAGACACAAGCGCTGCACTTTATTACAGTTGAATACAGCGCTGCCTTTTCACTTCTGAAATGTACACCAGAAATGAATGTGTTAATATAGTGTAAAATGTGATCTGCATCAATTGCATGCGTGTTGTGGTCTCAGCTTGTGCCACCTGTCCATCTGTTTGCACACCCGACACAGAGATCAATAGTAATGAGCGGAGCAGGGGTCCATCTCTCCCTTATCATGCCATTCCCACCAGCCCTGTGCTTCAACCCCCCTCCAGCAAATGTGCAAGAGAAGCATCTCAGGATGTCATCAATCATGAGTGGCGGTGACAGCGCGCCCAGGCTCACCAGTGCTGGGATGTTTTAATAAGGCATCCATTAAAGCCCTCAAATAAATTGCAATTTGAAAACAGAAGAGGATCTGGGCCAAGTTTTTCTCATCCATCTTACTGCATGTCGTATAATGTAATTGCGTTGTTAATTTAGCCTGGAACTTTCTCAGTTCTCTGTTCCACTGTCATGGCATTATTTCCCCGGAGACCGCGTTGAGTGTGTGAGTGTGTGTAATCAAGAAGTGTGTGAGTGCCAGGAAATCATGTGTATATGTGTATATGTAAGTGAGTCTTTATCTTCTTGTGAGTATACGGTTTGTTTTTTTATGCGTAATTGGGGGAGAGGTATTTATTAAAAGTGCCAAGTATACTTCAAGAGATATAAGA
Source organism: Xenopus borealis (assembly GCA_024363595.1). NCBI lineage: Eukaryota > Metazoa > Chordata > Amphibia > Anura > Pipidae > Xenopus > Xenopus borealis. Next base: position 96,897,955 of record CM044445.1, on the reverse strand, counting down.
TAATATCATATAAATACTGTAGATATATATATATATATATATATATATACAGTATATACATCTAGCTAATATATGATCATAACAAAATGTATGCTATATCTCGTTTTGTCTAAAATAAGACTGAAGCAATCATTATTTCTTTGTTTCTTGACTTGTGGGATATTTGCCACATTGTTGTCTTCCTACCAGTGTCCCATTGTGACTTTGGATGTGGTTTTGCCAGTGCAAAGGGGGCTCAGTATTAACCATGTTGCTCCTTAAGGAGAATGTCTGGCTATGCTTTCCCACATTTATACTTATTTATTTATTTATTTTCCTGCACCCAAGCTACATTTTAAGCTCAAAATAAAACTGATAAAACCTATGCTAAGTGGTTACTCTAGCAATTACTTCAGAGTTCACCAACCTTGCTTTACCCGTGAGTTACAGTCAAATGTAAAAATAGTTGGGAAGAAACAAGCATGAAAACAAGTCATTTATGGTGCCAAATAATGGATGTAATTGGCTATTGGATAGTCCCTGTGTGGACTGCCAGGCTAAGGAGGCTCTACTTGGCAGTACACCTAGTTTTTATGAAACCAAAACTTGCCTCCAAGCTTGGAATTCAAATATAAACACCTGCTTTGAGGCCACAGGAAGCAACATTCATGGGCTTGGTGAGCAATATTTTGTTTGCGAGCCACTGGTTGAAGATTAGTAATGGGCGAATTTATCTGCCAGGCACGAATTTGCGGCAAATTCCCTCATTTCGCCACCAACGAATAAATTCACGAATCACCTGAAAAAATTAGCCGAATCGCCAAATCGATTCGCCAAAAAAACGACGCCCGCGTCCAAATATGCCATTTCACTAATTTTTCACCATTTCGAGTTTTCCCTGGAGATTAACTAATTTTTCAGCGAAACGGGACAAATTCGCCCATCACTATTGTGGACCACTGAATTAATTCTTTGTAAAGCTTGTGATTCTCTAAACCAGATTATACCATACCCTGAAGTGATGGGAAATTGCACCTTATTATAGAGCTAAACAATTGGCTTTTGAGCTATCAAGGAGACTATTTATTATAACCTTCTCTAAAACTTCATGTATTTGTACTCATGGTAGCTCAGACCTTTCTCCTTGTTAGTGCTTTTCCATTTATTGGGTTGGATATCAGACGTAACAGAAGAGCCAGGCAATAATGTAATGGTGGTGTAACACAAAGACATTATAATCAACCCATGATCCTACGCTTGGGCAGCCCTGCCTTAGAGGGGTATAATACTAATATATTTTCCTGCAGAAAACTGCTTATTACAGGAGAATACTTATGCTGACATAATTTTCTTGTATGCTTCTGGCAAAATATGTCCTTGCTTTGATGACGTCCTTTTATATCCCTGCTTGATTGGTAACAGACACTTTTATAAGTATACAGCCCATCAGCCACTAGATTAGAATCTAGGCCATGCACCTGTCTTCTTTTTTACAGTATTATAGCATAGTTAGAGCTGATATGGAAGGTTGTGGCCAGACAGCAAGAAACAATGTCAGCTTAGGGTGAACTGAAATCAAAGTAAGTGATTCAATGAACTATCCCTACATCTCAGTGGAAATATAATTATACATTCAGGTTTATATGTCTGTTAGACCCACACAGAAGAAATACACAAAGGTATAGTGACCCTTAAAAGACCAGCACCCAAGAAAGAAAGTTCAACATTCACGGTTATGATTGCCTGGGCCATTTCTAATATGGAAGAATGTTGCAATGGGAAGGAATGAATTTGTAACTTTGGAAAGATCAGGTAACTGGCTTTGTGGCCTCTGCATTACAAATGGATTGCCTTCAGTTACCAGACTGTGCATCCTTCCTTGAAAAGGCAAACGTTTCCTACGCCTATGCATATTTTGCATATTTTGGCAAACTCTAATCTTTTAAAAATATAATTCACTCCGTATTCAGCCTCATTTTTGGGTTTTTTTTTCTCTCTCTCTATGTAAATTTCCCTCACTTTAAACGTCATTGTCTGTAACTATTGGCAGCCAAGCTTGGGGAATAAGCCAAGAGTTTGCTCACAGCTAATTCAGAGAGCTAATTCTCCTCGACTTCTTGCCGGCTTTTAACATGGTTGGCCATCTGCTTCTGTAAACTCTCTGTGCGTGAGACATGTATAAAGCAGCGTCTCGTGTTCCTATCTTCCACGTCTGACATTTCATCCAGTTTACATTTCGGCAATATTTATTTTCTACTATTTCTAGCAGTTTCAGCAAGGACAGAATAGTTAGTTGGCCAGTCTAATAAACAAATGAGTTACCAAAGCATAATATGGGCCGGCACATGTCTAGATGGTTTCTGATCTGGAATGCACCAAGGCGCTTCATAACTACTTGAAAGTATATAAGCCAAATTGTAGTACTTTTTAACCAAATGGCTTGCTTTCTTTAGTGGCTAAAACCCATTACCTATGCCATAGTTTGTGAAATTATGGGGCACATTTACTAAGGGTCAAATTGAATTTTCGAATAAAATTCAAATTTTTTAAATTTACAATTTCGAAGTAATTTTGGGTTACTTTGACTATCCAATAGCCCAAAATTCGATTTGAATTGAAAAAAAAAATTTGAAAATTAGAATTTTGAAGTACTTTCTCTTTAAAGTCCTTTGTATTCGACACCTAGACACCTTAAAGCTGCTGAATTGCCATTTTAGCCAATGGGGGACCTCCTACAGCCTGTCCTGAATTTTTTTCTAAGTTCTAGGAATTCGAAGGATTTTTTTGAAAATCGCTCAAATTGTTCAAATTGAACAATGCATTTGAACAATTTGAACTATTTCAATTTGATCGAAAACAGACCAGTTTGGTCAATTTTTGAGCAGAAATTACCTTTGAAAAAAATTTGATGATGGAATTTTGAAGTTTTTTAACTTCGAAATTTGACCATTAGTAAATCTGCCCCTATGTGTGCCCCTAGGTAGGCATAAAGAATGGGCAAATACAAGAGATCCTCTGCACACAACCCATTATCAATATATTAAGGACATTGAAACATTTTGTACCTTAAGATAGCAAAAATGCCTTCTCCTTTAAACAAAACAGAGATTGTTTGTCCATACATTGCAATATATTTAAACTGGCCAACTACGTCAAAGTCATCCCCTTTATGGCCAGTCCTACACTCAATTTCCTCTGATTTTCATTTTGTTTGTTATAGTTCATATAGGAGCAGTGACCAGCTCTCTGTTGTAGCTCCCACCCCTTCCAGCTATAGTCAGGGGATCCCACAGATGGCTAATAAAAGGGAAACCAAGTTTGGGGGTTTTAGCAGTGAGTAAGTTGCAGGTAAAACTTAGTCCTCAATTTTGCCTTGTTTGTTATAGGCATAAAGCATGAACACAGCATAGCCATCGTCTCAGAAGCAATTGTTCAGCTTATGGGCATTTAGGGGGACATTTTGCACCCATTGCTTTCACTTGGAGTAATGCTATCTAATCTTTATATTTCACTAAACTTTTCCCCCTAAATGAATTATTGGCAAACTCTTTGCCTATAAGTTGACCTTTCATTGATAATATTATTATTATTAATATACAGGTATGGGGTCTGTTATCCAGAAATCCAATTCATTTCAGTCTTTACTCTGGTGGAGGTTACAATCTAAGGTCCCTTTTCACATTCCTACATACCATGGTCAATTTAATTTTAGGTCAATCACTTTAATAAGGTCAACCTGCCTGTATGTTTTTGTTGGAGTGAGGGAGAGCTTTAGGGCCCTTACACATGGGCATTTTTACCTGCGCTCCCCTGCGTTCCATTTTGCTGCGTTCAGCCGCAGGGGAGCGCAGGTATAGACGCACTCAATTATTTTCAATGGGGCTGTACTCACACGAACGCATGTAGGCGCCAAACGCAGGAAAAATGCAGCATGTTGCGTCTGAATCTGCGTTCGGCGCTTACACGCGTCTCGTGGGTACAACCTCATTGAACAAAATGAGGTGGGTCTAGACCTGCGCTCCCCTGCGGCTGAGCGCAGCCAAACGCAACGCAGGGGAGCGCAGGTCCAAAACGCCCGTGTGTACCGGCCCGTAAGGAAGCCAATGCAAGCACAGGGAGAACATTTAACTCTTTGAGAATAGTGAACTGTCTTGAATCAATTCTAGGACCCCAGTGCTGGAAGGTAGCAATCAGGGCCAGAACTAAGGGTAGGCAGAAGTGCCTGGTAAAAAGTCTTCTTCCTACTCCTAGTTCGGGTGGTAAGCTCGCCTGCTGCGCTTGCCTCCCTCCTCTCTCCTCCCCTCCCTCTTGTCTCCTCCCCTCTATCACTCTCCCCTTCCTCTGCCACTCCCCCCTTCCTCCCTTGCCCTTGCCTTCCCCTTCATTACTCTCCCCTCATCCCTTCTCTTCTTATGGCATATGCGTGCACTGGGTGGGGGCGGTGGTTGCCAACTGGGTGCCTAGGGGCCCTGTCAGTTTGGCCCAGTCCTTGCAGCAATGCTAACCATACTCTTGAACAGTGTTATTGTTATAAAATCAAGCACAGCTATAGGTTCGTCCACATCTGACAGTATGTTCCAATATCTTGCACTGATGAGATTTAACAAGATTGAAACAGGCTGTCTAAAAGTTGGGATATATTAGGCTGTATATATGCTATAAAACCAGCTGTTCTGGATGCATAGTTGGCCACAGGGACATAAAAGGGTGATATGCATGTCTCTGCCCATAATACCTTAGGTGAGAGTTAAAAATCTATTTTCTTGTATTAAGGCAGTTCTATGTGTATAATATGTAAATATATTCTGTTTTCAGAAGGCTGAACACTGCATGGCTTTTTGGCTCATTTTAGCCTCCCCCTTACCAGGTTGATTCCTCTATTTTATTTATAAATGCCCCTCTTAAAAATGTTCCTAAGATAATGGATGAGCATTATTCTTACAATCCTTCATGATAAATGGTTGAGTCCTATATATCTCTTTTTTGATGCTGAGAACTGGGGAATGCCCATTTTACATTTCATATAATGTTTATGTCGTTTAGCCATTACACTAAGTGGCCTTGCTCAGTAAATGGAACTGGATAGGTGGAACAATCTGACAGTGCTTTGAATAAAACTGCTGCTGAGTTAGATGGGTGCTGAATGCATAACTACCACCTAATGCTAAATATCACTTGCACGTATACAAACTATTGGTGAACTGACCGTGCTAAATTTACAGACAAATAGCAACAGGTTTGCACTGCTTGACTGTGAGGGTGGAAATGTAGTGCAGTGGGTGTGACATGGAGAAGCTTATCAAAATGTGTGCATTTTTAAGGTTTTTGTTAATGTGAAAAAACTCAAAAAGTTAGCAAACTCAACTCACTAAATGCACTTAATAAATGCTTTAATAAAAGAATTGTAAAACAAAAAAAAAATCTGGAAAATCCAATCAACTAAATTTGGGAAAGACTCTAAAGCAGCAAATTCTATTCATCACCTGTCTTTCAACTAAAAGAAAAAACTCCAATTGAAATGCTCACATTTTGCATAGGACAATTTCTATTGACTTCTACGTGAAATTAGCTTTGGCAGCTTTTTGATGCCATTTTTTTAATTTCAACAAATCTTGAAAGCTTCAGTTTTGGTAAATATTATTCTAAATCTAATCTGTATCCCCATTATTCCAAATGAAAACATCAAAGGTCTAGTTTTAGAGGTTTGTGAGGTTTTTGATACCTTGAATAAACTAAAAACCTGAATGTTTGCTTATTTATGAAAAACCTCGAAAGTAAAAATCTCGAATCAGTGCAACCAAAGTAAAAACCGGAATACTTGAAATGTCACGTTAAGGGCTCTTACACACGGGCATTTTTACCTGCGCTCCCCTGCCTTCTATTTTGCTGCGTTCAGCCGCAGGGGAGCGCAGGTATAGACGCACTCAATGCTTTTCAATGGGGCTGTACTCACACGAATGCATGTAGGCGCCAAACGCAGGAAAAATGCAGCATGTTGCGTCTGAACCTGTGCTCCCCTTCGGCTGAACGCAGAAAAATGGAACGCAGGGGAGCGCAGGTAAAAACGCTTGTGTGTAAGAGCCCTTACAGTGAAAAAAAAACTCTAACTGCTTGAATTTATCGTTGTCACGTACCGTGTCCCTGGTGGTCTAGTGGCTCACCTCCATAAACGCGGGAGCGCCCGCCATGCCTCCAGCGGGGACGCTCACCGCGTGCATCCTTACCCTTCCCCTGCCGGTTCCCTAGTGCGCGCCGCGCGCGCACTTCCGCCTTTTATAGGCGCATGCGCGCCGGCGTGATGACGTCACGCGCAATGGCGCGCAATTCAAACTGTATTTAAAGGGATCTTGGTATTCAGAGCATTGCCCGTTGTTAGGTTCTATTTGTCTAGTTCCTGGGTGTTTTCCTATATGTATCCTGACTGATCTACTGTGTTTGACCCTTGCTTGCCTGACTTTTCCTGCTATTCTCCAATCCTGACCTTTTGGCTTGTCTGATTACTCTGTCCTCCGGTATCCTGACCTTTTGCCTGTTACCTGACTACTCTACACTCTCTAATCCTGATTCTGGCCTGTCTGACTATTCTACGCAGCTTGTGCTGTTCCGACCTGCCTACTCCATTTGGTGGTATTCTTCTATCTATTTCCCTGGTGAGACGATCGTGCCCCTGTGCTAGCCAGAACTTTTGCTCTACACCTCTCGATAAGTCCAGGTGGCATCTGAGTAAGCCGAGGGCTCCTCCCGAGGCCAAAGGCGGTCACTTAACTGGTGAAGCCGAGCTGAGACAAAGGTGTTTGGCACCTGTTCTGGTATTGGGTGCCGTTCGTGACAATCGTGTTTTCAAGCAAAAACCATTGAAAAACTGGCTACAAACATCTTCAAGCGGTTCAAGGGACCTCTGCCATTAACTTCTACATGACCTCAACAGGTATTCGCTGAAGCATTTCTGTATTAGAGCTATTTCCAGCTTTGGGGCATAATAAATCTTGAAAAATGTGGGTTTTTTTAATTCGAAAAATTCAAGTTTTTACTGAAACTACCTTCAAAAACTTGAACTCAACCTTTCATCATCATCATCATCATTTATTTGTATAGCGCCGACAAGATACGCAGTGCTTTCCTTAGTTATAACAAACAGGGAATAAAAGTGGATAACAATCAAGGATATACAGATACAATAGGATTAGAGGGCCCTACACATTACAATTGAGACATTAGGGTTTCAGACACAATTTGTGATTTATGATACAGCAGTGATTGATTATTTAAGGTACATTGAATAAGCTTCTCTAAACAGGAGGGTCTTTAAGGAGCGTTTGAAAGTTTGGAAAGAAGGAGAAAGTCTGACAGCTCGAGGCAGAGAGTTCCAGAGAAAAGCAGAAGCCCGAGAGAAGTCTTGTAGACGAGAATGGGCAGAAGTGATTAGAGGAGAAGCGAGGCGAAGGTCAGAAGCAGAGCGAAGGTTGCGTGTAGGAGTGTATTTGGAGATCAGAGATGAAATATAGGGAGGGGCTTCATTGTTAAGGGCCTTGAATGTGAGGGTTAGTAATTTGAATTTGATTCTGAAGGAGATTGGGAGCCAGTGAAGGGACATGCATATGGGAGCAGCGGATGTTGAGCAGTTAGATAGATGAATAAGTCTAGCAGATGAATAAGTCAACCTTTGAAAAATAACCACTATAATATTACTTGTGTGAAGTTGTGAACATTCCTTTGCTGAAGCATTCTCCCTTAAAGGGGTTGTTCACCTTTGAGTTGACTTTTAGTATGATGTAGAGAGTGATATTCTGAGACAATTTGTAACTGGTTTTCATTTTTTATTATTTGTGTTTTTTGAGTTATTTAGCTTTTTATTTAGCAGCTTTCCAGTTTGCAGTGTCAGCAATCTGGTTGCTAGGGTCCAATTTACCCTTGCAACCATGCATTGACTTGAATGAGAATATGGAATATTAATAGGATAGGGTCAGGAAATAAAGATGAATAATAAAAAGTAGCAATAACAATGGGATGCCTTCCAGAACCAAGCAATGGCACTTTGGGACCGCCTGATAGAAAGGAAGTATGACAATGAAATGATAAGGAGAGCTTACGAAAGGGCAGTGTCTACTCCTAGACAAGACCTTATAAATAACACAAATAAAAAATATTCCAACAAGAAAAATAACATGAAAAAAGCTGTAACAGGGGGCTTTATTGAAACAAGAACAAACTTCCCCGACCCTTTTCATAACCCCTTATAGCAAACAGGCCAATCAAATTAAAACCATCATTAAGAAAAGACTGGATGTTTTGAGAATGGATCCAATGTTGGACCAAACCTATTTACAAAACATCAAGTTTGTTTTCAAGCGAAACAAAACTATAGCAAATGAGATATCGCCGAGTATGTATGTCCCCAAACAGAACACCAAACCAGGTAATAAGTGGTTAAATAAAAATGGCAGCTTTAAGTGTGGAAAGAATAGATGCAAGGTATGCAAACACATGCTGGTCAAGGATAGTTTTGAAAGCACAGTAACAGGGAAGGAATTCCCCATAAGAAGCTACATCAATTGTGACACAAAGTCAGTGATTTATCTAGCCTCTTGTGACTGTGGCAAACAATATGTGGGTAGAACTTCTAGACCACTAAAAGAACGGTTAAGGGAACATCTCATACCAATAGATATAACAGACTTTGAATTGAAGAACTCCAAACAAAACAGAGCCTCTGCCATCAGTAAACATATAATGAGAAACCATAATGGCAATTTTGGATGGATTAAACTCCAAGGGATAGAACAGGTGAGACTAGGTGCACGGGGGGGAGATCTGTTAAAAAAGATAGACCAAAGAGAGGTGTATTGGATATACACATTAAAGACACGATACCCACTAGGAATGAATAGTGATTGGGAAGTCTCTTGTTTCTTGTAAACTCCCCTGTAATATTGCTGTTCCTTGTTAAGCCCCCTGAGTCATTGCACAAGCTTAAGCCATAAGTTCTATATTAAAAGAAATAGACTGTATTTAAACTGTTTAGTTATGTTAAAACTTTATTAAAATAAGAACAGTCATATATATGCAAATGTGCCATACAACACTATATCTGCCAATTGATATATACAAATAGACACATGCTAATGCTTATTACAAAATTTATATTAGCCTGTATTCACCTGAAGTGAATTTTTGTAACATGTTACAATTTTAAAGTTTATTGATTTTAAAGTGGTACACTATATAAAGCAGGATGTTGTAACATGACTCCACCTCTGATGAAGTGCCAAAGAGAGGCATGAAACGCGTCAGGTGACTAGACACGTCAAGGTGAAGCTCTAGGTTTCAAATAAGGTACCTGTTCATTGCCTATTGAAGAATAAAGCTTTTTTATCCAAAGTGCCCGTGGTTATAGCTTCCTGTCATTATCTAACGTTTATGGATGCTGAATTTGGGACTGGAGACCAGCCGACAGGTAGAATCCATGTGGCCATTTGACAGGACCGGATTCAAGTGAGTAATTTTGTCTTGAATAACAATAAATGTGCAGCTTTAGAGAGGATTTGTTTTTTGAAAGCTAGAAAGAGTCAGGAGAAGAAGACATATAATTCATAAACTATAAAAAATAAATAATGAAGACCAACTGAAAGGTTGCTTACAATTGGTCATTCTATAACATACTAAAAGTTAACCTGAAGGTGAACCACCCCTTTAACTACTTTAGGAACAGTGACATCCAGGGCCGCAATTAGAAATCACAGGGCCTCATACAACAAAATTTTCAGGGCCCCCTGGGCCCTACCCAGACCAGCCCCCAAGCCCCACCCCAGATCCTGCCCACTCCACACTACAATTAAAAGACCACACAGACATCAGCACTAAAAAATGGTAACCCTGCCACAAACACAATGGGGCCACAGGGAATATATTAAAAAACATTGGTGCCATAGCACCCCTTATAATTAAAAAAATTGGAGCCCCAGAGAATTAAAAAAAACAAAAAAACATTGGCAACAGGGCCCCCCTTACAAGTTAAAAAAACATGTGGTTATAAAAAGTCATTAGTGATCAGCCCCCCCCCTGCAAGTAAAAAAAAATGTATGGACTGGCCCCCCCACAAGTTATAAAAAGCCATTGGTTACCTCCTTAACTTAAAAAAAATAACTTTTTAAAATATATTTTTAAAAAATAGTTTGCCAGGGTTATGTGTCTAAGGAGGGCCCTGTAAAGCTGTACAGAGATTGGATAAGGGGATGCAATCCCAATGCAGCTTTACAGGGACTTATTCTTAAAGGACCAATGATGGTACAGAAAATCTTGGATGGAGCTGCTGTCCTATTTTGTGAAGCTGGCAGCACGCTGAAAGCAGGGAGGCTGGCCAAATAAGTAAGTGAAGCATGGCTGGGTCCCACCTTAGACACAAAAACCTGCGGGCCCGGGATAACTGTTCTCCCTGTGCCCCGCTGATGGCGGCACTGGTGACATCTATCCATGAGCTATGCAGAATGCTCCAATTAATGGGACCAATATGGTAGCTAAGGGAAATCCAGCCCAGAGCTCCCACTTTGGTGCAGATGGAGCAAATATGCAATGAACGTTACTGGAGTTGTCCAGAAGGTATAATTTGCTGCCCTGGTGACTTTAATATTTAAAACAAGTTTACTCTCCTACTGCATCTTAATGTAAACTTTCAGAAAGAGTAACTACAAAGACTCACAGTTTCTCTCTCCCCATGACTATGCAGCATGTTTAAATAACCTTTGAAGACAATGGTCCCTCTAATCCCTTCTTGTCTTTGTGCGCACTTTTAGGGGCAGATTACAGGGCAGATTTACTAAATTCGTCTAAAATTCACATGAAGAATTTGTATCATATTTGAATTTGAATCTTCGAATATGCAAATTAGGCAAATTTGACCATCGAATATTCCAGTTTGAATGATTCAAATATTCAAATTTAATTTTATTCAAATATTCAAAAATTTGATGGTCGAATACTTCTCGAAAAAAAAAAATTCGATCGTTCGCTTAAAATCGTTCCAATATTCTATTCGAATTTGATTCGAATATTCGAACGAACGATCGAATTTTCTATATTTGATCGTTCGTTAGTTCGTTCGATCGAATTGCGGTAAAATCCCTCGAATTCGATAGTTGAATTTGAGGATTTTACCTCCCCACTATTCCTTTGGTCGAATTTAAAAAAATTTTCAATTCCAAAATCGACCAATAGTAAATCTGCCCCTTACTAATGGTAAAATTTCGAATTAAAATTTTTTTCAAAATTCAACCATGGGAATAGTGGGGAAGTAAAATCCTTCGAATTCGACTATCGAATTCGAAAGATTTTACCGCAATTCGATCAAATTTTTTATATTTGATCAAAGATAATGATGCCCAATTTCAGTAGCTTTGATCTGGCGAAGTAGGTGGTCCAATTAAAATTTAAAGGAGAAGTTATTCGACCATCGAATATTCAAATATTCGAATAAAATTTTATTTGAATATTCGAATTCAAATATTCGATGGTCGAATTTGCCTAATTTACATATTTGAAGATTCGAATTAGAATTTAATACAAATTTGATCGAACTTCGAATTATTCACGTGAATTTTGTAAATCTGCCCATTTTTTAAAACTCTGCGCTCAGGTCAGAATAAATGCAAAATGTTGTGTTTTTACAGAAGATTCTTTGTGTGCACCAAAATTGTTTAAAGAACCCTAGTGCCCCAGAAATAACTGCTGTGGTATATACTCCTTCTGCACTGTGTGATCTAATGCTCTGAAGCTTTTTCATCATTTTTGTATCATACTTTGTGTTCTATACATAGCTGGTTAAAAAGTAATTCATAAAGAATAGCCTCTCATAAATCCCTCTTTGCAACTACTGATCTGGAAGGGAAGACAAATTAATTGCCTTCACATTTCACATAGACATATGAAACCAAAGTGCTACATAGGAAAGGAAAACTCATTTATTTATAAAGCAAAATGTAATCTTGTCGGCTAGAATCCCATAGGGTCTAATGAGATCTTAAATACACAGTATGAAGATTTAAAATAGGGATTTATTGAATTCCAGTGAGTTCTCTAATTAATTAGGTTCTTAAAAAGTTGTTGTTGGAGGGAGGGAGCATAAAAAGACAGGGTTTAAGACTTGATCGCTCATTTTGGGGTGACCAGTAGAAAGAAAGAGGCAATGATCAAAGCGCGACATTACAAGGCAATATTTTAGTTAAAATGGTTGAAATTCAGCCCTAAAGAAAAAGAGAAATGACATGGTCCAATATACAGGGGGTGGTAAAGCAGTTGATTAATCAAGAACTTTGCAAAGGAAAAGCAATTTTGGTATGAAATGAAAAGTGAACTATTAATCGTAATAGGTGGTAGATATGTAATTAATTCTTTTTCATAAAAGTTTTGCAGACAGAAAAAGAACATCATCACGCTTACGGGAGACAGATAAATTATAGAAGGTTTTGCAGCATTTCCTAATGGGATTACACTTTATAGAAGGAATAGTGTTCAAGGAACACGCAGTGACAAACTGAGTCTAATTTATTAGTAACCTCAGCTGGGTGTTTGGCAATGGCAAAAGTAAATTCCAAAGTATAAAACTAAACTATTTTATTATAGGTTGGGCTGAGACAAGGAGATAAGTAACTGTACTGGATGGCTACAGCGGTGTGGTCCTTAGCCAGTTATTTATTTCAAATACTCATCAGCAGTTCACCAATGAATCTAAAATTAGCCCAAATTACTATCTTAATGGGGCCTAAATATACATTAATATTTTCAAGTAGATCTTGAGTTGGTGACAATAAGACACCAAAGCAAATTGATACAAAAACAGCTAGATACCATCACCCCCAGTTTACACTTGAAAAAAGGGGGATATTGTTGAACTGATTTTACTGTATTTGCATGATGCAGTTAATGATTCTCAGATTCTGTTTTGTCGTCTTTAAATACACAAGGTGCATGATTGACGCAGGCAATGAATACACGCTCTGACATCATGAAGTTGAGTCCCAAAATGACGATGGAAAAGATGTGCACCTCGAACTTGACGCAGCACCACGGATCGACATGGACGAAGACGTTTCTGACAGGTAAGTGTCCTTATATAACCATTAGTGGCTAAAATAGAAATGGACTGTTATACAGGTATATGACCTGTTATCCAGAATGCTTGGAACCTGGGAGTTTTCAGATAATGGATCCTTCTCTAATTGTGATATCCATACCTTAAGCCTACTGGAAAGTCATGCAAATGCTAAAAAAAACCAATAGACTTGTGTTGCTTCCAGTAAGGATTAATTATATCTTAGTCTGGATCAAGTACAAGGTACTGTTTTATTATTACAGAGAAAAAGGAAAAATGTGGATTCTTCGGATAAACCGGTATTATGGGAGATACCCTTTCCCTAATCGGATAATGGGTTTCAAGATAATGGATCCCATTCCTGTACTAAAGAGTTAAATGGGTGGTTCACCTTCAAGTTAACTTGTTATTGCCACTTTTTATTACTTTTCATTCTATTCAGTCCCTCTCCTATTCATATTCCAGTCTCTTATTCAAATCAATGCAGGGTTGCTAGGGTAATTTGTACCCTAGAAACCAAATTGCTGACACTGCAAACTAAATAGCTGCTGAATAAAAAGCTAAATAACTATAAAACCACAAACAATAAAAAATGAAAACCAATTGCAAATTGTCTCAGAATATCACTCTCTACATTATACTAAAAGTTAACTCGAAGGTGAACAACCCCTTTAAGCACGGGCAACCTTATATTCTGGTAGACGAAGCAGGGGTCTCTGGGAGAGAAAGCAGTAGTTGAGAAAGCAGTAGTAACAGTAACAAGGACCTCATTTAGAGTTAAGGCTGATTACAATGGAACTGGCTCTTGCAGAAATTGGATCTGCTTTAGACATGACATCCATTGACTTCTGTTTAGGTCCGACGCATTTTTTGAGCAGGTAATTGAAGTCAGACAGACAGTCAGTGTTGCATAATACAGGTTTGGTTAAATATGTGTCTTGGTATATATGAAAAACTGATACCACTTCCTTTCGTTTATTTGATTTATTTATGGCTTGATATCTTGTTACAGAATTTTAGCTATATCTCCATGGAAAATATTTTTGGAAAGTAGTAAAATACAATATATATCATTTTCCATGTCTATAGGGGGTTTCAAATGTGGGAGTCTTACCTAAGCAAACTCTCTTATAATATGCACTGAAAACCTGTGCTTTATTTCACAAATGCACTTGCCAATATTAACCAGAACTTTGCTTTAATTTTATACGTTTTAGTAGACTGTTGCTATTAACAGCACTTTAGTACCGATGTCTGCAAATCAGCCCCGGTATGGCTATGGGACTTTAGGTTTTTTACGGATAAATGGGTCTTTGCTTGATTTGGATCTCCATACCTTAAAGGGGAAGGAAAGGCTAAGAGAACTTGGGGGTGCAAAATGTTAGGCACGCCCAAGTGTTTGTATCAACTTGCCTGTAACCCCTGGGCCAGTGCTCATATGAGCAGAAAACTGCACCGGCTCGGGGTTATACCAGTGAGCACCACGGAACGATCTACTTCCGTCTTCCTCATGCGCAGTAGAGCGAAAACCTGAACTTTAACTTAAATGTTGGCTATTTCATTCTACTGCACATGCGATTTCCCCAGGAAATTTAATGAAGGAATAAGAAGATGGAAGTGGATCGCTCCGTGGTGCTCACTGGTATAACCCTGGGTCGGTACAGGTAAGTCAATTGGAGGTGTCTAACATTTGACACCCCTAAGTTCTCCTGCCTTTCCTTCTCCTTTAAGCCTACTAAAAATTGAGACCCAATAAGATTGTTGCAACACCAATAAGGATTTATTATAGCTTCATTGGGATGAACTACAAAGTACTGTTTTATTATTACAGAGAAAAAGGATCTGGCAGACTTTCGATCGATTGGGGTAAGCCTGTCGGATGGCCCCATACTCGGTCTGTCGGCAGCTTTTGTCGTCCTGTGTATGGGGGACTTAATCAGATGCCAACTTATTGGGATATATTTACTATCCTGAGTTTATATTTTTGCAAATTAAAAAAAAAACTCCATAAAACTGCATCATCTTTGAGTGGTCACTACAGGCGCGGTTTTCGCTCTCATGCAGATGCAATTTTAAAACACTCTACTATTACTTGTGTAAGGGAAAAAATGTACATGCTCTTTATACTGTATAAGCTCGTGTTTAACTTACCATTGAGGTCAAAGCAGCAAATAGGCTTTTATTTTTGGGGATACAGATATTCCCTGGTGGGCCCCGGTACAGGATGGGCACCTGGGCCCCGCTGTCGGGCCCTTACCTCTATAAATCGCATGCTGGAGTGTTGATGGCATGTGTGCTGTAAAATCTCCTCCAAGATAACTGCCTGTTTCCTATTCGTTATACAGTATCTAGCATGCTTAATGACAGATGAACATAATTCAATGAACATTTACTGATATTATTCACCTGGCAGCAAATAAAGTGTCACTGCAAAGGGGTGGAATAAGGCAGACGACATCACATTTACTCTGAGAGCCCACTGCTTCTTCCCATTCACTTGCTGCTATTTGCACTTTTTAGCCCTAAAATGCTTTATTTGGGCATGAAAAAACAGTGATATCACACATTTCCTTTCTGATAAACAAAAAGGGGCAGGAGCAGCGGCAGTGTCTGGTACTTCTCATCAGGTTTCAGTGCCCCTGTGCCATAGCACTAAAGAGAGTGCACTGCAGACCATATTTTAAATAAATAAATAACGTATTTCTGCATATTGAACATTTACTTCATCCTACATAGCTTAGAACCTCTGCTTCTTTAAGTATATTAAAGGGCAGTTCTGCAAAAATCTTCTGAAAATACCCTCCTATTTGAAAGGATTGTTTGCTCATATAAGTTTTTCAGCTGTTTACATCAATGCCAAACCTGGTGTGGCCAGAGCCAGTCCTACATTCAGACTCACCTGTAAACTAATGTTAAAACTGCCAGGAGCTGAGAGTATAGCATATAGCATTTAAACCTATAGCATTTATACCTCACCAATTCAACAAGTGTGTATCCATGCATGGATAAGTATCACTTCTTTTATCTAACTAATAAAATCTGCAATGTTTCCATTGTGCACAGACTGGTTATTATCACTGGCTGATTTAGAGATCCCAGACTGGCTGGAAATAAGTGCGCTTGGAATATTCATGCATCCCCGGGTAAGTGGCAGATTAGTGGTAATGTGGGTTAAATATCCTGTTTAAAGCAGCACCTGTTGATGTAGGAGTTGAGGGGTTACATTTAAACTACCTTTCTCAACATAATAAAGATGTTTTATGATGGCAATAAGGCCATCGTGGGGTGTGTGGTTATCTCAGTGTAATAGAGCCCTGGGGGCGCAGCTCACACTTGGCTGTGCTTCATAACACCCAGCGCGTCTGTTTTACTCCTGATAACAGTGCTCCGTAATATGGCTCATTGCCTAATGACTCTCCCCTCATGCGGAACGCTCATTCCCGGCCCTCAGCGCAGTTTTGCTAGGCCGCAACAGCTATCTTTTGCTTGAGGGGCCTGGCAGCTGGTGCAGTTTTCATTCAATCCCTCCAAAGCCAGAGAGCAGGATGGTGGTTTAACTGTTCAAGTACTATGCCCAGTAGCAGATGTAACATTAATCCTTCTGCTGCTACATAACCATTGTTTTATTGTTATCTAATGGAATTTTTGTTGCATGATTCCAATGTGGAACCCCCGTTAAGAAAGACAAACCTGCAAGTAATATATCTTACCTTTACTAGGCCGTTCATTTGGGCAAACCTATAGCAAAATAATAATGTGCTCTGGTAGGACATCAGGGGCCATTTAAACCAATCTGCTAATTTGGGACATTATGTAACATATACAGGGGGCAGCCGTTTGAAACCGAAAAGCAAGGTGCCCTTACCTTTTCACTGAAAGCCCTGCAGAAGGGCTATTAGTTCTGTGGCTTGGATTGATTAGATAGTCACTGAAAACCAATAAAATGGTCAGTGTGATTTTTGTGGTAACCCATGCCACATTATAGGTACTCATTATCCAGAAAGCTCTGAATTATGGGAAGGCCATCTGCCAGAAACTCAATTTTAATCAGATAATTTGGAGTTTAAAAAAAAAAAAAAGTTCAATTTTTGTCTGTAGCAATAAAGCAGTACCTTGTACATGATCCCAGCTAAGGTATCATAAACGTGTAGTGGAGGCAAAACAATCCTGTTGGGTTTATTTAATGTTAAATGATTAATGATAAATGAATTTGTAGTATACTTAAGGTATGGAGATCCAAATTACCCCAGAAAACCTAAGGTCATAAGCATTCTGGATAACACGTCCCATACCTGCATATTATTAGTAACACATTTATATAAAGTGGCACCATATGGATGGGCATATGCCTCAACCTGACACCACATTTGGGGTGGCCATTTTTGTTGTCTCTTACTCCATTGTAGAGTAAGGTACACCTAGGTCTAAGAGGCATGTTGCTGGAGCTGTGCACATGGAACAAGCATAAGATGTTAGTGTTTAAAGGGCATGTAAATAAATAAAATATCATTGTTACTTTCTTTAATGAAAAAGAAATCTATCTACAATATACTTTAATTCAAAAAATGCGTATGTATGCAGTGAAATTCTCCCTTCATTTACTGCTGGGGATAAGAATTGTCAGACGGTCCCTAACTGCTCTGCATGGAAACATTCATACTAATGAACAGCAGGGGGGAGACCCCGTCTTAATTCCCAGCCATGCAGAACTCAAGCAGCTTTGTTGTTTCCCTGTAGAGCAGTCAGTAACTGTGTAGAGATTTGTATTGAATTTTATTTTTTCCTTTACATCCCTTTTAAAGGGATCCTGTCATGGGAAAAATAATTTTTTTCAAAATGCATCAGTTAATAGTGCTGTTCCAGAAGAATTCTTTTTTATATTTCATTTTGAAATCTGACATGGGGCTAGACATTTTGTCAATTTCCCAGCTGCCCCAAGTCATGTGACGTGCTCTGATAAACTTCAATCACTCTTTACTGCTGTACTGCAAGTTGGACTGATATCACCCCCTCCCTTTCTCCCACACAGCAGCCTAACAAAAGAACAATAGGAAGGTAACCAGATAAGAGCTCCCTAACACAAGATAACAGCTGCCTGGTAGATCTAAGAACAGAACTCAATAGTAAAAACCCATGTCCCACTGCGTACTATTCAGTTACATTGAGAAGGGAAAACAACAGCCTGCCAGAAAGCAGCTCCCTCCTAATGTGCTGGCACAAGTCACATGACATGGGGCAGCTGGGAAATTGACAAAATGTCTACCTCCATGTCAGATTTCAAAATTGAATATAAAAAAATCTGTTTGCTCTTTTGAGAAATCTATTTCAGTGCAGAAGTCTACTGGAGCAGCACTATTAACTGATGCATTTAAAAAAAAAAAAAACATGACAGTTTCCCTTTAATGTTTCCCACTGCAGTTGCAGGGACAAAGATCATGGAGCCAGATTTAAACAGATAAACTGGGATTCTATTTGGAGGATTATTTTGCTACAGCCACTGGTTCTGCAGAGTTGGAGAAAGTTTATATTAAACAATACAAAAACTATAAAATCGACATTAGATTACATGACAACACAGGACCCAGTGCAGTCTGCATAATCTGATTATTATTATATGTTATTGCTGTATCGGCTTCTGGTATATATTATTTGAATTGTCTGTTTTGATAACTTATGACGATCCCTAAGCAGCCCAGGCCACATTGAGCATGTGCACAGTCTTGGTCTTGTGTTTAACAAAGTTAAAAGATATTGACCCCCTGTGGCTAACTTTGAAAGCATAAATCATTTGTTTTATTAGGCTTCCAGTGTAGTAAGTTCCTGTTCTGTTTAGTATACAGCATTTTTAGCCTTATTCTATTTTAGACTTTATTTTCCCTTTCAGACCAATGCACCTTTCCTATAACCTGTTGTTTGCCCTTGCAACATGCAACATTGCCCAAGAAAGTTATTTCACTGGACCTAGACCTACTACTAGGGATGCACCAAATCCAGGATTCGGTTCCTTGTGCCTGGTTGAACCGAATCTGAATCCTTAAAATCATGTGAAAATTTTTTTAGCTGAATCCAAAATAGTGGATTTGGTGCATCCCTACCTACTACTAGAGAAAAGCATGCAAACTGTAGAATAGAGCCAAGCCCGTGAAATATTGTGCCACATGACTATAGATGACCATACACGTTAAGATCCTCTCATTTAGTGACATTGCCTAATTTACTTTGGCCAATCGATTGCTGAGCCAAAGTGGGCTAATCCAATTGTTTGACCCTTTGGGGAAACAATTGGATCATCAGGAAGACCTCTGCAGACCAGTCACTCAGGTTCAGGAGAATGGGAATACATGGGAAGGCCTCATATACAAATGAGGTCAATCTGGAGGGGGCTGAGTTAGAAGTTTATATCTTTCCGGGTATTGCCAGCTTGATAGTAACAAGGTTTCTGGGACAAAACAAGGATTATAAGAGAAGGACCCAAAAAGAGCCTTACTAATAACTACAATAACAAGGTTTGAAACATTACCCCTTTTGTCTTTATATACAATGCACTTTTTCCAGCCTAATGCTAGAAACAAAGCATTTGTGTATGGTAATGTATTTCCTTGACAAACAATAATAAAAATTAACAAGGTAATTGAATAAAATATATATTGGGCATAAAGAGATCTGAGTACATGGAGTTTCTTGGTGATTCACTCTGTTTAAGGCTCCAGAAGGGCAAAAATGAACCTCCAGTTTTTCCTCACAATGAGATTTATGGTGGCACAGAAAGGAAATTCCTTTATTTTCCTTCTTCAAACACTACAGCATCTGCACATTAAATTCTTCACCTTTTTTCTCACTGCAGCCGAAAAAGAGGGAAAGTAAAATAATTACAAAATATATTGGGTTAATAAATCAGTAAGGGAACAGCGTGTCGGAAAAACCTCATAAAATCTTATAGCTAAATAATGCCTACAATCAGTGTTCTTTGTTTAACATTTTATGTGTATTGATAAATGAAGATGCATTTAAATAATTCAGACCAAACATTAGCTGTGAGCACTTCATTAATAAATAATGCTGCCCGGACGAGAAGGTGGGGGCCGAATACAGATAATATTAGCTGAAAGCTGCATCTTCCAGAACAGACAAGCAGTTATAGTAAAGTAACAGTGAATATTCTTCCTGCTCAGAAGTAATTCAGGATTCTTTTTTATCTTAACGTCACAACATTCCTCCATTCACCTGTTCTCCTTCAGAGGCTTCCATCAGATTCCATTCTGCTTCATAAGCATTTAACAGTCACATCTGTTCCCATCCAATTTATGTATGTATATTTTATTGGTATTTGACTGTTGTTTCTACGGTGCTCTATATTAAACCAATACAGTCATAGAACAAATGGGGATCAATACAATCACAGCATATAAAAAATTATACAAGTATAAGTATTCAAGAATAAGAGATAAGGGGAAAGCGGTCCCCACACCATAGACCATGTGTTGGGCCAAATTTGGATTCTTCAGGCTACCAAGACAATGACTGGATCAAAGTGGGGGGCCTCGGAAAACCAGTCTGGCAAGGACCACATCAGTGTGTTAATACGACCCTGGTCAAATAATATTTTACAATTTGCTTATCAGTAGTTTTTGTCAGCTGTATAGCCACCTTGAGTAACATATGATGGCAGTGCTGCAAGAGGTACATTTACATTTGGTTTTGAAGAGCTCAAGGGAGGATTCTCTGTAGAGGAATTTGGGGATGGAATGAAGAACAACAAAAGATTGGTGGGAAATTGAGAAGAGAGAACTGACAAGGAGGTGAAACTAGCAAGGTACCAGAGAGGTAAGGCAAAAGCAAATT
Source organism: Xenopus borealis (assembly GCA_024363595.1). Classification (NCBI taxonomy): domain Eukaryota; kingdom Metazoa; phylum Chordata; class Amphibia; order Anura; family Pipidae; genus Xenopus; species Xenopus borealis. Next base: position 96,877,050 of record CM044445.1, on the reverse strand, counting down.
CAGAAATCAGGTTCAGGTACGGACAGGCAGTATACAGGTATGGGATAATTTATCTGGAAACCCACTATCCAGAAAGGTCTGACTTATAGGAAGGCCATCTCCCATATGCACAATTTTAATGAAAACATTATCTGTAATAAAACAACAGTACCCTGTATTTGATATGAATAATTCTTGTAGGTGGCAAAATAGCTCTACAGAGTTTAATTCATGTTTAAATGATTGTTTAGCAGACTTTAAGTATGGAGATCCAAACCCCTTCCCAAAACAATCCCAGGTCCTGAGCATTCTGGATAATGTCAGGTCAGATGTCAACAACCAGAAGAAACAGTGAACCCAGTAAAGTATTACTAGTAAAGTAGACCTACAATCTGACACTGTTAGAAAGTTGACATGGGCCTTTAGTATTAATCATGACATTAGAACGCGGTACAGTGTCTGGTCGTAGTGTGGTGATGTCACACAAAATGAAGATACCATGACGTCTCAGTGCAGGTGGGACCGGACTTGACGGGACCTCACATAAATAACAAAAGTCCAGTAATATTTTCACTGAAAAGTCTGAGGACAGTCTCTATAAATGGGCTGCATTTATCCCTAAACGGTCAAAAAGATATGTCAAAAAATCTGAACATTTATTTTTAGGGCCCTTTATTACTGTCACAGAAATTGGAACCTGCCAGCATGCTCAAAGCTAATTCATACTCTGAATATCTGAAAAACCTTGTTTCACACTGCAGACATTGTGCTCTTTGAACAGTTTTAGAAAAATACTGTATGCCATTTCTCTGAATTTCCCATAAAACCATATTACTTAGAATTACCAATTTTTCACAAGGCAAATCCACAAATCCCTCAATGAACAATTATTTCTTGGTTGGTTTCAAGCTACGGAACAAGGAGCTGCCAGAAATTTCTCATTATTTCCCAACTCTAAAATGATGCTTAACTATTTATATTGTACCCAGAATAAAATTGGGTATTTAAGAGTATTTGACAATTTTGCTCTTACTATTGTAATATTTTAGCACTCTCTATATAATTCACTCTACCATACAACAAGCCTTCTCTCAAGTCAACATTTTTATCTTTAAGATAAAAATCCGATTTTTTATTCCTTTCTTCTTCCTTTCCTCTTTATCTTTGTATCTTAATGGATTGTTGGATTATAGAATTAAACATACATTAATTATAGAATTAAATGTAAAATTAAACCTTTCAATTAATTGTTCCCAGTACCCCTTAATTTGCTAACTAATTAACTTATATTCTCAGAAATGTGAGCTCTAGAATCTTTTCAAATGTCTGTTATTCATCACATCATGCACTTAACATGTAACTGCACTGACAGATCCAGTAGATGAGTTACTTTTAATAATTTTTTTAGTACAATATTGCTCTAGGGCAATGGTTTGCAGCCATTTTAGGTTCAAGCCATCCTTTGAGGTTTAAATTTTGGTCAATGCTAACCCTTGTTCCATAGCTGGTTACATAAATATATGTTCATCCCAAATATCACCCTATCTGGCCTTCAAATGTTTCGATGTGTTTTTAGGAGAACAACTAGGCATTCAACTAGGCATTAATCCCCAATCTTACATTAACTGGCAACTGCTCAAACCCCCGTTTGGGTGGTAATTTTAAAAGTATGGGCAGGACTGATCAAGGGATTTCTCTGATTGCCCCTTTGAAGTCTGGAACTAAGAGTCTCAGACTACTACTTTTCATATATGTCTCATCAGCTCAAGCACATGCTACCACCCTAGTCAAAGTGAGCTTCTTCTCATCAAAAAAGAGATGGTTTGTTTCTTCTGTAAATAGAAATCTATGTAGTAATGCAACAAGACCTGTAATGCAATGTCTATATCATGGCTGGATACAGGTTCTTGGATTTATAATTTTTTTATATTTGTTTCCATACATTATTAGTTAATATAATATATTATTAGTTACTACAAAGCCTAAAGAGTACCATGCTTTTGATGACAGCTACAGATCCTCTTGAGTGATCTGGTTAGCCTTAGGCACTTGCTTTTCATGTCAGGAGTAAGAAATCTACCATGGGTTTTGGAGCATTGATCATCACTTCAGCCAACAATGATCAAACCTCTGCATGTCCTACAATCTCTGGCTGAGGAGCAAATAATATACTAGTGAACTTTTGCACTTTTTGGTACCACATAGGGTTGCCACCTGGCTGGTTATTTACTAGCCTGGCCAGTAATAATGATACTTGTTATTAATAGGGAAGAATATATAGGAAGGAAGGTATTTTTTTTACAGAAATGGTGTAAACCCTCAACAATTTCACTGTCAGTTTGACCACAGCTACAAGTAATGTTGATCGAGAGACTGTTTGTGATATAAATCTAAAAATACAAGAAAAACACATCAGAAACCAGAAACAAAGCACCGTTCAAGCTTGCTTGTAAAATTCTAAAAAAGGGGGGATTAAATTGCATTCTAAAAGAGGAGGAGTATATGATGACTTGGTATCACTTTAATATGCTCTCAAAGAGAAAAACAATTAAAAATATTTTAAAAAATGCACATCTCGCAATGAAATATTGTTCCTTAAACTGTTGAATTGCGCGCTTTTAAGAAGTGCTTGAAGGTGTCGTAATCTTTTGGAGCAAACATAACTTTTTCAGTAAGAAGTTTTATTACAGTGACTGCGCATTGGCGCAAGCTGTAAAATTCGCAAACTTTCTTCCACTGTCGGAAGTGGTCACAACAATATTGAAGAAATCGGATCCGCACACACATACTCTTGCAGTTGGGGGAATTCCCCTTTTATTTCACCAAAGATTCAACGTTTCGGGGGGAACAATCCTCCCTTCATCACGATAATCATACAATCAATGTGTACACACCTTTATACCCAATAGCTCCTCCCACAGTGATGTGATCAAATACAATTAAACCAATCAAGTCCATTCAGCAGTCCACAGTGTGATTCCCTAGAGGGTAATCATGCAAATACAATCAATATCATACTACTCACAGGCGGTGGGATTATTTTTCTGTATACCCCCATAGCCCTATTATCTGTGAAGAAAAAGAAGACCGCATAAGCATCCTACTACTTATTCATAGAAAATTTCTTAAAACACATTTTCCAAAAGCATTTATAAAAAGCATGTTAGACTAAAATTCTCATTGAGGCCCTTTGGGTACAGTGTCTTAAGTTTCCATATCCAATAGGCCTCACGTCTTAACAAAGACTTTTTATCAACATTACCTGCAACATTCGAAATTTTCTCAAGTATCTGCCACCTCAATTGGGAAACGTTATGTTTAGCCTCAAAAAAATGTTTAGCTAAAATAGTTTCTTTTTTGAACCTTTCTTTATCTTTCTCTTTTCTCCGACTGGCATCATCCAGGAACGCTTCTGGTTTATAATTACGTATAACACTTTTGTGTTCATTTAATCTTATTTTCATTACTCTGGATGTTTGCCCCACGTACCCTAAACCACATGGGCATTTTAAAAAGTAAATCACTCCTTCTGTTTCACACGTGGTGTAATCCCTTAACTTTATGTCATAACCTTGACTGGGGTGCTTACAGACCTCTCCCCTAATTACTCCATTACAATGCCCACAACCATGGCATGGAAAAGTGCCTCTTTTGTTAAAGATCACCCTTTGATTTGTCCTTTTCTTATAGTCTGTTCTAATAATACCATCTGCGATACTTTTCCCTTTTTTATAACTGAACAGGGGTTTATTCATAAACAGTTTACCAAACACCTTGTCATTTTGGAGAATAGGCCAGTGTTGTAATATCACCTTCTTGACAAGGGCAGAATGGTCACAAAACAGTTTCCAGGTTCCCAAAAGCTATAATAAAGCAAAATTTGTTCGCACAGAGGCATAACTTTTCAAATTGCGAATAGTTTTTCCGTTACCAACTTTAATTACATTCCCCCAATATAGTTCTATATAAGTAGAGACTGTCACCTCTCCAGTCCATGATGAACACTGCTGCTAGGCTTATACACCTCAGCAACCGCTCCTCCTCTGCCATGCCATTCTGCCAATCCCTGCACTGGCTTCCACTGCCCTTCAGAATTAAATTCAAATTAATGACCCTGACATTCAAAGCACTTCATAACGCTTCCACATCTCTAAACTAATCTCTATATACTCACCCAACTGCTTACTACACTCCTCTACTGACCTGCTACTCAACTCTTCTCTCATTACCTCCTCACATGCTCGTATTCAAGACTTTACAAGGGCTGCATCCCTCCTCTAGAATTCTCTCCCACGGTCTGTCCAACTCTCTTCCAACATTTCAGCTTCCAAGAAATCTCTTAAAACCCACCTAGAGAAGCCTACCCTCACTCTTAACTATCTAATGCAATACCACTTACAGTACCACATCTCTCACCCATCTTGCCCACTCCCATACCTTGTGTACCATTCCCTTTAGATTGTAAGCTCTTTCTGCACAGAGCCTTCCTCACCTTCTGTACTGGTATTTATTGTGATGTTTATAACTCCATATTTATTGTGATGTATGTATCTCCATATGGTCTATTTATGTAATTCATGTGATTTAGTTGTATAATCACATTCACTTTACAGCACTATGAAATAAGTTGGTGCTATAGAACTACATGTTAATAATAAAAATAATAATAAAGTGCCTGGGCCCAGCATATTTTCAAAATAATAAATCCAAGAACCTGTATCCAGCCATGATATAGACATAGCATCACAGGTCTTGTTGCATTACTACAGGTCTAATTATCTATTGCAACCAATCAGCAGGTAACCACAAAAGCAAACATTTTATTGGTTCCTGTGGGGTTACTGCACCTGGTCAAACATTGTGCCTTTCATTACATATGGGTGACTCATGTAACAGAGATGCTTTAAATGCATAACACCCACAATAACTCAAGACACATCTTTGTCATTGTATCTCTATCCCTGATAACACAATAGCAGTTGGCACCTAAGTTTATTCGCACCTTTTACATGTCACCTCATTTACAGCATTTGCATAAATGACAACAAAATCACTTTCTGGCTATTTGAATATGCTTACTTCAGCAAGTAAAGGGTTTTGGCATGCTAATCAAGAAACAAATAATTATCTCCCGGCTCTGGGGTGTACACACCCTCACTGGAAATCGGGAAATTAGGCCACAGATGTGATGGAATCGAGTGGAGGGAACTGAGTAGGAGGAGTCTCCTCCTGAGGGACCGCGCTGCTTTGAAGAGTCCTCACCTGACAGACAAGGAACATATGTGTGAGCTGACAGGTGATACCTGGGGAGGTTAAAGGGGGAATAATGGGAAAACGCAAACAGCTGCTTGGGCAGGTATTCTAGAGTCTCAATTGAGTGACAACTCTAAACATTGCTGTTAGCTTGGATCAGAGCCTTCTTGATAGTGTAGCTACCATCCTTCAACAAACTGTGCCTAACATATTATATATTCCTAAAAATTTAATTAGTGGGTCGGTAGAATCCGTGCAAGTGCTTGCTAGTCTACTGTTTAAATCTTGGTAGAACATGTTTCCAAGAGACAAACCCCTAAAAAAATTTGCAGGAGCCCGAGGGGAATGGAGGGGAATATTCTGGGGTGTTCCTGTGACCATTGTCGTATACTTGAAAACTTTGTGCTTTAGCAAAAAGTTTGGTATTAGAGGCATATCTCCACATCTCCATCCTGTGAATTCCACTTGCTGCTGACCCACAATTCCACACATTCCTCCATATCTATTTTGGGAATGTGGAACACTCAAGAGCAAGACTTTGACGTTCCTTGGTTCCATGCATATCCCTCATGATGTCTCTGACAACCTGTCCCTGCCCTCTTAGCCTTTTCCTCTCCTCTTTCAGACAAACCTCACATTTATCCTAACCACTAATGTTTTATTTCATCAACCCATCTCTTCCTCTATAATTTATCACAGTCACCTCTGCCTTTCTCTGCAAACCCTTCCTGCCCATTTGTACATCCCTCTAGAAAAGATCACAAGGCCTGGCAGACCCTTTAATGCACTTCACTCTCAGGTTAAAGTTTTGTTTGCACATAAAACGGCTTCCTTCCATCACATATTAGAGACGTCACCAACCAGTTCATGCAAGTATCATTTACAGTGCCTAGATCACATAATCATCTGTGGAACATCTGACATTTCTGACAATAAAATAATAATACTAATCCCCAATTACCGTAGATGAAAATATGCACATTACTCAGTGTTTTTCATGTCAAGCTTTATGTTGAGGGTAAGGCAGACATTGTGGTCCATGTTAAGGCAAACAAGCCACATATGTATATCAGTGTCTATAACCGACAAATTTAATTTGAATGGAATTAGTTATAATATATATAACATAATTTAGTACCTGTATGCACTTATTTTTTGGATCTTTATTAAATATAGGTGCTTCAGGTCATTGTACTCGTGGGGTGGGTTTTAGAGAAAAATGCAAACTAATATGAGTTACTAAAGACTGGGCAGAAGGCAGTAGATTACATTTTCTCAGACAATAGTAAGGATGGAGGAAGCTTGAGACGCAGAACTATGCTGCAAATTTCCTTTAATTGGAACTGCCGTGAACTACATGTTTCGGGCTCACATGCCCTTTGTCAAGTATCAAAATCACCAAACAAACCATACTTAAATCCACAGTGTAATTAAATCAGATCCCACCTACCACGTGTCCATTGGTTCACACTATTATTCCAATATAACATAATTTAGTACCTGTATGCACTTATTTTTTGGATCTTTATTAAATATAGGTGCTTCAGGTCATTGTACTCGTGGGGTGGGTTTTAGAGAAAAATGCAAACTAATATGAGTTACTAAAGACTGGGCAGAAGGCAGTAGATTACATTTTCTCCACTGGCCACTGTGACAATAGCCTTATAAAGGTATTAGATCTGTAATCCGGAAACCCATTACCCAGAAATCTCAGAATTACGGGAAGGCCATCTCCCATAGATTCCATTTTAATCAAATAATTCCAATTTTTTTTAATGATTTCCTTTTTCTTTGTAATATTGAAATGGTATCCTATACCTGACCCAAACTAACATATAATTAATCCTTACTGGAGGCTAAACAATTCTATTGGGTTTAATTCATGTTTAAATGATTTTTAAATAGACTTAATGTATAGAGATCCAAATTACACTAAGATCCCTTACCTGGAAAGACCCAGGCCCTGAGCATTCTGGATAACAGATCCCATACATGCACGATAAATATTGTGGGTGCACTTACAGAATGAAGTCAACTTTTCTCCCAAAAGTGAGTCACTATGAGTCAGAGTCTAGCTACGCAACCTGCCTAATTTTGGACCTATTCAGGTGCCTCCAGGTACCGTCATAATGCTACAGATCTTCCTGTAGGAAGTACACTTTTATAGTAACATCTGTGCTAGGTAATAGCATTTCAATTTGGAATATTCCAGGATCAAATTGAGCCATGAGTCTTGCAGCCAGCAGTTACTGATACCCTCGGTTGTAAAGATCCCTATTTTACTTGATTCAATGGCCATATTTCCAAGCTAGGTCTAGATACAGATTGTTTGCCCCATGCACTACTACTATCTGACTGCACCAAGGTCTGATATAATGTACCAGCTGCTCTGTATACCAACTGCTGGGGAGCAGCAACTGCACAGCATCAATATCACAAAGCGAGCCATGCAACAGGCTATCCCCATTACAAACAGTATACTGCATATATAAATACATTTTCTAAGATACAATAAAAAGATGTTTTCATTGTTTCTATAATTTGGTGCCTACCACAGGAAAGAGTCGTATATAGAATTAGGAATATCTACCATCTCAGCAGTAAAAATGTAGCATTATGAGAGAATTGAGGCTAATTCCATACATAGCAGGACGTACTGTTAGCCATTGGTGCAGAATTTGTATTGTGTACATTGTTCGGCTGCTAAATAGTTAACTTTTGCTCTTTTTCTTGTGCCTGAGTTTCTTAATGCAGAACAGTAGATAGGTGGGTTAGCTAGCAATCCACAGTCATTTGTCTCTCCCATAACCTCCCTCATCACCAGTCCTCCCCATCCTATCCAATATGCCTGTGTTCCTCTTTGCCTGCTATTAGGTTGATACATTTGTGATGAAAGACAATGTTTCCTCTGCCCCCACCAAAGGTCTACTACAGTTATCCCCAACCAGTAGCTCATGAGCAACATATTGCTCTCTAACCCCTTGGATGTTGCTCCCAGTGGCCTCAAAGCAGGTGATTATATTTCAATTCCAGGCTTGGAGGCAAGTTTTAGTTGTATAAAAATCAGGTGCACTGCCAAACAGAGTCTCAATGTAGGTTGACAATCCACATAAGGGCTACCAAATGGCCAATCACAACACTTATTTGGCACCCCAAGAACATTTTTCATGTTAGTGTTGCTCCCCAACTCCTTTTACTTCTGAATGTTGCTCAAGGGTTCAAAAGGTTGGGGATCTCTGCTCTACTAAATGCCACAAACAGGGCTTTTCCCATTTAGAGCCACTGTCTATCTTTAAAGAAAAGTATCAGTAGTTACACTGTACATCCCTGCAGAGTGCCTTGTGCAACAATCATTTGTAACCAAACAGTAACATTTATTTCTACTTTTAAAATATCATCTAACATTTTCATATTTTTACACAAAGTACAATGCTCTCTATTTCGTCTTCCAAGAGCTGATATGAAGTGCTACTCTGTACAGAGAGATTTGTTATGAAGTATCAGTTTATAAAGAGAGATTAGTCATTCAATATGGATTTTCACTTCTATGCAAAGGTTCAGATGGACAGTTAACTGTAATAAGCCTTGCTGTCCAGCCGTGTATCATTCAGTCTCCCAACTAGCTGCTCCAGTTGGGTGCTGGGAGTTGTAGTGCAACAGTGGGGGCCTTTATATAAATATATATATAGAGAGAGAGAGAGAGAGAGAGAGAGAGAGAGGGAGAGAGCTCCATAAAATAACTTTATACAGTATAAGGGTAGGGACAGACAGGGAGACGGAAATTTGGGGAGATTGTCGTCTGCTAAAAACGCCAGGCGACAGAATCTCCCCGAATCTCCCTGTCTGTCCCCAGCCTAAAGTTTTACTGAGATTTGCTGTTCTGTGGTACAGCATTTAATAGCCACTTTCTGCTGACCTTATCTTTACCCAGTGCAAGTATATTTAAAGCTTCTTACTGTGCACTGCAGGGATGCTGTTCAATCCATTGTGGCCCCGGGTCTCTTCCTGATTGTAATGAAATGTACTTTCAACATCCATACCCAAAATATCTGTTCCATGATCCCTCATTATAAGGTACAATCAAACCCCCATCTCCAAAATGCAGCCCTGAATTACCACTGTGTTGAATTGTAACAATATATAAAATAAAGGTGCAGATTACTTCATACAAGGCCTGGGATAAGAATCCTTTTGCACTGGCATAACAGTAGAACTGCAGCTCACAGTAGGCTATCCCTGCCACCCAAGTCTAGCGGGAACAATAATGGTAGTTCCAGTTTAGTGATGGGCGAATTCCCTGCAAATTCCAACAATTTGTCACAGGTGAATAAATTCGCGAAATGACAGGCAAATTTCACCTGGCGAAAATTCGCTGGCGTCTCAGTTTGCATGCGGGCGTCCGTTTTTTCTACGCCAACGTCCGTTTTTTTGACGCCGGTAAAATGAGAAGCGGCAGTGTTTCACAAATTTTTCACCCCACATTCGGCCATCACTATTCCAGTTCTATAAACACCTGCCTAAGCTTACTAAGTGATAAAGGTGGTCTTTGTATGAAAGAAGTTACCCCTGGTCTGGGGAGAGCTTAAAGAATCAGTAATACAAAAGTGTTTTAATGTAAATAAAATATCATGTACAGTTGCCCTTTACTGGTAAAACCCACTTTGTTTGCTTCAGAAACACTACTATAGTTCATATAAACAAGATGCTCAGTAGCATAGGCAGAAATTGAAAAAAGGCTGTATGGCACAGGTTAAATAGTAGATAGCAGATAACACCATTATGTTCTACAGAGCGTATCTGCTGTGTAACCTGAGCCTTTTCTCCTTTGAATGGCTGCCCCCATCACTATACAGTAGCTTATTTATATAAACAATAGTAGTGTTTCTGAAGCAAACACATCAGTGCAGGGCAACATTGCATTATACTTTTATTACTAAAAACACTTAATTTTTTTTATTTTACTGTTCCTTTAAAAAGCACTGTGTCTTCACACTGAAATTATCAAATATAAAACTTACAGTCCTAATGAGTCAGTAGTAAGTAAATAATAAGCAACTGTTTGAGCTGCTGATCGGAGTCAGCCTATTTACATTGCTCTTACCCTGCCAGCCTCCCTGTTTGCCTGCTAATTGCATTCATTGCTGACAGATGCTTCTAGAAAGTAAGAACAAAGTATATTTATTTAAGTATTCTTAGATTTATCGTTGATTTGACGAGGCTGAAAACTAACAACAGCCTAATGTGTGGCTGCAACATGTATATAGATTGGTCCAGATCAGCGTCAACTTTACTCAGCTCATAGTAAAGATGACGTGGAATAATGAAGGTGGGTGAATTTGACACCATTAGTGGAAAGAGGGTCAGTGCCACTGCAGTATGCCACTTTTCTGCAGTCAAATCAAGCCATTGATAGATGAAGGTGTGTCCAATCTAGGGTTGCCACCTGGCCGGTATTTTACCGGCCTGGCCGGTATTTTTGATGGCTGATCCCAATGTTATTAATAGGAAAAAAAGCTAAATACATAGGAAGGCCAGTATTTTTTTCAAGAAAAGGTGGCAACCCTAGTCCAATCTAAAGTCCCAATCACATGCACACAAAAACCAGAGACTCTCATTACTTAAGGTGACTATAGAGGCACAGATAATATCGCACAAAACTAATTTTCAGAGGATATTCGGTGCGTGTATGGTGGGAAACGAGACAACAGATATTGGCAGAAGACTTGGATATCAGTCGGCTGGACGGAAAATTTTGCCTTTAAAGGCATCCTTAACATCGCCCATTGTTAGAGCTGAATCATCAGATACAAGTAGAATTCTATTGTTTCTACCTGTATATTTGACGATTCAGCTCTACAAGAAAGATCGTAATTGTTACGTCTATGGCCACTTTTACTGGAAAGTGGATAAGGTTTCTGGAGGATCAGGGGAATGTATGGTTCTCACAGGGAGTAATATACTTAGCTTCCGATACTGGGTGGTAGTCCTGTGCGGAACCATTTTTTGTAACCCAGGCCTGACCTGGACCCGTAAAATGCAATCCAGACCTGCAACTCACACTTTTCCCTCTTGGACCCATATAGATTACACCTGCAAACTGACCTGTCACCCGCAGACCTGCATCTACACCCACACACGAAAATCTTACCCGCAACCCACAGTTTACCTGACCAGCTGCAGGACTTTGCTGGCTGGTGTGGGAAACTAGAGAACTTTAATACCACTTAAACACAGGGAGTACATGCAAGATTCATATAGAGCTACAGGTCCATTAATAATAGCCAAATTCATGACTAAAACAATATATCCATATAACCTTTCTTTATCAATAGTTAAAATGGTGTGTAATGTTGTTTGTGTGAATTATAAATGCACCATCATCCTTAAAAGGTAAAGATATGCAAAGTCATCCAAGAGTTCCATGACCTTTTTTCATTGGCTACAAACTCAGGGAACTCTTCTATGATTTGAAATATAGATGAAAGTAGGAGGTTCATAAATCCATGTTGATATAGGTTTTTATATATAGGCTATTAGATTTCAACCAGCTATGCCCAAGACGATATAACTAATATAAGCTGTCCAATGTCTTTAGTGCAATGATGCCTGGATGAAGGTTTTTAGCATGCAACAAATGTTAAAGAGATAATCCTTTTATATGAGCCCTGGAACATGTCAAAGCTAAAGTGCTGATTATTGATCCCAAAATGGCTGATAGCAAACTTATTTCCAAACAAACAGACCCACGTTACTGTAAATGATGCCATAGAGACCTTCTCGCATAGGGAGGTCATTAGTGCATGCTGGATAATTGTCGGAGATGGATGCTCTTTGGGTGTCCACTACATCCCATTTTGTTTCCTCTCTGGGGGGATCACTCAGGAAATATACTTCCCGGATAGTGACAATGAACTTGTGAGAAGAGATATTGCTGTGTAAACATCCTAGTGACCAAAGTGAGGATCCAGACTTAAGTATCAGAAACATTTATCTCAATGACTGCTAGAAGGGACAGATTAATGCATTGTGCACTATTGGAAACTGAGCCAGGTAATCTCTTCTAGCAGCTAATTGCAGTAGACTTTTTAGTGCTGGAGGAGTTAAATGTGCCCTGATTCATGTCACAGAACCGTCTCTGGGTTTTTATTATTGACTCCCTTTTGTTAGTAGAAAATTATTGCTTAAAGGTTAGTGAGCTAGCAAGCAAAAACCCATTTGTGTATTAGTTTCTAAGGCTCAGGTCACTACTCTGTCACTTTATCACACACACAAAAGATATCACTAAGCACGAAATTCATGAGATTTTGGTCTTGAACATTATAACAATGACAATCATATCCAATCATTGTAGAATATTATATGTTATATGCATGGTGAGGGGAGAATGAATTTGTTGAGCAGGTCAGCTTAGCTCCCCTTACTTAAGTTGTATTTTAGGATGGGTAACAATTTATAAGACATATTTAGTTTTGTTTTGTTGTGAAAATATCTAATGACATATAAGCTGTACCAAACTCTAGGGCCCACAATCGGATCAGCCCGATATCGCCCACCTCAATGTGCGTATATCGGGGGGGGGGAGATCTGCTCACTGTGCATGGCCAGCTTAAGTGCCCTTACACACGGGCGTTTTGGACCTGCACTCCCCTGCGTTGCGTTTGGCTGCGTTCAGCCGCAGGGGAGAGCAGGTCTAGACGCACCTCATTCTTTTCAATGAGTTTGTACCCAAGAGACGCGTGTAAGCGCCGAACGCAGGTTCAGACGCAACATGCTGCATTTTTCCTGCGTTTGGCGCCTTCATGCGTTCCTGTGAGTCCAGCCCCATTGAAAATAATTTGTTTAGTCTATACCTGCGCTCCCCTGCGGCTGAACGCAGCAAAACAGAACGCAGGGGAGCGCAGGTAAAAATGCCTGTGTGGGCCAAATCATGATCATCTGATTGTTTGGTCTAAAGACCAATCTTCACATCATAATGGAAGCCTTTGGAGACTTGAGAGAACTTGCATCCTCACACTGATGCTGTCCTTGCCCAATGAGATTTTTAAACGTGTCCAATCGATATCTGGAAAATCTTCTGACAGATATCAGTATGGCAAGATCTCCCATGGGTTCCATACAAGGGCTGATAAACTTCCAGCTCACTTAGGATGACATTAGGAGGAAAATTATTGGTGGTGCATCCTGAGTTTGCTGCACAGGAGAGCACTGAGGTACGGTAACATACTTCCCAAACAAAATTCAATACTATGACACTATTAGGCCCAGCCCAGACAAGAGATTCATAAGAACTGCAGTGTATCCCTGTCTCTGCCTTAAGCTCCCCATAGACGCAATGATATTTCCCCGCCAAACGACCAATCTTAGGGAAGTCCGACCAATCTGTCAAATTATCGTGCGGTTAGTGGGATACAAACGATCGTTCGTCTTACGATTTTTCGTCCGACATTGGTCTGATGATTGATTGGCCAGGTTAGAAAATCTTTATTGGTCCCCATGCAATCTACCTATGTTTGCAGGGCCAAGCAGGCTGCGATCCTTCAGTTTTGCTGCAATATCACCTGAAATGGTCTTTTTAGTTGATGGACACATCAGGCATTTAAACGATCGTTTTGAGACAATCGTGGTCTCACATAACCATTGGATCTTTCAAAAATCTTTACGTCTATGGCCAGCTTAAGAGTGCCATGGTTTTACGCTGCTTTCTTGTATTTTTACCTCTTACAATATATCTCCTATGTGCAGTGACAAAGGGGTTAACCACCGAGGAAGAGATTTATAGCTTTAAATCTAAGTATGTCACTTAATAAGTAATTTTTTTATCACAGGGCACTATTAAATCATTAAATTGAAAATGACTTTGCAGGCAAGATACAGCAACAGAACAAGCTTTTAACGGGCCTGAAATCTTTATAAAAGGACATTAGGAGGCATCAAATTACCTTATCCCAATCATAAACTCCCGAACGCCAAGGAATTAAAGAGCTTTAATTAATGGTGTTCACTGTCTGATATTCAATCTCCTTATCAAAAAATGACTCCTCTGACAGTAGCATGGGCATAGCAGTGAATTAAATATGTAATATTATTAATCAGTTAATGAGCGCAGGCTGATCAAATGGGTATAAAACCAAGAGATTCATCTTTCAGGCTAAAGGAGATGATTGCTGGTCACAAACTGCATCTGATATGATTAACATTAATTTATAAATTTCCAGCATTTTCTGTCATCCATTTTAAATGGGTAAAAGTGACAGGCAAAAGAATAAAACTTACAATTAATATGTGACGGAAACATTTTTAACAGTCTTTTAAAAAGTACCATAATTAAAAAACCAGGAAGGAGAAGTGATAAATACATAGGCTGACCAGGGGAGTGATATCAACATCTGAATGCATAAGTGTTTACCAAGAGTTTATAGCATTCATTTATAAACACTGGGTAAATTTGCACCTGGGCAGTTACCCAAAGCAACCAATCAGTGGTTAGCATTTTCAAGCCAGCTGCAGGTTGAACAGTGAAAGCGATCATTTGATTGTTTGCTTTGAGTTACTGCCCAGGTGCAAATTTGCCCAGCGTTTGTAAATGAGCCCCAGTGAGTGAAGAATTGCCAGTAAGATCCAGTCTTAGCTTGGTTGAAGATTTCCTTTAAACTGATAGGCAGGGACTATTACCTGGTGATATACAGTAGGGTAGAATGGTTTCATGGTTGGTAGTTAAAGGAATAGTAAAGCTGGATATACAAAGGCCTACTTTAAAGAAGTGGAACAATTAAGTGGATCTCCACATAATCAAGTGGGAACTTTACTAAGCATCTGCCAATGCCCCGTCTCACTTTTAAGGTGGCCATAGACGCAGAGATCCACTCTTTTGGCGATGTCGCCAAACAAGTAGATCTCTCCCCGATATGTCCATATTGAAGTGGGCGATATCGGGCTGATACGATTATGGGCCCTAGGGCCCAACGATCAGATCATAATGCATTCGGAACGGAGTGGTCACATCACAGCACCACATACACTCACAGATGCAGCTGCGATCCAATGGGGCTCTTGAACCTTCCCGATCAAGATCTGGCCAACTTTCGGCCAGATATCGATCAGGGAAGCCGGTCGGATGGCCCCACACGGACCGATAAGCTACTGACTCGGTCTGTCGACAGTTTTTATGGGGGCCTTTACTTGCACTATAGTCCCACTGGGAGATGGTTGGTCAGAATAGCACCCCAAGAGGTGCCAGGTTTCGACTTAAAAGGTTGCAGAATTTATTATTCTCCATTAAAGATTTGAGAAGTTGGCATATACATTCACATCCAGTTACCCTTCCAATAAATATTTCATACAATCTGAAACCCATATGTGAAATGTCCATTGCAAGTCCATTGGAAATGTAAATACCAATCTCACAATTCAAAAATGTCAGGTTATTTCAAAATTATTTATAAGGTCCTGTGATGAATTCACCCTGTTACAAGAATATGTAAAATAATACAGTATTAGCTTAGATGCTTTAATGGTACCCATCTTGCATACATTACCCAGGAGTCTTTCTGGGATCTAGGATCTAGCACCAGGTTGAGCACTCCATACTTCTGTGGACACTTTCCTCCACTGAGTAGCGGCCTGAGGCCAAAGCTTAGTTAGCTAATCCACAACCTGTGGCTCACAAGCAACATGTTTCTCGCCAGCCTATTGAATGTTGCTCCCTGTGGCCTCAAAGCAGGTGTATACATTTAACTTGCTGGCTTAGAGGCAAGATTTAGTTGCATAAAAACCAGGTGCACTGCCAAACAGAGCCTCTTGAAGGATGCCAGTTCACATAGGGGCTACAATATTTGGCATCCAGAGGAACGTTCTACATGTTTGTGTTGCTCCCCAATTGTGACTATGGCTCACACTTAAAAAAGGTTGGGGACCCCTGGTCTAGGATATCCATAAGGCTATACCCACAATTCCACTGGGCCAATAGGGAATCCTCACGCCATTATGGCATGATTACGCTAGGCCTGATTCAATTTATCCTGCATGTTGGACTATTAGAAAAATATTGCTGACTTTTCTTGTATTATTGGTGAGCTCTATTCTTTAAGAACACATTTGGCCAATGTTCCATTAAAATGTATTTCTCTAAGGGGCAAAAAAAACCTTTTTTGTAGGAGTTTGTAATGTAATGTCATGCCCTTGGTGTTGGAATTGTTATTTGAAGGAATTCCTTTGCATGGTTCTGCAATTTCAGATGCTAATTGCGTCCCAAGACACCACCCTGTAGAAAGAGAAACCATTGTGTAGAAAACCTGCAGCTTGATTGATTAATATGAATGCGATATTCAAATAACCTCTTCAAAAGCAGAGATACAATTAGGTATACTGCAATATTGTTCATTGATTGCAGGTCACTTTTCCCAGGTAAACTGGTTGCCTGTCACTGATAGTAAGTACCAAGAAAGCAGTTTTATTCTATTGACTATTACAGAAATGGTCCAACAGAGAATACAGTGCAGAAAATAACCTACACCACCAGCCAAGAAGCTAAATATTTTCCTTTTATGTGATGGAAATATAGTTATTTCCCTTTTATTTAATTGCATCATGTGCTCCTTTCACAGGTAGAATTCTTTTAACTGTGGTAAATCCATTCTGACAGTGAGCTTCCATTAATTCCTGGAGCTGTGACCCTGGCATTGACATATTATTAGAATATAGTCATAATAATAGTTACTGGCTGTTTTGGATTCATAATGTATTTTTCCAGAAATCAATATACCGAGAATACTTGGTGCGACTGGTATAAATTGTTTTGTCTCTGTCCCTTCTTATAAGCATTCCCCCATGTCAGACCTTCTGTCCACAATTCTCATTAATTTCATTAATCTGTCGATAACAAGCATAATTAGGTCAGCGGCTTTTTGATACTCAATTAGACCTAATTATTATTAACTGCGCAAGGCTGGAGCCTTTCAAATAACTAATTGATCCCATTTGTCTGTGGGTTTTGAAAATTGTCTTGGCTTTTCTGATTAATAAATAGAACTCAAGCAGTAGGCTAATAACTAAGGTGATGGTGCCTTCCCAGTAATGTATGGAGCTTGCAGCTGATATGGTATTCAGGTGATTCTTGTTCAGCGTCTCATGGAAATAGGATAAGCAATTGTCTGCATTCTACATGATACAGAATTTCCAGTACACCTCCATGAGAATGAAGAAGGATGTTGGGGTATGTGGTTCTGTTTTCATGGTAACATACACAGAGGGAAAACAAATATAAAGGTTCACCTAGTTCAGTTACTTACAGTATGGGTACCAATCAGACTTGCTTTCACTGCTTATTGCACTAGACTAATTAAAGATAATTGCTATAGGTTGTGGCACTGGTGCAAATATCCACCATTTTTGTGATTTACCTCCCTGCAGGCCCGGACTGGCAATCTGTGGGTTAGGGCAAATGCCAGAGGGGCTGCTATAAGGTCCCATAGAAAGTCAGTATTTAGTGGGCTGGTGGGGGCTGTTTGGGCCTCTGTGTGGGCTCATTGGGCCTCTGTGTACCTGAAATGCCAGGGCCTATTTTGACTCTCAGTCCAGGCCTGCCTCCCTGCCAAATCGAATATATCATTACTTAAAGGGAAACTGTCATGGGAAAACATGTTTTTTTCCCAAAACACATCAGTTAATAGTGCTGCTCCAGTAGACGTCTGCACTGAATCCATTTCTCAAAAGAGCAAACAGATTTTTTTATATTCAGTTTTGAAATCTGACATGGGGCTAGACATTTTGTCAATTTCCCAGCTGCCCCGGTCATGTGACTTGTGCCAGCACTTTAGGAGGGAACTGCATTCTGGCAGACTGTTGTTTTTCCTTCTCAATGTAACTGAATAGTACGCAGTGGGACATGGGTTTTACTACTGAGTGCTGTTCTTAGATCTACCAGGCAGCTGTTATCTTGTGTTAGGGAGCTGTTATCTGGTTACCGTCTCATTGTTCTTTTGTTAGGCTGCTGGGTGGGGGAAAGGGAAGGGGTGATATCACTCCAACTTGGGGGAAAGGGAGGGGGTGATATCACTCCAACTTGCAGTACAGCAGTAAAGAGTGATTGAAGTTTATCAGAGCACAAGTCACATGACTTGGGGCAGCTGGGAAATTGACAATATGTCTATTCCCATGTCAAATTTCAAAATGAAATATAAAAAAATCTGTTTGCTCTTTTGAGAAATGGATTTCAATGCAGAATTCTTCTAGAACAGAACTATTAACTGATACATTTTGAAAAAAAATGTTTTTCCCATGACAGGATCCCTTTAAGGGTTTTTTTTTTTTTAATTGTAAAACTGAGACTATTTTCGAGGTAAACTGCCCATCATGAGCCTATGAGTGCACAAAACGAGTAAGGCTACTAAATATAATTGTTTGAGACAATAAACTAAATTACTAACATGTATTTCTATTGTGCCAACATATTTCAAAGTGCTCTTTTATACTACAAGAACCGCCATTGGTTTCTCTACTTGTTGGGAGTAGCGCCAGCCTACAATTTCTGATTTGATCATTTTCTCTGGGGCATGTACACCTGAACCCAACGTCTCTGGTGGTAAACTTACACCCTACTCCTACATTTCACTGGAATTGATCCATGTATGTCAAACTGCCCATTGATGTATCTGATGCAAGAATCAAAGTCATACTCTGATTACCTTGGTAATTAGTAACTTTACTGCTACATTTTACATACATTGAAAAAACCTACAGGAAATCCATATGTCTATATTCAGTATATCATAGTTTCTGTCCTTCTTGTCCTCTTTTAGTTCTGGGACGCATTCTTACACAATGTTCTTTGCAATGGTGGCTGTCGATATACTTTACTAAAAAGTCATTTAGACAAACCCAATGGAATTGTTTTGCCTCTAGTAAGGATTCATTATCTATTAGTTGGGATCAGGTACAAGGTACTGATTTATTATTGCAGAGAAAAACAATGTTTAATTATTTGATTAAAATGGAGCCTATGGGAGATGGACTTCTTGTAATTCGGAACTTTCGGGATAACAGATCTTATACCTGTACATCCCTCTCCATCATTGGAGGTGGCTTAGCCAGGAGACTTGATATACTGATAATGGATGTGAGAAAGAAAGACAAGTTTTGTTTAACTATCTACCTGTGTCCCACACAATGTGCTAATTATGCTAATGTTCATGCATATTAATCTATCTGTATTGTGGCTGCTGAAAAAGACATGAATCACCCCATAACAATTCTTTGCTCTTTTTAGCCTTATTTTATACATTTTTTATGATTTTATTTATGAATGTTGTGCTTATTTTATGAATTTTGTGCCACAATGTTTTTCAGCGATGGTAATATACTGGCATATTTTCCAGTGCTATTGAATAGTGGAACCAGGCGCCGCGAAATATGTGCTATAGAAATACATGTTAATAAAATACATGTTAATAACATTCTTAAAAAAAAAGGCACCATTATTCTTGCACCAATGACCCCCTCCCCCACCCACACACAAACACACACAATAAAATGGTCCATGTTTGCCTTTAATTCATTCCAGGCATA
Source organism: Xenopus borealis (assembly GCA_024363595.1). Taxonomy (NCBI): domain Eukaryota; kingdom Metazoa; phylum Chordata; class Amphibia; order Anura; family Pipidae; genus Xenopus; species Xenopus borealis. Next base: position 96,857,256 of record CM044445.1, on the reverse strand, counting down.
ACCTTTACCCAATGAAATATTATTGGGGTGTGAAAATAAATGACTTGTATTGTTTTATTCTTTTCTGGGTATTGTTTTCTTTCTTCAGTAAGATGTGTATTTCCTAGAGAAGCGCGTGGGAAGTGTCCAGGTCTGTCTTTGAAGTGGGAAGTAGGAGCCCCAAGGCCAAAACCGTGGTGGTAAATATGGTAATAATACACTGAAAATATTGCTTACTCCCATTTTCTAAAACACTGACACATGAATTTGGTGGTTGCTACAGTACCAGAACGCCTCCCCCCTTGCAGCTGCATCCATCAATCACTGTTGAGCGATACATGTGCAGAAAACCTGCAGGCTTAGCAAGGCTTTGATGTTTTTGTGCTTTAAAGAGAAAAAGAGGAGGAAAACAAGTGAACCTAACTCGGAGGCGACCTCCTCCCCTTCGCCCAAGCCCCTCGCTGAAAAATGAGCCTGCAATGTTAAAATGTGCAGGGATGAGCAAAAAATAAAATTGGAGATGGAGAGTTAAAGTGCAGCTGTATGATCTGACCTGAAAAATTCACACGGGCCCAGAGAAAGCACCATGTGACTGCGCATGGAGCTCAGAGCTTTGTAGTGGAATCAGGAGAGAAGCAGCATCAAAAGATTTCTGTTTGAAAGTTTATCATCCAGTAGGACTGGGCTAAATGTCAGCTTAGATTCCATAATAGGAAGGAGAGCTGTTCCTGAACAGTGACTCTATGGAGACCCAGTGGATAATCTCCATCTTTATGCTCTATTTACAAATGAGAATAATATTAGACTTTTGGGGGCACAAAATAAAATAAATATTACCTTTTATGCTGTTGACCAGTGCTGAGAGTTAATAACCCTTACCACCCATTGTACTGAACTAAATGTCCCTTTCAGGGTTCACCCAGCAATAAAAGTCACATAAATGACCTATTATTTTGCAAACACAGAAATGGTTAACCTAACATTACAAGGGAAATAATAATGCTAAATAAGTTTATAAGAGTTTATACAGAGGCCAGATTAATAGTTTGTAGCCCTTTGAATATGGGTAGCTCCGGTTAGGAACCAGGAATGTTGGTGCAGTTTGGCAGCTGGTGGCTTCATCATAACTGATGGCAAATGAATGCTCACATCAATTATCTATGACAGAGGTATTGTGGTCCCAGAAAGAGAGCAGTGAACATATCAGCTGGATTTCACCCATCTGGCTGCAGCAGAATTGCCGTTATAGGGGAACACTGCAGGGAACATCTGAAAACACTCACATGGCACTTAGGCTCCACATGAAAGCCTCTTGCCTGCCCTTGATCTATGTGCGTGTGTCCAATTTGTCAGCCTGAAAATCAGATCTGACGAGATGTGTCATGTGATTATTTCAGACTTCGCACATCACGGTCAGATAAAAAAAAACACAGTTAAAAGAGGTAAATTGCATCTGAATATTCACACAGAAATTGGATGTACATCGAATATCCATAAAGCATGAAACTGGCATACAATTACTGCAACTTCATCAAACCCATGAAACTGAACCCGATCTAATGTGAAAAAATCTAACTGATTATTATAAACACCGGGGTACACAAACATTTGGTTTTGGACAGGAAGTGAAGATACAGACCTTGGCCTGGCGTCCAGAACCCCCTGGTTGCTTATCTATAGACACCAGGGTTGACAAAATAAGGTAAGCATAATCTAACGCTCATTTTGTCATAATTACAATAACTTCTACTGGAATAAAAATTACTGCGACCTTTTTAGGTTGATATGGTTTGCTGATGTAGAAACCACTATTTCCTCTGGAAACTCTTACACATTCCGTCTTTTGCTCAACTGGCTAGGCATGGGTGCATTGACTAATCCAAATAGAGTATGGGAAGATACGCTTTTTAAATGGTAGGCAAGCAGGGTAGGGACACATAAAATTTGGGAGATAGGACTTTGCCTCTACTTTATTCAACTCAGAAACACAGCAATAAGATGTTTGTCTTCATAAGGCAGAAATATAGAACAGTCTTACTTATAGATGAAATTGTTGTTTACTCGACTACTCCAGGTTCTGTCTCAGATACTCCTCTACCACAATGTTGGCACCTGTTACTCACAGTTCAGAGATACTTCTCTCTATCAGCCAGGCCACACTGCCTACTTCTAAGTCAACTTCATTGCTTACTTTCCCAAACACTCAGTCTCCCTCCAGGCACAATTACAGACCCCTTGGCACTCATTTTCTCTCTCAAACTCTGGCTCAGACACTTTCTCTTTGTTTTAGGCTCCACAGGCCCCTCTCACACACTCGGAACAGTCAGAACCCCCAGTCAGAACCCCCAAGAAGCTCCATTCTTGACTGCCACCTAACTTTCTGACTGAGATGGAATGTTAACCCTATTTCCACGAGGCATCCCTCTGCTGCCCATATCATCTACCTTAAATGCACACTTCCCTGTACATTTTTATGCCAGACAGAAGAGTTATAACACTGTCACAATGGTAGCTGGACTTATTGACTTAGATTTAATGCATAACTAGTGACTTGCTACTTCTGAGAATGGAACATAATAGGAATGCAAAGAATTCAGGACTTAGTATAGGAAGCAAATCCAACAATTTTGACAGGATTTGGATTTGACTGAATCACAAGAGCCTCTGGGATTTGGGGCAAACCCAACAATTCTGACAGGATTTGGATTATAGTCAGACTATATCTGAACCCATAAAGTCGTGATTTTTTTAAAGGAGACTTTAACCCCCAACTAATAAAACCCCTACACTACATGGTCCCCACTCCCTGCTCCCCCCACACAAGAGTTAACGTCTGTAAATACCACTAATCCTTTAATTACCCCTCGTTGCAGAGTCAGCGCATCAGAGCTCACGGGCACCATCTTCAATACTTCACTCTTCTTCGCAAAGTAAGTGCTATATCGGCTCATGAGCAGTTGGAGCAGTCTCCCTCTGTTATAACTGTGCATGCGCAGAAAGTGACAAAAATTGCCAAAGGGAAGGAAGAGGACCTGAAGAATACCGAAGCGCCGGAAAATGGTGCCGGTGAACTCTGCTGCTCTGACTCTGGATTAGGGGCATTTACCATTATTACCATAACTGTAATAATAAAACAGAACATTATACTTGATCCCAGCTTAGATATAATTTATCCTTATTGGAAGCAAAACAATCCTATTGGGTTTAATTAATTTTTACATTAATTCCTGATAACAGTTCCAATACCTGTACTAGCAATCAGGGGGTTAACATTTGTTCTAGAAAGGGTCTAAGAAAGACGGCATGCCTAGGATGACACATCTCCAAAGCTCATTTTACACTTAGGGCAGTGGTAATTTAACCACAAGTACAGTCTCTAATGTTGGACAAGGTGTAACCATTAAGCTCAGCTCATGGGGGACTAACCACTGATACTGATTGATTCTGAGGTTCATATATCTTTAATGGATAGATTAAATACTTGGAGAGGAAGCAAACACCGGCACCCCTCCTCCCTTTCCATCTGACACACTGGGCTTATGTTCCGTCAGGGAGGGTGGCGCATACCATCATACGGATCACTTCACTGGACCGTTGAGAGATTGGTTACGTCCTGTGATGGGCAGAAGACTTTTTTGAAAAAAAAAGAAAAAGAAGAAGAAGCCGTTTCTCAGTGTAGTTAAAGCTCCAGAGAGCACCATGTATTTGTCCTCTTGGCAGAGAAAGGGCTCTCTATGAGGAGACTTTGAAAGTGTAACCGATTGAGTGTCTCATGCCTTTGAAACACATGTAGCTCAGTGTGTCTGCCAAAACCACCGCTGGGGGGTTGGACAGTGAATGAGAGGAATTTGCAGGGGCATCTAATCCCACTCTTGGCATGTAGAACCTGCTCAAAAGCAAACACACATCAAAGGGTTCATTATGCAACAGGGCCTGAAAACCCATAATTAGCAGATTAACTTCCCTATCCCTTCTCCCCATGGGAGAGCAGTCAAACACAGACTGAATCCCCCCTTCTCTTGAAATGGCAGAGAATTATGTCAAGAGGTGCATCGTTAGAGAAGGTGACTGCGGCTCTAATCCTGGCTCAGCACCAAGCTTGCCGGGCAAGAACGCCAGTCATCACTTTCACACGTTTGCTGCCCAAATGTATAAAGTTTGAAACTGGCATTTTCTCAAATTCTAACATTTAATATTTTAGAATATTTCCATAATTATGGTCTGGATCCAGTGGCTCCTTTCCTCCCTCCCTAGTACAGTTCAAAAACAGATTTTACTTTGGGCGGAGGTTGGTTGCAACCTGCTTCTTTTGTTTGTAGAATCAGCTGCAGATCAATTCTCTCTCCTACTGACATTACATAATCAATAACATAAGGGGGTAGAACACAAAACAAAGTGATATGGGACTGATTAGATATGCTGACAAACAAAACCTTGTAATAGAAGAGATATACATGTAACTCACCCATTTTTAACCCTCAGTAGCTGCAGCAACAATAGGAGCCATATCTATATAAACATACATAGATGATCAGCTCACATGGTTGACTAATGACCCCCTACTTGCACACTGCAGAGGTTGTGTAATAAAGTACCTCTCAAGAAATTCCCACAAAATTTGCATTGCAAACCACCATGAAAAATATAGACAGTCTATAAGATTTGAATTTTCTTGGGCATTTTCTGGGATTTGTTTGCACACATACGAGATATGCAAAACAAATGTTGTGCAACTCATTTCATGGCAATTTATGGCTCTTGGAAACATTTGTCAGTTTGTAACCGACAATGTGCTGAGGAAAATGACCTGGAAAAAGCAAAATATCTATATTAATAGACCATTAATAAAGGTGCCCTCTATAATATTTAGCCAGGTGATCTTGATTTTTCTGTTTCACTGTATAAAGTGACCTTTATTTAGACTATAAATATAAAAACAGTCTATATATGTAAATATACATTTGTTTCCATACATACATATATTTACATATAAATATATATAGATATGGGGTTCCAAAAGCTCAGAAATATGTCACTGCCATTTGCCATAGTGTCCTAATTAAACAAACAATTCTTCATTTTTGACTGATTTCAGTAATTATAATCAATTACCTTCCATCTGGCTGTCATAAATATATGTTCATAGTGAAAGAATCCTATAAAGTTAAAAGTTTAAATGTAGTAGTCTTAAGGCATTGTGTTCCATATTATGGAGAGTTTCCCTTATCCAAGTCCCAAGCATTCTGGATAATAGATTCTATAACTGTAGAAAGAGAGCATAGAGGAATCCACCACCAAATAGGGATGCACCAAATCCAGGATTCGGTTTGGGATTCAACCTTTATTCAGCAGAATTCGAATTCGGCCGAATCCTTTTGCCCGGCCGTATTGAATCTGAATAGTAAATTGCATATGCGAATTAGGGGTGGGGAGGGAAATCGTGTGACTTTTTGGAATTAAAAAAGATTCCCCATTCCCACATATGTAAATTAGCATTAGGGTTCGGTTCGGTATTGGATTTGGAGGTTTGTCCCAATAAAAAATAGTGGATTTGGTGCACTCCTAGATTCTCCAGCCTTGGGGTTTGGTGTATATATATGCCCAATCCAAGGTAGCAGTGGCCCTTTAAGTACTTAGCAAAAGCCAGAGTACTTTGTGTATGTGTGTGTGGTGGTGGGGTTCTTTAAAGAAATAAACGGACATCATAAATGGTTCAGCTTTAATAAAAGCTTGTCAGGCTCAGGGATGTGGCATTGATTTTGCTATAAACTTCACTGCTTTTGCTATAAATTTCACGGGGATCATATGTCTCCCCTGTTCATTCTCACATTAAAGTTTTTGTCTTTTTTATGTGTCTAACCTCCAGTCTTTGTAAAGTAAATCATATCGTAAAATATTAAATGCAAGACTTTTGGTTTAGGGATTTTGTTATCATGTCTTCTGCTCTTCCGGTTTCCGGCAGATACGCTGTCATTATGAAGGACAAGGAGTTGTAGCTGTGCAAAATCTGGAAGGCCCTTCATTTGCCCATTAATGGTGTAGTTGTCATAGTCTATTATTTCTGTGCTATTGGAGGCAATTATTATGTGCAAAATTGCTCCCCTTAGTGCTCATTCAACCACTTGCATCTAGGGTATATCTGTACCTTATACCTGAATAAAACTGGCCACACACTATAAGATTCACTGATTTGGTCACCAAAAGAGCGGATGAACTTTCTGCCCTACGGAAAAATGATCAGATGACCATTACAGAAGTCAGCCGATGAGCCAAAGACTGCATTAACTAGCTAATGTGTTCCTCGATGGGGCGTGCTGTGAGAAAAGTACCTGGTGGTCTGTCCCCATTGCACCCATGAGGCATCTCTTCCCTGCAAGTGCTGTATGTGAAGTCATCGTGCTTGGCACCATCCATGTTCAGGCCAAATGTACTTTAACATAAGGTATCCCAAACCCAGAATAAACTCCAAGATTCTGTTCTCGGCCCACTCTTCTACCTATAGTGTAACGTAAAGGTCCTTTTCTGAGTTCCTAAGTGTGCTTTCAAGTTCTACTGTTCGGTTTTTGATCCTTGCCTGATCCTGACTTTGCATTCCTGTTGCCTGAATTGAACCTTGCCTGTGTTTAGTAGAGATCTGGCTCTCACACACCCTTGTAGAAGATAATTAAATGCTGTCTGGTGCACAATGGTGGAGGTCCGGCAACCCCAAATCCAGTCTAGAAGTAGAACAATCCAGAGGCACACAGAGCTGATGCAAGCAAGAAACACCTTGCACGTCTATTTCGGAAATGCACTGCAACGTTTCAGGGGTCAGGACCCTTTATCAATAAAAAATATAGGTGATCTCATTAAACCTAAGATAACTTCAAAGTGAGACATTTCTGTCATTCATTTAAAGATAACGGCACGTTTCCTGGTAGAAACTGTGGGCACTGCAGTGGCACCATCCCTGGTGATAGGGCGATGCATACATAACTGGACACTAAGCATAAGTTAAAAGGCTCTTTTACATGTGACACCTCTAATGTAATTTATTGCATTAAATGCCCATGTGGCATGTTATACATTGGCCAAACTATGAGACCCATTAAAATATGCCTTCACGAGCATAAATCGTTCATAAAAAATTATAAACCTGCACCTGCTCAATCTTTGCCTATTGAACAATGAAAAAAGGAAATAGCCAAAGTGAAAAAAGAGAAAAATTAATTTTTGCGGTTAGACATTTCTTTACCCATGGCCATTGGGTGGCACGATTATGATAGCAAGTATTGGAAAAAGTGCTACCAAAACAAGGATAGGATATTAAAAGGCTTTTACACCAGAGGGAATGGTACTGGATATCGCATTTACAGTCGAGACAACCAAAGGGATTGAATGAGGAATTTAACCTGTCGTGCTTCCTGTAATGTTTCTTAATTAAGTATATTTTTTTCTGCATATTTTGACTGGTAAAGTTATTGAAGGCCCCCTTTTCATCTTCGTGTAGGGTAAGACTACTAAATGTTAACATATTGTATATATTTCTTTTTTGTTTCCTGTACTTTTTTGTACATAAATGGCCATTTATTTTTTTCAAAACACTTCATTGGACTTTCACTTTACTGGACTTTAATTGAATCTGATTAGCATTAACCAATCACCACAATTTCTATGTTGTTTTGGACTTCACATCCGTATGCTTGATAAATGGGCCTGACCCTGAAACGTTGCAATGCATTTCTGCAATAAATGTGCTAGGTGTTCCTTGCTTGCATCAGCTCTGTGTGCCTCTGGATTGTTCTACTTCATTGCCTGTGTTTGACTATTCTTCGGATCCTAATTTGGGGATGCGTTATTTCTCTGTATTTGATCTTGACCTTGACTTTGCTGACTGCCCCCCCCCCACTTCCTTTTCGTACACGTTCTGTTTTGCTCGTTTGGCCAAACAAGCGGATCATATAGTCTATGGCCAGCTTTAGTCTTGGAGGCCAGTAAGAGGTCCCTATACACTGACAGATAAACTGTCGAATCTGCAGCTTAAATCTGCCAATGTATGTCTACATCCAAAGTAGCTCAGCACTGATAGGCACAAGGCCAGGGTCAGACTTCAAAACTCAGTGCCCCTAGACAAGCAGCCTGATCAGCCACCAACTTGTCCCTGCCCCCTACTGTGCATGTGGGCCCATCCATTCTTTAGTTTCTTTCCTGCCACTGGGGACTGGTTGAGCAGGAGATATGACTATGAAGATTTTCATTCACCCAGGTCATGGTATATCTAATATAAGTCATTCTAAAATGAAGACATTTCACTACTCATCCGAGCAGCTTCCTCAGTTCAACTGACTGATAAGGGGAGTCCTCGACATATAAACTCTTCCACTAATCCAATCAGTATGGCAATTGATTGTAAAGCTTCAGAGAGGTGACATCTGAATTTACAGGGGTGTGATTCTGTGGGATACTGTGATATGATTATGTAGGAGACAAAGTAGCACTGTCACCAGTGTTCAAGTCCACAGACAAAAGCAACTGGACAGCATGCTGCCCCTAATTTTCTGCCACCCTAGGCCCGGGTTTTGTGGCCTTCCCACAAATCCAGACCTGCACAAGGCAGTTCTATCCATACCACCTGCCAATGACCATGGGACAATGATTGCATTTGGCAGGATTATGGTGAACCATTGGGTTAATTTTTAGATATCTACAGGAATTTTGGCCAAGGATCAGTTGGGCAGGGCAGGGCCTATCAAAAGGCACCATATAAGGGCCTACTCATGGGAAACTTGTTTCTCGTCAGGAGCTATTATTAGCCTGTGAGTCTCTAAGTCTAGAGTGGTGTAATATAATGGTGTCAATATTGCCATGAGCCTGGTATAAAAATACACACCTTTATAAATATGCAAATTGATTCTTGCTAATGGATAAATTGCCTTAATTCATTATTCTATAAACACTAACTTCTTTAGTGTAACATAATTTACAGACCTTTATAAATGTGCCTAATATTGCTTTCAATCGATGCTGTGATGAAAACACAAAGGAGCAGGAGACCTCATTATGACTACATGGATAACTACCAATTTTAGGCTGTACCCAGAACTGGATTATGCACAAAGCTACCTAGGGCCATTTAAATGCACAGGGGCCACATCAGTGATAGGTCCCCTAGTAATGACAGCATAGGAAGCAGAAAATACATTTTTAGCTTGCTGCTGGAGTACAGTGGGTTAATTGTACATGTCTTTGAGAGACAGCGGCAGTGAAAGTATGGGGCCCTTAAGCCTAGTTTCCCCATTGCTTTTTAATTCACCTCTGTCCTCGCCTGACAAGCCTGTAAGCCAAAAATCTAAAAAAAAAACCAAGTCTTTGTTACAGCTTGTAATCTACAAGAACTATTATTTAAAACACGGGATGAAATTGTATAAAGATCCATGCAATGGCGTTGTCAACAGCATTGAAGGGGTTAAGTGCGATTGTCTCAATAATTATTCATGCATGCTTTCCAAAGAGCATCTCAGGCCCTAATAAAAAGGTTGCTGTCCTATAGGGATCTTCACCCAGTTACACTAGTGGGTTTGCAACCAAATTATAGCTCTGGTCATAAATCATGGTTATCTCTCCTTGTGACAGTGGTTAAATTATTCCTCTAATCAGATCACGGCCACTGATTCCTACTGACACTCCGAATAATCAACGGTGACTGATGAGGCCGAGCCGAGCATACAATTTCTCTTCCCAGAAGGCCCTGGGGATCTGAACAACCTGTCCTTCCAGGCGCTGCTGGTTAAGCGAGATAGGTAAACAAACTGGCGCTTTGTCCTTCAAAGGAATGATGGGTTTTAAACTCATTTTGTCCCACGTAGGAGCTGCCTGTCAAGAGAACAACTCCAGTACCTGTGGATGGTACCCAGGAGAACATCTTTGGGGCCTCCAGCTAAATAAGAGGAAATTTTAGCCTGTCGACATATTATCAGGGTTTTGTTATAAAAGCTTTTTAAAAAGCACTGAATTTTTCATTGGTGTTTTAAGAAATCAGCTAAATTTTCTTTTTTTTTCTCTCTCCATGACAGATGGTGGAGGATGTGTGCATTTCTGGATAGGATTAGGTGCTATTCTCCCCTTGCTAACTAGCATGTTTGGTAGGAGTAAGGATACATGAGCTAAATCAGAAATGGGAAGCAAACAGATAATTTGCAACTGTGCTCTTGTAAGCATGCAAGTAAGGGATTTACCCAAAACGGATGAAAATCAAATGGAAAACTTAGCAGCTGGAAGTACTGTTTTTTTTTGTAGTAACAAAAATAAGAGAGAGATATAACCAAATTGCATTGGATATAACTTAAGCTTTTCAATAACAGAGTAACCCTCAGCAACCAATCAGAGTTTTACTTTTATTATTATTACATGTGATTGATCAGAGCCAACAGCTGATTGGTTGTTGTAAGTTCTCAACAAGTAATTTGTGAATTCCCCCATGGCGGATTATCATTGGGAAATTGTTTATATATCTACTGTATGTGTGTCTTGATGCCATACAAGTTTTCCATCCATTGTGAGCTCTTTGTAAAGAGCTGTGTAAATTGCTGGTGCTATATAGATGATGATACAAAATGCATTATAATTGGGATGATAGTCTCTTGTGATTAGGTGAGTTTTGCCTTCCATTAAAACCATGAGAGATATTGCCTGCATTAGTTTGGGGTGGAATTTAAATGAAGTGCTTCTCATATCTAGGTGTGTTTTGCCTTCACTTATTACCAAGTGAGATATTGATACACAATGATCTTGATTAACAAAACCATGCATTGAAACTTCTATCCAACAGAATTTGATAAACTGTGATCTGGTCTGTTGAAAATTAATCCGGAGGAGCCCACCCCCCCCATATGGAGGGATGGTAGATCACTTCCAATGAACTCTTACTGCCTTACTATATGAATATATGGAATCATATAGTAAGGCAGTAAGAGTTCATTGGAAGTGATCTACCATCCCTCCATATGGGGGGGGTGGGCTCCTCCGGATTAATTTTCAATAAATATAAAACTATTGAGTCTGCCCAATGAGTATCTCTATGTGCAACTGATTTTGTCTTCTGTAGTATTAGTAATGGAAAATAATAAAATAGAAAGACCTGGTGCAAATATGGCCAATTCTGCACCAGGTCTTTCTATTTTATTATTTTCCATTACTAATACTACAGAAGACAAAATCAGTTGCACATAGAGATACTCATTGGGCAGACTCAATAGTTTTATTTGCAAAGGATTAAAAGGAATTATACTACCTAATCAAGTGATTCTTTGAAAATAAACTGAATGTCAACTGCATAGCTGTAAACAACAGGAAAATGGCAATCTCTCCAGCCATCACATTTAATATGTTTAATAAATATTTAGCAAAGTTCAAAAATATCATCAGTACAGTACCATTCTGTACAGGCCCTGGGATACAGGCTAGGGGTCTTGGGGAATATGATACAGGACAGTAGTCAGATTAGACAAAGGTGGAATCAACAAAGAAATACTGTGAAAGAAGAAGATTATAATATAGGCATCTTCACTCTATAAAATACATAAAAAGAGGAAATTAAATGGGACCTTTGCCTTTGAATCAAATGTTAGAATGTTGTAGAATCTTTTCAGCTTCAAATGTAAATCACTATCTTGCTGTCAGGGTCGCTGACCCCAGCAACAAAAAACTTAATTCCACTTATGGCCACAGGGGTTGTTTAACCGTGGCAGGGCACAGTGCAAAATGCAAAAGTCAGAGACCAGCTGCCATGATTATTGCACATTGAACACTGCATTACTTTAATTTCCCACAGGCACATGGTTTTGAATACCACAATTGAACTCAAGAACCAATGCTTTCTGGAGCGTTCAGTAGTGGTGTATTAATGCACTACAGTAGTGCTGTATTTATGCCTCCCCCAGTACAATCAAATGCGGGCAATGCTTAATGCTCTTGTTGTAGCGTTGGGCACGTTGGCCCAAAACATTGCCTAGTTTGTTGGCACAATAAACCTATACCTCTCCCATTATGCACACATGCATTTTGGCATACCCTATCCTGTTCCCATATGAAATCTTGGGGAACTAACCTCCACATTGGTTTGGCTGCATAGTCCGTCCTATCTCCAGCGCATCAACCCAACTGCAAAGAAGTTGCAGTGCAAATACATACATTTCTCACGTACTCATGTATTCCTTTTATAACAGGAACTTCAGTACTCTCGCACAAACACAAGCCAAGTTTATTTCTTTGTTCCAACCTGCTGCAATTCCAATAGTTAAGGGAGGTTAAAGAAATTCTTTTGGGCATAAGGAGAAGTCATCAATATCCTCATGTTATTAAAGTCATTGAATTGCTACTGAAATAATAGGATTACCTTAGCACTTTACTGTTTGACAAATTTCCCATCACTAATTTAACGGCTATTTTACTTTCCCTCCCTTTTGAAGCTTTAATATTTAGTCAACTTCACTTCAAAGAAAACTTTTGACGTAAGCTAAATTACCAAACATTTCTACTTCACATTTTATAAATAGGTTAAAAAAAACAGTAAAAAAACAGATTTACTGCTTAATGTATTTAATTGAGCACTGAGGTGGAAGTATATATATATATATATATTAACAGTGACACAAAATACCTCTCCCTATTCCCAACACCAGCTATATGTTAGAGTTAGTGGCCCTTTTTAAGGAAAATTAGAGCCCTATAAAAATTTATCACAACAATAAGCCAAAATGTAAAACACAAGGGGTCATTTACAAATGCAAGTGCAGCGTCAGAAGCAAGCCTATGTTTTTTACCAAACATTTTGCATTATTTTGCAATATGTGCAGCCACACTCTAAGTTGCAGCTCAGAAAGAATATTGTGGGAACCCTGGAGCTACCTGCAGTTCTAGGGTGGAGGAAATCAGGGCTCCCCACCATAAATAGGCAAAGTTTAATCAGAAGGTGCAGCATGGATGCTTTGACAACAATGTGGAAGCGCATGGAGCATGTTTAGACGTAAGTAACTCTATGTAGTAGGACTTACAGTCTCCTTTCAATAAAGGAAATATAAGTGGGAATTTTTTTCACAGAGTTAAATACAGAATAAAAATGGGAAGTCTTTAAAATGCTGCTTTATAAATATACATGTCAGTATATTCCCCTTGTAAGCAAGAAACGTTGTTGCAAAGCAACACCTTTTTGGTTCAACAGATGTGTTGGTGTTGAGGTGGGTTAAAAAAAGACATGCTTTAAATGCTTTCAAGTTAGCTGGTACAGCCAAATCATTTATAAGGTACAATGAGGCAAACTAAAATTGATATGGAAAAGCATATTGCAGCAAGCAGTAAAAAGAATCCAAAATTATTTTTTAAATATGTTAATATTAAAAAAATGAAGCAGGAAGGGGTAGGACCCTTAATGTCAGAGGGGGTCAGCTGGTCGATGAGAACAAAAACTGAGATTCTGAACTCTGAACATCTGTCTACACAAATGAGGAATCAGTTAATGAAGGTTTCCTTCTTAATAGTCCCAATTCTAGTAATACAACTAATAATGCATGGTTCACACATGAGGAAATTCAAAAGCGACCAGATAAACAAAGGTCCAGGGCCAGATGGTATTCATCCCAGGGTACTTAGTGAGCTTAGCTCTGTGATTGCCAAACTTCTCAACTTAATTTTTTAGGATTGATTGAGGTCTGCAATGGTGCTGAGAGACTGGCAAATTGCTAATATGGTGCAGCTATTCAAAAAGGGATCCCGTTCTCAGCCTTAAAAGTGTAGGCCAGTTAGTCTGATGTCAGTGGTAGGAAAGCTTTTTTTTAGAGTCAATAAAGGATAAGATACTGGACTTCATAGCAAATCACAATACTATGAGTTTGTGCCAGCACGGTTTTATGCGTAATAGATTTTGCCAGACAAAATTAATTTCGTTTCATGAGAAGGTGAGCAGGGACCTCGATTCTGGGATGGCAGTGGATGTTATTTACTTAGACTTTGCTAAAGCATTTGATAGTGCCATTCAGTAGGTTACTGGTTAAATTAAGGAATGTAAGCCTGGAACATAATATTTGTAACTGGACAGAGAACTGGCTAAAAGATAGACTACAAAGAGTGGTGGTAAATGGAACAAGTTGGAAAACTGGGCAGCAAACTGGAAAATTAAGTTCAATGTCGATAAATGCAAGGTTATACACTAAATGGTAGTGTGTTGGGAGTTTCCTTAAATGAGAACGATCTAGGTTTTTTTTTGAAGATAACACATTGTATATTTCTGGGCAGTGTCATAATGTGGCTACTAAAGCAAAATCAAAGTTTTGTCTTGCATAAAAAACAGCATTAACTCAAGGGATAAAAACATAATTATGCTCCTTATAGGTCCATGGTAAGGCCTCACCTGGAGTATGCAGTGCAGTTTTGGACTCCAGTCCTTAAGAGTGATATAAATGAACTGGAGAGAGTGCAGAGATGTGCAGCTAAACTGATTAGAGGGATGGAAGACTTAAATTATGAGGGTAGACTGTCAAGGTTGGGGTTGTTTTCTCTGGAAAAAAGGTGCTTGCGAGGGGACATAATTACACTTAGTACATTAGAGGACATTATAGACAAATATCAGGGGACCTTTTTACCCATAAAGAGGATCACCGCACCAGAGGCCACCCCTTCAGACTAGAAGAAAAGGACTTTCATTTGAAGCAGCGTAGGTGGTTCTTCATAGTGAGGACAGTGAGGTTGTGGAATACACTGCCAGTTGATATTGTGATGGCTGATTCTGGTAAGAGTGGCTTGGATGATTTCTTGGACTGACATAATATCCAAGGCTCTTGTGATACTAAACTCTACAGTTAGTATAGATATGGGTATATATAATTTATGTGAAGGTATGGGTGTGTGTATAGATGCTGGACTTTCATTTGGAGGGGTTGAACTTGATGGACTTTGTCTTTTTTCAACCCGATTTAACTATGTAATTTGTAATAAAAATCACCCTTATTGTTTAATATACATAAAGCCTTTCATAAAAAATATATTTTTGTAATAGTATGAGCCATGGAAAAACTGTCAAGCCTACCCTCTGGAGAACAGTGCTCACGCAAACCAATGGCACACATACATGCTAGGTTACATTAGCCAATGAATAGACAGAGCTGTGATTTTACTCACTTCTTCCTGTTACAGTTACAGCTGCATAATTTCCTGGCAGGTGATCGGTGTGAGACACAGAACATAATAATATGGTGGTTCAAGGAAAACATTGAAAAAGGAAAATCAGGGATGTAACTACTGAGGAAGCAGACCCTGTGTAACGTACAGTATCCCAAACCCAGACCCAACTCCAAGATTCCGGTCACAGCCTGCTCTTCAGTGCCTTTTGCTTCAGGTGGAGAACTCCACTACTCAGATGCTGCCAGGTCTTAATGCGGGAGAACCTTGGAGAGAGTTCTAGGCAAGCATGGTAAGCAAATGTGTTTGGTTTGGAAGGAGGGGCAGATAGCCAAGATAGTCAGGGAACAGGCCAGGTCAAACCAAACTAGTATACAAGTGGTCACAGGCCAAGGTCATGTATGGAGAGTTATTAACAGCACCAAACGGAAAGAGTGGTCAAACCAGGTAGGAGTCAGTACAGACAGTGAGAGTCAGGAACAGTGAAGTGTCAAACACAGGAGAATGTACTTAAAGGAGAAGTCATCCCCCCTGATTTTAAGTCCCCATCTGCCCCCCTTTGTTCATCCCTGTTGTGTTTGGTAGCTGAGGATGAGGAGAGTATAACATGTAGCCATTACATAACAGCAGTAACTCTTACTTTCACTTTCAAGCTGTACAGAAAGTCCTGTGCATGCACAGTGACACCCGCAGGCCATTTGTATAAACACCATAATCCCCTCCCTGCCCCCTACCCCCCCCCCCCAGCACAGTCTTACCTCTGAATTCTTCTCCCTCCAGAGAGAGTGACCAGAAAAGCAGAGTGAGTGCAGCGGAGCTTGCCATCTTCTTATCTTCGTGAATGGAACGGCTTTTTGGTGCATGTGCAGTTGTAGCAAATTTCCGGGTCCTGACAACTGAAGACACAAAGATTACCGAAGATAAGAAGATGGTGGCTGTGAGCTTCGCTGTGCTCACTCTGCATTTGCTGTCACTATCTGTCACTATTTCTGGAGAGAGAGGAATTCAGGGGTAAGACTGTGCAGGGGGAGGCAGGGAGGGGGACCAACGGAGGGAGGCAGGTGTAAACTTAACATCAAGGGTGGTTTAATTCTCCTTTAAGGAACAGACAAGAATGCACCCAGGAAAATTGGAAGAAACCTTTACACTGGGCAGTTAGTAACAGACCAAGAACCCTTTAAATATTCAAAATTCACTCCACTGCAAGATGACGTCACAAGGTGCTCCGGGTTAAGCCGGAAGCACCTGAGCATCCCCGCCACCTGCATGGTTATTTATTACACTCTACGACTGCAGGGGGGCCTAGGATATATAGTGGTCACCATAATTAATATACCATTTCAATTAATACTGCTAAAACAGGTCAACCTCTAGAAATTTTGGGGGCCTGAAAAATAATTTGCTATGGGGCCCAGTAATATCTAATTATGCCACTGAGGAAAATATTTTATGATTTGATTCTTTGATATTTTTGAAAATATAGTTCTCCTTCAAGATGAGATCGTGTCTAATGACCACCCAGAGTTTAGACTGCAGCCGTGCGGAGAGAGAGGTGACACCCAGAAGCTTGCAGTACCTGACACATTACATACACATTCAGCAGTTCCCAGAGTCCTTTGGGAGTTCAATGGCTGCAGTCTAGAGATAATAACAATAGAGATGGGCCAGCGGCCTGCATTGATGCGGCACAACCATAATCCTTTAATCAGATGTTTTGCTTCCATGCAAGACAACATCTTTAACTGATTTTAAGAAACCCCTCCCCTGCATTTTGCTTTCTTTTAAAAATGGTGTTGCGCATTTCATTTTGCAGTCTAATCTTACATGATGATAAATGGCCATTGTCATCTTTACTTGACTTTGACTGCTGGATGATGCCGACTGGGGAGGTGAAAAGAGGGTCAGGCATGCGGCACATGCAAAAACAAACCCGCCGGCCTTGCACGCTCTCCCTCTTTCTTCTTAACACAATCAAACTTTTGTTCTCTGGATCATTTCCAAATGCATTCAAAAACTCCTCAAACTGAAACAGCTTGTTTAAGGAATAATTCATCTATTATTGTTAGCATGTCATGTAACCAGAGAACAATGTGACAGTGAGATTTATAACCATCCCTGGAATTCCGCACTGTTTTGTAAACATAGAAATTGCAATATTATATACTGTAGGCAACTTAGATTGGAAAATGATATAAGCCCCTTCAATCCAGCCTTTAATGCAGAAATGCCCTCAAGCCGCTATGAACTATAACCTCCGGTATCCTCAGCTACAATTTGGGTTGGGAGTTGAGTTTCGGAACATCTGGAGGGCTGCAAGCTTGACATTCCAAATTGTACAGATACAAGGACACCATCAAGAATCTGCTTTTGCACCCAAAGGGGCCCTCTGTAAATGTAACATTTGGGGACACTGTGCTTAATTTGGTTACCAGGGCCCCAGCAATGGCTGCCACAAACTGATATAAAAGGGGTTTTTTTTTGTAAGAGAAGCACTAATATTATTATTATCCAATATTTACGTTGTATCTCTGAAATGGAAAATTTTAAAAAAGGAGAAAATTTAAGATGGCAGTATCCATTAATTTATTTATACACACATATAGTAGCCCTACAAACATGACACCAGGCTGAACACAGAACTTGTAGGATACCAGCATTCCTTTCCTACAGTATATAACATTGGATGCTGGATTTAAAGGGAGGTAAACTGAGTAGTCCTTGGATCAGATGGAACTGGAGTATACTGGAGAAGAGGCTTTTAAGAAGTGACATGATTTTATATATATATATATATATATATATATATATATATATATATATATATATATATATATATAGTCCGTAGGGTGGCACAACTCTTTAGTAATTTGCTACCCAGGTGCGAGGTAAATGTGTATACGTAGCATTCAAAAAGACCAGCAACACTGGGATTTTTCTTGAAAAAGAAGCAAAAGATTTTCTATAATATTCAGTGCATTTACAGCCAACATGACGTTTCGATCCCCTCTGGGATCTTTCTCAGGGCAATCACACCCACATTACAACAAAGTTAAATGGCAAATGGTGTTCAATCAAGTAAGGGAATGACATCACCTCCTTAAAGTGCATATTCATAAAAACAAATTCATTGGTATATCCCCAAAATACATACATACTGCCATTAGTGATTAAAAGGTGATTAAGATACTGTGTAATAATTTACTGATTTACTGAAATTCATGTGTACTATTGTAAAAAGTGCAATGTGCCATAAGTTAAAGGGGTTGTTCACCTTTGAGTTAACTTTTAGTATAATGTAAAGAGTGATATTCTAAGACAATTTGCAATTGGTTTTCATTTTTTATTGTTTGTGGTTTTATAGTTATTTAGCTTTTTATTCAGCAGCTCTCTAGTTTGTAGTGTCAGCTATTTGGTTTCTAGGGTACAAATTACCCTAGCAACCCTGAATTGATTTGAATAAGAGACTGGAATATGAATAGGAGATGGACTGAATAGAATGATAAGTAATAAAAAGTGGCAATAACAATACATTTGTAGCCTTACAGAGCATTTGTTTTTAGATGGTGTCAGTGACCCCCATTTGAAAGCTGCAAAGAAACAGAAGAAAATTGCAAATCATTAAAAAAAAAAAAACGAAAGAAAGAAAATTGCAAATCATTAAAAAAAAAACTATGAAAAATAAATAATGAAGACCAATTGAAAAGTTTCTTAGAATTGGCCCTTCTACAATATACTAAAAGTTAACTTGAAGATGAACCAACCCTTTAATATATTAAAAAGATGAATCATTACATTCGTATCTTGTCTGTCTAACCAAAGACTCAAGGTCAGTCCTCCAGGCTATGTCACTAATAAATTTACAAAAAAGTGCAAAGAAAGAGGGCATTTTTTTCACCCTAACTTCAAATTCGCTCCACGAAATGGTCATTTCAGTATCACTATAGTGTTCATATCATATATCACCATATACATAAATTGCGTCACCTGTCCTGTAAGAAACAATTCAATTGCAATGCCTCGTTTAGGCCCCTAAACTATTTGCTATTTAACTTTGTTGTAATGTGGGTGTGATTGCCTTGAGAAAGATCCCAGAGGGGATCGAAACGTCACATTGGCTGTAAATGCACTGAATATTATATAAAATCTTTTTCTTCTTTTTCACGGAAAATCCCAGTGTTGCTGGTCTTTTTGAATGCTATATATATATATATATATATATATATATATATATATTTAGTGTTAGCTCAGCAGGATTTTATTATATCTCGACGTTCCGATCTTCCTGACAAAGATCCCTGTGAGGGATCGAAACGATGAGTTATAATAAAATCCTGCTGATCTAACACTAAATCCTTTGAGTGGCATGATCTTCTTTGCTCCATATCTTATTTACTGGCACCTGGGTCATGGCAGAAGTTACGGTGTGCACCTTTGGGATTTTTATATATCATTGTATATCCAGAAAGTATTTCCAAATGATAAGAAAAAAGAAGATTAAGCCTGAATTTTTTATCACAAGGAGAACAATGAGAAGTTGAGGAATAATTTCCAGACAGGGAAACCGCTAAGCGTATTTACTCTGCATTTGGCTTTTTTTAAAAGTCGAGGTGCGGGCCACACTGAAAACGTGCCAAAAAACGAATTTGCGTCCATGCACCAAGAGGGTTAGATGGCTTTTAGCTAGTGATGGGCAAATTTATTCACTAGACATGGCTTTGTGGCGTATTCCGTATTTCAACACCTTTGAAATGTTTCGTGAAACTGCTGCAAAAGTTTGAAAAGTTTGATGCAACAAAAATGTTGCCCATGTAAAAATTTTTACTCGTCAAAATACCCATTGACTTCAATGCATTTGGACAAAAAACGTTGTGCGTGTAAAAATTGTTGCGTGTCAAAATAATTTTGACGCCCATTGACTTCAATACGTTTCAGTAATTTTACGCTGTTTTGTTCTGATTTTTGATAATTTTTCAGGACAGGTTCACCCATCACTACTTTTAGCATGTAAAACATACTAGACCACTGATAACAAATCGTATACAGGTATGAGATCCATTATCCGGAAACCCGTCATCCACAAAGTTCTGAAGTACAGGATGCCCATCTCCCATGGACTCCATTATAATCAAATAATTATACATAAAAAAAAAAAAATACACAATGTTTATGTAGATACTCCCAGATATGACTATGGTCTTGCTGTTCCTAAGAGAGGCTGGAAGGGCCAGGTCTTGAGCGATTGTGTGCATCAGATACAGATGCAAACTCCCAAATGCCCAGCTTTCAGCAGCAGAAGCTCAAAAAGCAGGGAGGAAAATTCTTTGTCATCAAAAACCATAATAATTATGTGTCAAGCATAATTACAGCTTTGAGGGGTAACCCATCTAATATTAAGTGACAGCAGAAAGTGCTATTGCCATGGAAGATGCATAACGGGGTGAAATCAGATACAAAAATGTTCCTCCTGTTCTATTTCTGGATGCGTGGAAGCAACACAAGCCTCTAAGCTCCTGATTGCCATGCAAAGAACTCCTGCAGCATGATGTTATTTTACCCCAGTCTCTCAGTTCTTTCTCCCGGTGAAACCAAACAACTGAAAAGCATTCTGGGACAGGCCCGGCCTTTGTTCAGGAGAAAGGTCATTGCTGCTGGTAAGGACTGCACATGGAACAGAGGCAGATGTCCTTGCATGACAGAAATTAGTGCTGGGGGGAATGTGAGGAGTAGACATTCATTAAAGAATCTATATAGACACAACTGCACTTGGCTTCTTACATACTGTAGTGGGGATGCAGAGAGTAGTAGCTGTAATCCAAAAGCGTTGGAGAGTTAAGGAATGCTGGACAAAATTGCAAGTATGGAAATAAGGGCTACAGTGTCACAGAATATTAGTGTTGCCCACACTGCAGACTAGTTGTTAAAGTGCCACTCACAGCACCATCAACAGATAAGGACAATCTTTGTATTATCACCTTTAGGGTTGCCACCTTTTTTTGGAAAAAAATCCAGCCTTCCTATATATTTATGTTTTTCCCCGATTAACAACATTGGGTTCAACCATCATTTTTACCGGCCAGGGCGGTAAAATACGTCAAGGTGGCAACCCTAATCCCCTTCTTACTTTTTTTTTAGTTAGCAGCAGGCTGTTTTATTTATAGCCATAGTGACTTGTTCCTGGAAGTGCCACTTGCCTTTCAATAGTTGAAAAAATTACTAATTGCCTTAAAATGCTATTGTCATTTTAAATGTTAATGGCAAGGTAAGCATTGTATTGAAAGAGAAACTAAGGCCTTTAAAGATCATTAAATGAGGTAAAAATGATACTGCTATAGGCACCATCTCTCCCTATTATACATTCTATCCCACAGCCACAGTCCCTTCCCAGAGACTATTATCCCACTGCTACTATAGACACCATCTCTCCTCACTATACCTGCTATCCCACAGCCACACTCCCTTCCCAGAGACTATTATCCCACTGTTACTATAGACACCATCTCTCCCTACTATACCTGCTATCCCACAGCCACACTCCCTTCCCATAGACTATTATCCCACTGCTACTATAGACACCATCTCTCCCTACTATACCTGCTATCCCACAGCCCCTTCCCAGAGACTATTATCCCACTGTTACTATAGACAACATCTCTACCTACTATACCTGCTATCCCACAGCCACAGTCCCTTCCCAGAGACTATTATCCCACTGTTACTATAGGCACCATCTCTCCCTACTATACCTGCTATCCCACAGTCACAGTCCCTTCCCAGAGACTATTATCCCACTGTTACTATAGGCACCATCTCTCCATACTATACCTGCTATCCCACAGTCACATTCCTTTCCCACTGCTACTATAGGCACCATCTTTCCCTATTATACCTGCTATCCCACAGCCACAGTCCCTTCCCAGAGACTATTATCCCCACTGCTACTATAGACACCATCTCTCCCTACTATACCTGCTATCCCACAGTCACAGTCCCTTCCTAAAGACTATTATCCCACTGTTACTATAGGCACCATCTCTCCCTACTATACCTGCTATCCCACAGTCACATTCCTTTCCCAGAGACTATAATTCCTACTGTTACTATAGGCACCATCTTTCCTTGTTATACCTGCTATCCCACAGCCACAGTCCCTTCCCAGAGACTATTATCCCCACTGCTACTATAGGAACCATCTCTCCCTACTATACCTGCTATCCCACAGCCAAAGTCCATTCCCAGAGACTATTATCCCCACTGCTACTATAGGAACCATCTCTCCTTGCTAGGGTTGCCACTTGGTTGGTATTTCACCGGCCTGGACAGTAAAAATGATAGTTGATCCCAATGTTATTAATAGGGAAAAAAAACAAATGTTTAATAAGGCAGGTATTTTTTTCCAGGAAAGGTGGCAACCATACTCCCTACTATACCTGCTATCCCACAGCCATTATCCACATCCACTGTGCATCCATAGGAACCTTCTACCCCTACTATACCTGTTATTCCACTGTTACTTTGGAAATTGCTGCACTGCCTGTACAGTCATGAAGAGACTAGGTGGTGAAAATGCCCTTTGGAAAAACATTCAAATGGATCTCAAAAAAATTCAGTTCAGGAGTTTAGCTCTGTTTTTGGGGAGTTTGGAAACACTACTGTCATGTTAATTTGTACCCAGCACGGTGTAAGCACAACTGTCTGTATGCGTAATTATGAGCACTTATGAGAAACAGACCTCAAGACTTTGACCCCGTCTCCATAAACAGGAGGCAGGAGACGGGAATAGAGAGCACAACTGCCAGCTCTCATTTGGGTCTGAAATGGGATAAGTGTGAGTGATGGAAAATAAGGCAGCCGGACTGGGGGGCACTTGGACATGGAGCCTCTAATTTATGAGGGCTTCAGCTGTCAGGCATGTGGGGTTCAAGGCCACGTTCTGTTCATCAGTCAGCACTTTGTTTCTGGAACTTTGCAATGAGTCTGCGACTTATGCCCTGGAATAAATGATGGAAGGGGGAAGGTAGTGTAAAAATTAGTTCAGAAATTTCCCACGCTGGTGCTTAAATCAAAAACACATGGAGATGTTAATGTGTTTTGGGCATAGCCCAAGTTGAGGGAAACTGGCTTGAGAAGTGTCTTGGGGGAAAAGGTACTTTGTCCTTGGTGTAATCCATACATGTTTATTAATTGCAGTCCAGTGACCCATATCCATTTCAGAACAATCCCCCCATTCATCCATCAGCTACCCAGTAGTCTCCTCTGCACCGTTTAATAACAAATTAGGATATTAAATCATTGATTAAAGGAGCATAGCCTATGAGTTTATTCCACAGTGGAAATGACTGATGAGCCATTAATCTGGGAGGCCAAATAATATACTGGGTGTCTGTCTAGAGGAAACCAGCTGGAATAAAACATCACATATACAATATGCTACTTTTGACAAGATGGAGGATATTTTCTTTTTCATTTCTAGGCTTAAAATGTTATTATTGAAAAAAATATTAAATGCTTGTGCTGAGCAGTCCATATTAGCAAGGGGCCACACACAGAATCATTTATTGGAAAATAATTTCTCTTTCATGTTTTACATTAAAAAAGGGGCATGATACCTTGATTTAACCATTTGCAAAACAACAGGAATCCGCAGGAATTCTGGGACACATAGATCACGCCATAGTAAAACTAAGCAAATCCAAAGGTATCTTACCCATTACCCATATACATTTATTGTACAGGTAAGGGATCTGTTATCCGGAAACCTCCGAAAACTCCCATCTCAGATATAATTGATCCTATTGGGTTTATTTAGGGGGTTATTTTTCAACCTCTTAATTTATCTCAGCATTTGCTGCTACAAACTCTGAGCATATCTGCTCTGATTTTTTTAGACTTATTTATGATAACATTTTCTTTTCCTGAAAATTTGCTTTGTGGGATTTTCAAGATTTTTATCTTGAAAATTATGGAGTTTTCACCCAAAAACTTCAGATAACATGAAAAAATCCCTGGGACTTCTCCCATTGACTTATTTGCAACCTCGGTAGGTCTGAGATGCCGGATTTTAATATTCATATTTTGTCATCCTCTGGGTTTAATAAATTTCGTGATTTTTAAAAAAAGTCCTATTTTCTAAAAAAAAAAATATATATATATTTTTTTCAAATTTTCAGTATTCGTAGTTTAATGAATAACTCCCTTAATGTTCAAATGATTTTTTAGCAGACTTTAGGTATTAGGATTAAAAATACGGAAAGACCTCTTATCTGGAAAACCCTAGGTCCCGAACATTCTAGATAACAGGTCTTATACCAGTTTTTTGCACCCTTACCCTTCTTTAATAAACAAGCCCTTACATTTCCATTACTCATCTTTAGTTTTTTAATCATAAGAATAATTTGATATGCATATTTTCCAATTACAAGAAACCATAAAATGTTATTTGCATTCTATTAATAATGAAGCCCAACGTCTGAAATATGAAATCCCTTACTAACCAGCCCCCATGTATATATATATATATATATATATATATATATACACACTGCATTCCGTGTCTGTGCTCTCTGCCCTGTGCTCACATACCTGTAGCTCAGATTTACATTTCCTACCGCAAACATTCCCAGCATATGTCATCATATCTCTTTGCAGTGTTTAGCCTGCAAATGCCAGCAGCTTCTCTTTGTAAAATGCTAAAGAATTCATTTTGCAAATGTTTCATTAAAGGGTAAAATTCCTGTTAGCTCTGCCCTCTGGCCATATTTGGGGCTCAGCTGGAGGGTATACCTTACTCATTTTGCTATGGGATGCCAGTAAGTGAAGATATGAGGCATGCATAGTAACATACAGGGGGTTATTTACTAAAACATGAATTTTTCTGATCAAGCTTTTTTTTTTTTTTAGAATTTTATTATACCCCAAAGCTGCAGTAGGCCTGAATATGAAAATTCGCCAACTATTGAGGTCCTGTATAAGTCAGTGGGAGAGGCCCTAATCTCTATTGAAAGTTATTCTGGTATGCTCTGGGTTTAGCCTGAAAATCCAACTTTTTTGATCGAGTGATTTGGGAAAAAAGACAGAATATTTTTGCTTGATTTTACTGTTTTTTTTTTTTTTACAATCCAATGAGTTTTTTTTGATTAATAAATAAGATTAAATCTAAAGAGCAAAAACAATTCACTGATAAATTTTTCTCAATATGGATGAGATACATGCATTCGCTCCCGATACATCTCACAATCTATGCATTTAGACATACTACATGGTATGATACGGAAATATTACTCAAAAATACTATACTATACTATACTATACTATACTACAGACCTATATATCCAAAATCTACATCAACCACAGGAACAGAATCCACGTTCGCCCCCCAGGAGCCACCTTATAAATCAGATGCTAAGAACAAGGTATTATACTATCTATGTAAGTGGGAAATAATGTTGTGCAGATTGATGTTCTAAAAATAAACAGTTGGATGACAATAGTAATCTTGCTATTATTGGGATATACTAAAAATATACTGATAATGGAAATATTTTTTTTTCTGGTTTTCCAAATTCCTTAATGTTTGTTTATTTTATTTGTTATGGAAAACAAAATAAAAACATATTTTAAAAAAATCAAATAAAATTAAATCGGGCATGGTTTAATTTGAGTTTTAGTAACCCCCTCAAAGCCGAGCAGTCAGACTTTTACCCATCTTGCTTATTCTTCATGAGAGCAGTGGTAGTTGCACATGGATTCAATGCTATACAGATTTATTTAGAAAAACAGGCAGATTGTTTGTGCCAAGGGAATATGTAGTTTATGCATTGTAAAGTCATAGTGGAATAAAGCTGATTAATCATTGCAGTGCTTTAGAAAGAGTTTTGGAAAATATAATGTATTTCTTATTTAGCTCTGGCCAAACTTCACCTGGAATTATTTATCCCTCTAATCTGTAACACTATTGAGTTTTATCATTGTGCAGTTGAAACAGTTTCTCGGCCTAATGTGTAAATGATCTGTATTGATTATGGTAACATTAACTTACTTAATTGAGCACAAATTGAACAGCTTCTAACACATAGAACAAACCAAATTCATTTGTAGGAGATTGTTTACCAGGACATGACCTTAAATGCAGAATCCCATTACAAAGTACTTCGGCAATTCTATTTATACGTGTGACTCTGCCACATACACACTATACACGTGGTTGCTGGTGTCCCAGTTGATCCCATTGTACTGTATGATTACATCTGTGACATCCCAAGAAGCCATAGCTGAAGCCTTTGACTATGACCTTTCACTGTCTGTGCATAGACAGTGAGTGAGTGCATAGACACTCACTAGAATCTGAATTTTAGTCTAAATCATAGCGAAATAAGTGAAAAGTAATATTTAGTAAGTGAAAGTAATATTTAATAATTACCTGTTTGAACAGGTTTCATGTATCAAAATATCACATACCTTATGTCTCAGTGAAACGAATGATTCATTAATTTGACGTTAGGTCGGACAGGTGTCTCTAGGTATCATCAAATACTGTAACTTACATTGCAAGCCTCTTATGGAGCTGTAAATTAGTGTTCGTTGAGTCCTACATTAATCCAGCTGCCAGCAGTTTCCTACTGTCCCGTTGTATTTGAATTTGGTCAGCAGAATGTGAGAATACTGGCAACATTTTCTACTCTTTAAATCATATGCATCAAATTATACAGTGCGTTAATTATTCTCTGTTTTCCACCCATGTTCCTATCCATTGGTTACATTCACATTAAGAATGTTGTTTAGTAACTTCATCTGCATTAGGAGTAATCATTCCGCTACAAACATTGATGGACCAACATATTTTCAAAGTTTCTTTTTAACTAGGTTCATGCAATACACTATTTAAACCCCTTCTATAAGTTAGAAACTCACCCATGTCGCCCAAGTGCCAAGCTCCTGAGTATTGTGACCACATTCCTCTATGCTGGAAAAACTCAATCAAGGAAATGTGATTGTTGAATTATATTTAGGAGACAAGGATTATCTCTCTAATTGAAGAATAATCTAAATGGTTGGATAGAGACGTAATACAGTAATACGCCCATTTTAGATTTTAAGGGGACCACAAAAAATGGTGTAAAACGAGGGGAAACTAAAAATCAGGGTATCAGGAGACAAAAGGGTTGCGAGAGCTTCCATTCTGAGTATTCAGTCATTCATTATTTAACGATATTTTAACAGGTACAAGTTGAGGAAAAACAAAATGGATTAGGAGACCCATTCAGACTGGTCCACCAGCGTACAAGGAAAACTCCCAGTGGGACCTCTTATTCACATAAACAGGGTGTTATTGACTAAAACTCAAATGTATTTCATCTTTTTCATTAAACCAAATCCAACCAAACTCTCATCCATAATTTGAACTTAGTTATTAATAAAATAACAACAAATTCTTTGAGGGAAAAGACTCGATGAAACAGAGCAAAAACTCACAGTTTTTCGGATTTTATACCAGAATTGTTCAATTTTTTTGGGTTATCGCCTGAAGCCCTGAAGTTTTTGGATTATTGTACTCAACCCAGCATAGATCGCGATCTTCAAACTGTAAAATAGACATCTGCCACTGACTTCTGCATGAGATGGCATATTTTCAGATTCAGACTTCAGAGTATATAAATCTTTTTCCCATGAAAAAGTGAGTTTTTTCCACACTAAAAATTAAAAAAAATTCCCATTAAAAATGTTTTGGTTTTATTCCCCCCAAAAACCCTAGACCAGAAAACAACTTGATTGCAGTATGATGGCCATTTTGATTTTGCTATGAGAGATAAAAGGAGAAATTGAGAGGAGACGTAAATACAATATTAAAGAGAATGAAGGAGAGTATAAAAAAAGGAAAAGTAAGGGACAAATAGAAAACCAGCAGATGGGTGGAGAAGAGACCATGAGAAGAAGGAAATAGAGGACATTACAAAAGAAATGCTGATGCTTTTTAAACCAAGTAAGGCTGGCTTGCACTTTTAGTGAAGCTCAAATGGACTCGTTGCTCTCATATATGACTCTTGACTTATACATTTATAACAGAATACACAGCCAAAAATATTTTCCCTTTTGATTCTAGGATGCAAAATTATTATATGCTTGTTGTTTTGTTTCATGTTTTATTTTGAGGCGACATGAAAAACCAATAACATTCATTGTAATTCTACTAAACTGGTAAGAATTGGCTTGGGGATGCCTGGTCTAAGTTTTCCAGTGACCCCTTGGACTGGATTTTCCGCCTTTACCAAAAACAAAAAAATGGTCGTGCTTACAACGAGTTGCAAAATACAACATGGTGCAGTGCTGTCTGCAAAATACT
This sequence comes from Xenopus borealis, assembly GCA_024363595.1. Classification (NCBI taxonomy): domain Eukaryota; kingdom Metazoa; phylum Chordata; class Amphibia; order Anura; family Pipidae; genus Xenopus; species Xenopus borealis. Next base: position 96,828,791 of record CM044445.1, on the reverse strand, counting down.
TACTGAACTACAAAATGTTAACAGATTTTAATAACACACAATGCATCTCTTTTTTATTATTATTCTAATGGTTTTTATCGTGTTATTGTACCTAAATGTTAAATAGCAAATATACAATTCATCTTCCTGACCCTAATCTTGTATGCATGCTTGCTCTGTGACATAGTACTGGCATTGTATGCTTCTGTTGGTGCTGTGTAGGGTCAGTATGGTTGACTTGTGATTATGGAATGTGGAGGAAAAAGGTTCCATAAAGCCTCCATAATTTGCATGGTAAGCTCTCACAGTAGCTGGCTGAAGTTTAGCATAGGAAAGCTTTCTAATATTGGGACTGCTCCTGGAAATCTGAAGTGAAGCCAGAACAAGCAGAGAAAACAAATAACACAGCATGTCACAGCTGGATATTTCAGCACTTGAGTGTGAAATGCTCCTCTGACAGGGAGCCTGCTGTGACTATGGACTCCTGCATGTTATGTTTTGCTTTGGGAAGAGAAGTCAGGAATTAAATGACCCAGCTTTATTCCTTGCCTGACCTGAGGCCCACTTCACTTCCATATCTGCACTCTCTGGGGACACATGCTAGTGGAAGGTTTTCTTTATACCGGACACCAAAACATATTCGGTTTCTGCGCAAGTTTGACTTCTTTAAGAAAATGTTATCTTTGCAAGATCCTCTGAGTGCATTGCCCCATTTGTAAATAAAAAATAATTCCTGAATCTGCTTTTAATCTTTATAGGGCATGTTCTGGATTAGAAACGTTTGTTAGATATAATGAACAACTTGTAAATGCATCAACAAGGAAAATAGGGTCTGTTGTTAACCAGGGAGGGGGATATGAAAATTGAGAGGTATGGCAAAAAGGTGAAAATGAATTTTTGGGAAGAAAGAGGTTAGATTCTAGTACCCTCTGCCTCCCCTAACGCAGAAAATAATATTTAGGTATATCAGTAGCTAAGTGCTGCATACCTCCCAATAAAAAGAGGGACAAAAAAGTTTTTGGACACATTTTTTTTGACAATGCCCCTTTTTGTGGCCACACCCCCTAATTACCATGTGTCATTTTAAAAAATGTGGTAGCTTATAAAAGTTTGAACATATTTCTGTGGTTTTTTCAGGCATTACAGTTTTGATAATAAAGGTGAATTACCCTTTAAAGGGCAATGAAACCCCCCAGGTGCTAACTCCCTTAGCGCCTGGGGGATTTCATTGCCCTTTAGGCTGGGGACAGACAGGGAGATTCGGGGAGATTCTGTTGCCTGGCGTTTAATAGCAGGCGACAATCTCCCCGAACGTCCTTCGAGCGCCAGCGCTGTGCACACGCGATGCGGCGATTTCCGGGATCGCCCAAAGTTACTTCGTGAGGAAACTTCGGGTGATTGCGGAAATCGCCGCACCGCGTGTGCACAGCACTGGCGCTTTGTCATTTAAACTAGCCACGGACAGGGAGAAGGACGTTTGGGGAGATTGTTGCCTGCTATTAAACGCCAGGCGACAGAATCTCCCCGAATCTCCCTGTCTGTCCCCAGCCTAAAGCTGTAAGTCTACCTTCTCCCAAGGGACCTGTTATCTAAATTACAATTACTTATTTGCTTATCTCAAAATCGTTAAAAAAGTATCTTAGTTGCACCTGGTTGCTGTTCTGGGCTCTCTGCCAAAAGCCAATTAAGTTAGAAACATTGTATCTTTTTAAGGGTAGAACTACACGGCAGATCTCGATGCAATTCTGCTGGACAAAATGCCCACGTCAAGTCAGATGTGAGCGGAAACAAGGTAAGTAATATAAAATCGGATGGTGGTGCAGCGTTGATCCGACGCAACACTCGCTGTCGGTATGAAAATGCGACAGTAGGGATGTATGGTGCTGCTATGACAGAAACAACTTAGTTAAGTAACTTACTCATGTATTATTATTTCTTATCTGGAAAACTGCTATCCAGAAATCTCCAAATTACAGGAAAGCCATCACACAAGCAAATTATTCACATTTTTAAAACAATTATTTGCTTTTTCACTGTAATAATAAAACAGTAGCTTGTACTTCCTGGTAACTGAGCTGCATAAATATATATTGGTGGCAAAACCAAAAAATGTAAATTTTTCTTTAGAAGAATTAAGGTATGTTCTTGATCCAAATAATGGAGAAATTGCATATCTGAACTACCCCCCCTCCAGGTCCCAAGCATTCTGGTTAATATATCTCATGCTTGTATTATTATCCTTTCTTTATATAGCACATATATATTCTAAAAATGACAGGAAACTAAAACATAACAATGGTAGAAAAGTATTCAAGTCTACTATTCAATCGTCTCTGGTTTCTTGATAAGCCCCTGTCATCCAATTGGACTGGAGGGTGTGAGAGGCTGCAATTGTATCTTAAAGAAGAATTCAACCTGTAATAAAAAAAAAACCCTTCTCCCCTCCCCTGGGTAGACGTCCTCCTTCCTCCTCCCCAGCCTACCTTCCACCAGGGCAAATGTCCATAACATGTTACTTTCCCCCTGGAAGCAGATTCTTGCCACAGTCTTTTTCGTAAGTTTCCGCGCATGCGCTGTTGGAGGAAATTTCCGGTCCCGAACCACTGCGCATGAGCCGAAAGTTACAGCGCACAAATTTTCGTGACTTTCGCCACATGTGCAGTTGTTCAGTACCAGAAATTTCCTCCAACTACACATGGACCCAAAATGCTGTCTACTTAAGAAAAAAAATAAAAACATGTAACCTTTTATTGTTCTTTTCTAGCCTGGAGAAGCATGCGTTACCTAAAAAAAGCATCTTTCCTGTCTTACACTATACTGTTCTTAATACTATATCTTACATTTTATTTCCAAGAAGGAAGAGCTCATTTTCCAAAAGCTAATTTTCAGCATCTTACTTACTAGGACAATAAAGTCCAAGCTGTAAATATACAGGTACACCCCTTTTTAACATGAACTTCCTCATTTGGGCTTATGTAGAAAAGGTGCATAAACACTAGTTTGTCTAAATGTGAACCTATATGGGGACAGGGACCTTCAGTTGTAAGCTCCACTGGGGCAGAGACTGATGTAAATGATGCATACAATTTGTAAAATGAGTCAGCATTAGATGAATGACAAATAATACATTTTTTTGCCGCCCCTGGTAACCAGGGGGTGCTGCCGCCTGAGTGGAGTGGCTCAGCTTGCCTCATTGGTGGAGCACCCCTGCTTAAAAGGCCAGTCCTCCATTTTTAAAGTGCCCTAGCTGGTTCCAGTTTTACTGTTCCCGCCGAAGCATTTATTTGTGAACCGAATCCCTGGTTTTTACCCCAGATTATTGATGCCCACCTTGAACCCTTTGTCTGATTCTTGACCACGCCTCCTCTTTATCCTTGCCGTTACCTCGTTTACAAACTTGTTGTTTCCTTGTGTTTTCCGCAGCAGAAAGCCTGGGGCCCCAAAAGGGCATCAGTGAACACCAGAATCCGCAGGAATACCCTGTATTGTATCCGCTACTAAACAAAGGTTCCCGATAACTAGATCGTTACACAACCATTCTGTGTGACCATGCATAAATGCATGTGGTCGTTACCTTGTTTCTATCTATCTTCTGGAAAGCAAAATGTACATTTTGGGGGTTATTTACTAAACTTAATGTTTTTTCTTGAATTTTTAGAGAAAAAAACTTGAATTTTTCAAGATTTATTATACCCTAAAGCTTCTAAAAGTCCAAATCTGAAAATCCACCAACTCAAACCTGTTGAAGTCATGTATAAGTCAATGGAAGATGTCGCTTTTACAATTTGAAGATATCTTCATCTGTGCTGGGTTTCACCCTATAATCAGAAAAATGCAGGGTATTCAGGAGATAATTGCAATTCAAGCATCAAATCCAAAAAAATTGTACGATTAGGGTTTTCGCTTGATTTTATCGATTTTTTTCCAGACCATGACTTTTTGGAGTTTTATGTATTGATGAGATAAAATCGTGAATGGGAGTTTTGGGTGAAAGTGGTTTAATAAAAATCTGGGATAAATTTGAGTTTTAGTAAATAACCCCCTCTAATTCTGATATATCACATGTTGCTTACTATTAAGCATAAAACAGTACAATAAGTAAGATATTATTGGCGCCCAGTAACTAGCATCTGTTCGAAAATAAAAATGCCCTTTTGTATCAAGATAATGTAGGATACAGGATTTGTCACCGAGGAAACTGCGTAATTTCCTAATCTAGGAGGCACATCTACGCCTACTTGATAAACGGCATTGTGCTGAACTCCCTGACAGAAACTTTACCTGTCTCCAAAATAATTGATGGATTAGAGGGATATTTTTTTCTCTAGTATGGTTTTTTTTTTTTACTTTCAGAAAAGCAGGAAAAAAAAGATTAAAATTAGAAGACATGTCTGGGAACAATGCCATTATACCTTCCTTTGGATATGGTGTACCAAAATACATTTCTCAAAGCAACAACAGGAAACTGCATCAGGTATGTAGTCCCCATTTGAGGAGCTCATTATAGGGTGCCAATACCATTAACCAATCCAGTGCCACAAATGTATATTTTGGCTTAGAAAGAAAATGCGAAATCATTTTTTTCCCGGATCTTCATAAATAGAATAAACAGTTGCCATAAAACAGAGTTTACTCATATTTACATAGTTGATTTGGGTTTAAAAAAGTCCATCAAGTTCAATCCTTTAGAACAATACTCCAGTGCCATAACATACACATATCTATATGGACCTACCAATCAATATATATTAAAAGATACCTATATTAAAGGAATATTCCATATTCGACCTAAGGGAAGGATCCCCATTTCGGTAGGTTTAATCTGGCGAAGTAGGTGGTCGAATCAAAATTTAAAGGGGATGTATTCGACCATCGAATTTTCGAATATTAGAATAATATTAAATTCGAATATTCTAATATTCAAATTCGAATATTCGATGGTCGAATTTGCCTACTTTGCATATTCGAAATTCGAATTCGAATCTTTCTGAAAATTCGATCGAATATTCGAATCATTCGTGTGAATTTATGTGAATTTAGTAAATCTGCCCCAATGTGTTTTGAGGAAATCAGTAGCACTGTTATATTGTATTAAGACTTAAACCTTGTATTCTGGGTGGCAATGCTTGCCTTATAGTGCAGTGCCAGATAGCTAAGTAGAGCATAAGGCAGAATCTGGCACTAAAGGGCACACATAAGTGCTGATGGTGTGTTTTTGACTCAAGTAACAGCAGGTAGTTCCACCAACAGCCATTCCCATTATCCGCCTATTTTCCAGGTACAGTGATAACACCGTGAGCCCTGGGAAGTCTTTATTTCAAGGAACTAGTGCTAGGAAAAGAGATAGCTTTACCAACACAGAGAAAGTAAAGTACTACCAAGAGCAATTGTCAGTCCTCAGGGTATCCAAGGAGGGTGTGTGTAATGTATTCCTCTGATAAGGAAAAATAGAGCTAGTATGTTAGATCCTCTATAAGCAATTTAAGATGTTGTAGCCCAGTGATCACATCATATTAACAGCTTCAATTTCACTTGATTATGCATTACCGGAGGTGCAGGGGGCCTTTATTTAGAAGTGGTGCTGTGCTTATTCCTTTAGCTGCTTTTTTTACCAAGCAGTTTCACTCAGCTTGTCCATGTAGGGGGGCCTGATGATGTAATCTATATTGTCACATTTATATGCTTTAACAAGCCCACCTCCGCATTAACCTGCTTGTATTTGGATCATCTCTATGCATTTTGAGCAATGTGAACTGCACTACAGCGATATAATTGCCCCTTGCTTATCACTCCAGTATTAAGGTGGCCATAGACGCACAGATAATATCGTACAAAACCAAGAAGACTTGGATATCGGTGGGCTGGTGGATCGGGCTGGATGGAAAATTTTGATTGTGTGCCTTTGAAGGTACCCGAACATTGGTCTCTGTTTAGTGCTGAATCGTCAGATACAGATAGAATGATATTGTTTCCACCTGTGTATCTGACAATTCAGCTCTACATGTCTGTATTGAAACGAACGATCTTTCTAGGAAAGATCTTATCCAAGAAAGATCGCAATTGTACTGTCTGCGGTCACCTCCAACAAGTTTTAGCTAAACCAGTGGCATGAGTAGAATAAAGGGACTCCACTAAAAGAAATTCTAAGTCTTACGCATCCTACCACATGATCTGTTTAGCAGCAATATACCAGGGACCGCCAAGATTTCTATTCAACCTTGGGCAGGTGCTCTTGAATAGTTGGTGAGTCAAAACAACAATTACCAGCAAGTTGCAGCAGAATCGCACCTTAAAAATTTCCTTTCTCAGCGTCCCCTCTTTCATTATATTAACTGTTGTTTTATTGATGATTTATTAAGATTACCACCAGAAGCATTGCATTTTGTAAGAAGTGATTGTTTCAGAAAAAGCAGAGAAACCTATTGCTGGAATGACTATCCCCAACTAATATTAATTGGAATTAGAAGACATAATAAGTTTGGTTGGAAAAAAGACACACACCTATTAAGCTCATCCTTTTCTGTCTACAGTATATACAGTATAACCTGCCTAACTGCTATTTGATTCAGAGTAGGGCAAAAACCCCATTTGAAGCCTCTCCAATTTGCTTGAGACAGGAAAAAATTCCTTCCTGACTCCAAGAGGCAGATTCACTAAAGGGTCGAAGTGACTAACGCTAGCGAAAATTAGCCAGCGTGATGTCATTTAGTTACTTCGCTGATTTACTATCAAATGTAGGCACCCTTTCGATAGTGAAGGAGAGGTATGCTAGCGTTGCTTCACACTCTAACACCAGGCGAATGTTTGCTCTGGGGAATGACCATAACTCCACCAATTCACTAAGATACAGATTTTACTGAAGGTTACCTTTGGCGCCAGACTTGCTTTCACCACCTCAGACCAGGCAAAGTGCAATAGAGTAGATAGGAGTTCGTCAAAATGTTGTCTAAGTCCCAAAAAACATTACCGTCTTTTCCTTTTTACAGGGTGATAGGCTGCAAAATTTTTTGGGGTACCCGGCTTCCCCCCTACATTTCCTAACATATGGAACATAAACTATACAGTGAGCATATGTGTAGGGCAATATAACAACTCTATTTTATTGTATTACAGTTTCCCAGGCTTGTGTAATGTAATGTATTTGCTGCAACATATACGTCTATTGTACTTTAACTTCACACCTTATGCAAATTAGGCAACGCTGTCGCTATCGTTTGGCGCCCTGGACGGAACTTCGCACTTTAGTGAATTAGCATTGTCTGAATGAATTGCGATGCGTGCGAATTTCGTACGTTAGTACATTTGCCCCCAAGATGGCAATCGGACCAGTCAATAGATCAACTTGTACTATGAGCCATTTTCAATAACCATGTATTTGCTTGTTTTCTAAAAAGCCACTCAGCATCTTCAGTAAGCTATCTAATGTATCAGCCTGTACAACTAGTTTGGGGAGAAAATATCACAACCTACAGCTCACACTATAAAAACTCCTTGCATGTGACCTGTATAAATGGCCTTGGGCTACAGGATTGCATTTAGGGCTAGGCACACTATATTTTTCAATCAAATTAATTATCTTCTTTTATCAGTGACAAAATATGTGGCCTGTGATTATTACCTGACAACAAGACTTTTCAGGGCTCACAGGCTACTCTTATTGCTTCCACCCTCCACAATTCCTGGTATTGTTGATCATAGTGGCTTGGAATAGCCTTGTTTATTGTTTTACTTTACATGTCAACTACACACCTTAATAGTAGAAAGGGTAGACCCAAAGCACAAGGGGGCTCATTTATAAACACTGGGCAGTTACCCATAACATACCCATAGTTTTTTCTGCCAGCTGCAGGTTGAACAATGAACGCATGGTTGCCATGAGTTGCTCCCCAGAAGCAAATTTACTCAGTGTTTAGAAGTGAACCCCAAGGTTTTTGCATCTAAATATATTATATCCAGTAAGGGGCAAAGGTTTCCTAAAAATATGTGTGCACAGTTCAGTGTGAGATTGTTTATGTCAGTTTCTTTGCATCTGCTGCTGCAAATATTCATGGGGTCTAATCGTATTCACTGATGCAGTTTCTAAGAAAAATCATTGACAAACTTCATTAGTGATTTTACAGCATTGTATTACCATTAATACGTGTATTACTCCCTGTGGTCCATGAAGGTAAAACACATTTATTAAAACAGAAATATACATTTCTATGGAATTTTTATGTCTCCTCAAAAACAGCTCTTCCCAGCTTCTGAAAATTAATTTTATGGCCGGAGAGAGAGAAAGAGAATAAGTATGGTTTGTAAAGTCAATTTCTTCTCTGATACTGCTGGGATTCCATTTTTTGTCATTTGTTTGCGCTTCTTTGTTTTCTCTTTTTATTTTGCAAATCACGACTATCAGCAGCGCTGTTGGATAGACTAGTTGTGCGTCTTTACAGAGAGACGAAGCAGGCATGTTTTGGGGAGCAAGGCAACATGACAATATCAAGTAACTGAAAGCATGGATTAAAAAGCTAAAAAAAGGCTGAGAGTTTCCCAGTGGAGTCATTAGGCTCCAGAGAGGGTTCGTGGACCATATTTATTTCTGCAGACACCTCATTGTGAGGCCCGCAGGAAAAGAGGTTTGATGGAGAGCGTCCATTCCCCTACCCCTGTCCCCTCCCCAGAGGAAGGGAGCTGACAAGGAGATATATGGACACTCACTTATTGTGCATTCCAGATTGGGTGATTGCAGAGGTCTCATGTCTGGGTTCATTTTATCTGGAATTCCTGTGGAGGGTCAGCCAGCGTGGAGTCACCTTTCAGTGAACCTGATGTTAAAAATACACCTTGCTGTATTGGAACATGTTCAGGCCAGAGTGTTAGAGGCCTAGTTTGATTTGCACAGTTCTTCTGTCTTACTGTTTGACAACAACTGTGCAAATCTCTTTAGGACAAGACATTGTATAAATCATTGTGTCTGCTTCTTCTGTATTTATACCTCCTGTCTGTTTCCTGCCGTGTTAGGCTTAAGAAACAATGAAATATTTTAACTGCTTTTTCCCCAGAAAGACTGCGAGATTTGAAATTGGACGATGCCTGTATAAAAAGCTTATATTTTTAAAAAAGTGGCTGTCATCTCTATTACCTACCAGAACCCAATGCACCTCAGTGTCATTCCCTTTTAGAATATAAGCTCTTGGGAGCAGGGTGCTTCTCTACATTTTTTGTTTATTATAATAGCATTGGAATCTGGTTTGATATTTAGCTATTTGTAGTGCTTGTTGGCATTATGGTTGTCCTTGTATCCCTTTACTCTGTGCAGCTCTGCGGGAGATATTGGTGCTTTATAAAAAAAAAAATAGTTGCTTTGGACACCCATTAAAAATGTTTTTCTCACTTATCCATGTAAGGGTGTACCAGCAGTGCACAGAGGTTAGAGAGATAAACAGTAAAATCTTTTGAGGAGCCCCCATCAAACATCAGTTAGGATCTCCTCCAGGCCTGAAACATACTCAACTTGGTAGGGTTAAACTCAGGCCCGGAGTGGCAATCTGTGGATTCTGGCAAATGTCAGAGGGGCTGCAGCAAGATGACATAGACAGTCACTATTTATTGGACTAGAAGGGGGCTTTTTGGGCCTCTGTGCAGTTGAAATGCCAGGGCCTATTTTAATTCACATTCCAGACCTCGTTAAACTGGTAGGATAATGAAGAGATAGAAGAATGTTGGGGTCATTCACTATGTACAAAGCAGGGTGCAATCTTCTATGTGTTTTGTCATTGTACGCTGCCCAAAGATGAAATACCTCAAGCCTCTGCACTCAAAAAAGAGATCATAGACATGTGTGCCACAGAAAAGCACAGTATTGCCTACACTAAGCAGTGCTGTATTCATGAGCAGTGGGTGGGGAGAAGGACAGATGTGCCCACCCTTCTACACCTTAACTTGCGTGTTATTCAGATGTGCAAATTGGGGAGTGCTGCTGGGCACAGGCCTCAACTGGGGCCTGCACTTACTGCTTCCTTAATGGAGGCATAAACGGTAGAGCTGCCCTGTAGCACTGGTATTTCCCTCTGCACCAAGTGGTGAATTTTTTTATCTGGCATGAGGTGCAAAGTGCAGCAAGAAATCCAACTCTTTGAATAAACACTTAGGTTTGCAAAAGCTTGGACTTCGACCCACGGTCTAGGTAAAGGACAGTTTACATGTTGCAGGACTGCCCTGAAAAGTACAGTATTTTAGAATACTCATGTCTAGGAGTGACCATCTTCCCTTCCAAAAAGAGGCCAGCAGGGCCAGATGTAATCTCTATTTCAAAAGAAGGTGCCTGATCCTATTTCTAAGTAGGCCTGTATTTTATAATTAAACAAAAATGATAGGGACCTATGCTGAGAAAGGGTAAGCTTCCCTAGGATAAAGGCTAGAAATTAGGGAAAGGCCAATGTTGATGTAAATTTAAGAGAAATGGTGCTGCTCTGGAGAAGTTTTGAAGGTGTAATTGTGCTGAAAACTAAAAGATGCAGCAACAGCAAAAAAAATTAAATTTTTTTTAAAGCAATGAAAATGTCAAGTACTTTTGCCCTGCACTGGTAAAACTGATGTGTTTGCTTCAGAAACACTTTTATAGTTCATATAAACAAGCTGCTGAGTAGCAATAGTGGAAATTGAAAAACGGCTATATGGCACAGGTTGAATAGTAGATAACAGATAATATATACTGTTTTACAGAGCCTTTTCTCCTTTGAATGGCTGCCCCCATTACTTGGAATGGCATGCCCCCAGCAGCTTATTTATATAAACAATGGTAGAGTTACCAGTACAGGGAACCACTGCATTATATAGATGGTAGAAGAGAAGGTAAATTACCAGAGAACTGCAGCAGTCAAGGGATAACATGTTAACTAAAATGAACATGAACTTGCTGGCCTGAAGTTAATGGAATGGACCGAATGAAAATGATTCCACAGGTGGATGTGACTAAATAAGAGAAGGAAAGAATGCAATAACGAATAGACCTAAGGCAATGGGGACTGGTTGACAGTGTTATGGTGAAAGGGGTATATGTCATTACAGCCAGTGTGGTACAATAGCTAGAGGAACAGCCCACCTACAAGTTATGGTTCTGGATTGTAGTAGGTTGGCACTTAGAAGGTCATAAAATAATGTCATAATAATAAAGCTGGCCATAGACGCAAAGATCTGATCATACGATCCTCAATTCGTACGATTTTCAGTTCGTGTGTGGAGTGTGCTGACATGTGACATGCCATGCTGATCTGTCGTTCTGTTGATCAGACATTCAGAATATTTCTGTCGGCTGCCAATAATATCTCTGCATGTATTACTGATCTGACGATTTTCAGTGGGAGAATGACAGCAGCTTTGTCGGACAATTGCTGTAGGGGCAGAACATCGGCTGATTTCTTCTTTTACTACTTTATTTCAACTGAAGGTTAGTGGCAGGTTGGGAGATGGGGACGTCCGATCGTTCGCTGATTCAAATGAGCGGATGTTTTTGTCTATGGCCAGTGGGACAACAGAAAATATATGGCACTTACACTGGTGGACTGACTGCATTTTAACACATGAACATTGACATTATTTCATGAGAAGCTTTTTGGAAAGTAAGGAATTTACAATACCTGTAAGATAGAAAAAATGGACACATATGGTGGCCTGTTACTCCTAATCATTTAACGCTTGTCTTCCCTCCAGCCTTCAGAAATGACCAATTTCAAAGGATACGTGTGCCAGTTAGCAATTCTGCCAGGCTTTAATCTTATCTCTTGCCAACACACACACCACACACAGAGGATAGCTGTCTCTGAGTGGAAGCATAGTTTGGCACAAGCTGGGAATAAACTGTCTAATGTGCAATGAATAGCGTGATGCCTGCAGACTTTGGCTGGTAAAGGCAACAAATTCTCATAGTAACTTTCTCACCCAAATTAAAGCCAAAAAACTAAGCTACAGAATTCTATGCTTTTTTTTTTTAGAACAAATAAAGAGGAAACTACCACACCAGTGCAGTGAGCCATTTGAGACAATCAGCAATTATCAGTTTATGGGACAAGAATATCCAGAGTGTCAAGTCTGGATGTAACAGAAGAAGGCGAGTATAATATGCATTTTAAGATGACACAGATAGGCCTATTGACATGTAACCATTTTCCTAAACCATCACATGTACCTAAATGATATGCTCATGTATAGCTTAAACTTAACCTAAACCAACAGATATATACATATTTATATTAGCTGAGGTCTATTTTTCTGGGAATAAAAAGACACGGGCACTCATTATTCAGTCATGATCAAGGCCAGCAAGACAAAGAGATATGATTCAGTAACGGAGGCATTGGGGAAACCCACAACAACCAACAGGCAATCAACTGTAATCTCATTTGCAGATCGATGACTCCTATGCACACCTTTAGGCAGGGGCATGTGTGATGGATCTGCTCCCATTTCGCAACACCATGTAGCTCCACATACAGGCACTGAGTCAACCTGTGTACAGCAACTGAAAAACACGAAAATCATACGGTCCAAAATCAGCATTCAGTGAAAGCAGGTACTCATCTGTGGAGCTATACAGAGCTGTGGAAGGAAACCAGTGGCATAACTGGAGTGTGCCTGGCTCCCCTGCAAAAAAAATCTTCAGAGAGGGTGTGATCCCGAACTGACCTCCCACCCACCCACTCCTTGCCCCACATCTGACTACTACCTGCCCAGTGCTTGGGTCTCCCAGTTAACTTTGTCCCCCCTCCCTCTGAGTGATAAATTACTAGGGGACAAAATGCCCCAAGTTGATTCTGATCCTCATTGTTTTTTAATAGTGGGCCCAAAAACATAAAATTGCATGAAAAAATATATTTAAATTAGAGGCATTCTGTAATGTTTATCCATTCTGCATAGATTGGACATGAGCCCAATTGAAGAGGGGTGAGGTGCTAACCCTAGACCCAATGCAAAATGCAGCTGCTGCATGCAGTAATGGTGATTACAAGCCATCCATGAAGCATTTAGATCTCATATATGGCTGGTTTGAATGGGATGTGGTGGCAGGAGGTCTGTTTGTATTAGTCTAGGTCATCTAGCAGTAGCGTTCATGCAGGGTTCGCTGTTGGTGGTGCTGCCTCTTTAAACAGCACGGGAAAAGGGTTCTGGCTGATCGCTGGAAACATTGCCAAGTTAAATCTGGAGAAAGAAATCAAAGCATCTCATTGTAAAGTTAAGAAAAAAAGAGGTGAGACAATTAAGCTAATTGCTCACAGCTGGGAGCTGGATCCTTCCATGTGACGGATAGCTGGATGTTTGATTCTGTGTCTAAACAACAAGGACATACATCATTAATCCTATAATATTCCTTTTTAATTTTT
>CM044445.1:96794961-96815351 GCA_024363595.1 Xenopus borealis | reverse complement strand
CTGTGTCTAAACAACAAGGACATACATCATTAATCCTATAATATTCCTTTTTAATTTTTTATAACACCCATAAAAATAATCATTAACCTCTGTTCTGCTTAAGATCCAATCAGCCATTTTAGTTAAATAAATATCACGGAAAACATTAAATATCACTTTGATAAGCTAGATTTGTTCCTGTGGGGACGGGCCTCCTAATGGTTTATATTAACATCCGCTTTATTCCACAAGTGTCAAACAGTGAGAGGTAATGAGAAAACAGATACATTGCGATATATGACTTTAATCAGATTAACCTATCCCTCTGGCACAGGCATTATTAGAAGGCTGGAGAGTTTTGTGCAATAAGTAAAGATGGAATCTTCTGTCCACACGGCTCTTTCCACCCACAATTTTATTTTCTGGTCATTTCTTTGTCATCATCTCTTCTCTAATATTCCTCTGTGCCGTGCTTACCACTAACTACAACATTTACTCGCTCCTATAGGGTATATAGTTTTCATTCCAGCTAATTCCCTACTGCTGTGTTATTTCCAATTATCTTTACCCTAGTGCCCTGGTCTCTCTCTCTCTCTCTCTGTGATTATCCTTATCCCTTGTATTGAGCAATTCTTTTAAATGTGTATGGGGTGAATACAATAAATATGTTACATTTCACTCCTGCTTAGCAACCAATCAGAATTCTGCCTTCATTAGTCTCACTGCAGTTGATTGATGTGGGTTACCTGCTGCTGTTAATAACTACTCTGGAGTAAAATTAAATGCATTTATTGGATTCACTCCACATTTTTTAGAATTCCCAGCAAAAGTCTGTCTGATCTGTACAGAAATCCTAGAAGACTTTTATTTTTCCAATATGGTGGTTGCCTGGATGCCAGTAGATGAACATCAATGTAAGAATACCTGGTGGCCGCTTCATCCCTCGTTGCACGCTGCCACTTTAGGTTTTTTTGACACGCAGGATTGATGCCGGAGTCTTTTACTTTGACACACTGCATGACATCATCACGATTGGAGTGAAAATGTAAAATTTTAAAGCTGTAATGTACTGTTTTCCAATTGCCCAACATAGATCTATCTTCATAGTTCCTGGGTGCTCTTAATCTATTTAGATCTTAATCCTTGACCCTTGATGTCCCTGACTATTAATACTTTGCTGCCTGTACTGACTTCTGCCCATTTACTGACCATTCTTTGAATTCTTATTTTGTACTGTGCTATGACCCCACCTGTGACCCGACCATGTCTCTGTTTCCTGATCTTGTACTCAGTGTTGGACTGGCCCACAGGGATACCAGGAAAACTCCCGGTGGGCCCAGGTGTCAGTGTTGCTTCTAACAATTTGGCCTATTTCATGTTCATTCCCTATTTATTTATGTGGAAAAAGAGGCTTAATAATTGAAGAATAGAGTATAGTAAGTAGGTCTAAATGAATAGGAGAATAAAGAGGAGGCAAGGAATAATAGTTTGGAAAGTTGGGCCCCTGGTCTAAGGTTTTCTGGTGGGCCCCTGGCATCCCAGTCCGACACTGCTTGTACTGCATTGCAATATTGGTACCATCTCGGTTTGACCATTGGCTACGCTTCCAGTTCCCCATCCTATACTTCATGTTCGGTCCTCTACTCTACTCAGAACTTTCCCCTTGGTCCTCAGACTATAAGACCTGGCAGCATCCGAGTAGCAGAGGGCTCCTCCCAAAGTGAAAGGCGGCTGTTTTTGGTGGAAGAGTGAGCCATAACCAGGACCTTGGCGTTTGTTCTGGGTTTGGGACACCTTACGTTACAGTAGGAATGTATGGGTGACTGGCACTTTGCCCACATCCATGATTCAGCGATACAATATGATTTAACATCAACAGTTCAGTGTAAATATAAAACCTGGGTGAATAGATAGGCTGCACAAAATAAAACATCTTTCTAATATAGTTATATAGCCAAAAAATGCAAAGTATAAAGGCTGGAGTGAACAGATGGCTAACATAATAGCCAGAACACTACTTTCTGCTTTTCAGCTCTCTAGATAGTCAGCGTCTTTAAGCAGGGCCACATGGGACATAACTGTTCAGTGAGTTTGCAATTGCTCCTCAGCATTCAGCTCAGATTCAAAAGCAACAGTTATGTCCCATGTGGTCCCCCCCTTTAGTCTCTGATTGGTTACTGCCTGGTAACCAATCAGTGGAAACCATGGGAGATGCAAAGCAGAAAGAAATGTTCTGCTGTTATGTTAGACATCCAATCACTCCAGCCTTTATACATTACATTTTTGGCTAACTAACTATATTTTTATTTTGCACAGGCTATCTATTTACCCAGTTTTTACTTTCATACTGAACTTTGCACTGCACTAAATAGGTACGTCTGGCATGTTGGTACAATCCAACCTTTATCATTACCAGGATACCTCATCACTGGGCAAAAGATGGATTGGTAATCCATGGCATAATTCTGATGGGTCCTATCTGCTGTAGATTGTCCTGAGCAAATATACTGAAAGCCTGGACTATCTGTAGGACAGACAGTAAGTTGATCATCTCATTAAATGACAATTATACAAAGCAATTATGAATTTAGAAAGACATAATTTCTGCTTAGTTCATCTTCTACTGAGCAGAACAAGGGTTCTATAGAAATGTTCAAACATTAGTTCAGAAAGCCAAAGTCCATTTTACCATTTTAATGATCAACTGGAAAGTTAAAACATGACATTTGTTGATGATACTGAGGTTCCCATGTATATCAATGATACCAATAACACTAATGATAACAACAGAGACCTTATCTCCTTGAAGGGATGCCCGTAGCCACTTTTGTCGCCCGTAGCCACCAGGTTAGGCACATGCGTCATAAGCCCATGTCTATTGTTATATAGTTCCTTGGAACAATTCTGCTTTGATTTACTGTTCCTGGACTCTTGCCTGTCCTTGAACATTCCTGTCTGCTACCTGAGCTCACCATTGCTGGTTTCATATATATTTTCGGATCCTGACCCTGGCCTGTTTCCTCAACTACACTTTGCTCTAACCCTGTTACTCCTGTCACACTTTCGAGTTCCTTGCTTGACCATAACTCTTGCCTTGGTTCTCTAACTTTAAGTTATGGCAGCATCTGAGTAGTGTTAGGCTCCTCCTGACTTGAAAGGCGGATGTTATAGGCAGAAGCGTGAGCCAGAACTGGAACTTTGGCATCTGTTCAGAGTTTTGTGATACCGAATGTGACACCTAAGGTTCTCTGCAGATCATCAGAATAGCACTATAGCCGAATAAACAGGAAGCAAACCAAATACATAATTGGGGTACATTTTCCCTTTCATCCAAGAATGAAATATTGTAAGCTATACAGTAGTTTATAAGAGGAGACAAGGCTTGTCTGCTTCTATAGACTTAACTATCACTTCAGCATGCCAGCAGATACTGTGAATGATTAATCACATTCTAGTAGGCAGTGTGGAGGTTTGCCAAGGGAAGGAGGCTGCTTTACATTCCAAACAGACGCAAGTAATAAGATGCCCATTAAGCAGCCTGTGTTGAAATTACATGTTTGGCAAATGTATGGAGATCAGTCCACATAGCAGTGCATAATTCTGCCCAGCCTCCCTGTAATATCAGTGGTCCTTGATCATGTTTCCATCTGGTCAACGACCTATGAAAGTATTGAGCTTAGTGAAGTAGCTAAGGAGCAGAGTTCCTCTTGTGGCTGACAACTTCTGCATCCTAACAATTCACTCATGAACAATATATATGATAACAAATTATAAATGATTTCTAACGACCTTTTCTTTCCTAGTAGAAGTGACAGGAGGGTCTATAATCATAAATATATGAATTCATATACAGGTATGGTACCTGTTATCCAGAATGCTCCGGATTTGGGGTTTTGAGCTATTCTTGGCCTCTGCTTGGGTGGGTTCCTCTTACTGTCCAAAACGATCTAGTGTATAGTGTAAAAAAACTTCTTAATGAAAAAGTTAAGTTTGCTCCAAATTTTACGCTACCTTCAAGCAGGTGTTCACAATGCACAATTAAGATTAAGAATGCAATAAAAGTCTAATGATGAATATTACATTGCAACATGCTAATTTTTTTATTTGCAAATATATTCTCTTTGCTAATTTTATTACATTTCCCCCTACCTGTGTTTCAGCAGAGGCAATTCTCAGTGTTGTCTCTGGCAGGTTTTTTTTTGGCATTTTGTAGCCACAACAAGTAGCTGCTATGAGTAGCTCCATGTGGGTCAGGGCACACAGGCAGTTTTGGGGAGATTTGTCACCACTAGCGATTTTACATTTAACCCAGCAGGAAGGCAAAGAAAGGCAGTTTGGGGAGAAGAGATTTGTCGCTTGGGCGACTAATCTCCCCGACTCGGCCCATAGGCCCTGTCCCTTAGACTTTAGCCAGCACTAGGGCAGGGCTGATAACAGTAGTCTAACATTCTCTTTATAAAGGGTGAAGGAATAGATATGATACTGGCATGTGATTTCAATAGAAAATCCATGGCAGGGGGGTGAGGGAATTTAAAATAAATAGAAATGCAGCACAAGTTAAGGCACCCGAGGGCCGCCCCCACAATCCTGCTGCCCTAGGCACAGGCCCTCGGGTGCCTATATAGAAATACGGCCCTGGGCAAGGTCACCAAAGGAGCAGAATTTGCTTGAATTTGGTTAACCAATTGGTGGAGAAAATGGAGCTGATCCAGGGGGAGTTTTGGAGGTAGGAGCCGCCTGAGGTGGCTCCTGCAAAGCTGCCCCCCCACTTCACCCCTTCCTGAGCCGGGGTCTGTGGGGGGCACATTGCTAATGTGGAGAGCACGATTCTCACACTAGAAAAGCCAAATTTCCTGTTTAAAAGAATAGAAAATTGACTCTTAGGGTTAGGCCAGATGGGAAGATTCGGGGAGATTAGTCGCCAGGCGACAAATCTCCCTGAATCTTCCCATCTGGCCTTACCCTTAAGGGTACCAGGAGCAGCTGGTACCCTTAAGTACCTGAGACCAGTTTTTCAACTCGCCTCATTAGTGCATTGCCCCTGGGCTCATCTGATTTGTTCATCCCATGGACCAGAGACAGTTGTGGGTGGAATTTTGCAAACTGTCACATCAATTCCTAATGAGGTGATAACCATTAGTCAGACCAGTGAACCCCAACTAGTGACTTACGAACAACATGTTGCTCCTCAACCGGTTTTACTGCCAAACAGGTACTCCCGTAGGCTGCCAGTCCACATAGAGGCTATCAATAGCCAATCACAGCCCATATTTGGCAACCCCAGGTACTTTTTGTATACTTTTTCTTTTAAATTTGAACTTGGTTTAGGGGTTTGGGGACCCCAAAGGTAGAGCCATCAGTAATCCAGTAGGATACCAACTTGATCAATCCATACACAATCCAAAAAGCTGCCAACTTGACCCAGAGAGGCAAAATTGATTGACCTATTCTCTATAATATATTCTTTTTTAAAATACTTCCAATGCCACAGCAACAGTGTATTTTTTTTTTTTTGCTGTCAATCTGAGAGCATTCTGCAGGCGGTGTGTGTGCACACTATGATTATTTTACTTCTCCCCATAGTAATATTTATTATTAGGCTACAATAGGACATAATATGACTGATGAATATATATCAAAGTAGATTGCAAAGTTTCCCTGAACAGGCCACTCACAGCCACAGTTTATCTCTCTTTCAATATTTGTCATTGTGTCATTCTGTTTGTGTACAATTCTGTTTCCTGAATGTATGAGAGATGCGTAATGTGTCGGAAGTCTATAAATAAAAGATAACAATAATATATCACTGCCGAGCAATACTGTTCCTACATTATTTTTTGATAAGATTAGGAGCTAAAATACCCTCAGTCCCTGCATATATGAGAATTCCTCTTTAAGACTGGATGTTAACATAAAGTCTCATGCTGCCACTGCATCTGCAGTAATAGCTTCATACAATATGTGTTGCCTGCGGTAATGAAATGATTTTTAAATTATTGTGTCATAAAGGAGATGCTTTTTTAATACATTGTTTGACAGTGGGAAAGATGCACGCTTTAATAATCTCTGCCCTCGCCACTTGTACATGTCTGCATATTTATTTACATAATTTAATTGTCCCGGGATTCATTTTTATACTCTGGCTAGAAATCTGTTTCTTGGGCCTTGAACTTGGCTCTCCCTGCTGGGTGTCCAATTATTGGCACCGTAAATAGAGATGATTGGGACTCTTGGCCCATCTACCTGTTTGTTGTACAGATGAGAAGATCCGGTGTTTGTCTCTTAATCAGCCTATCCTGCCTTGCCCTTGCTGGCCTGTGTTTACCATAGAGCAATAAAGTATATTTTCCTAAATTGCTGGGTTTTAACAAATAAAGCGTTCAGTGGAAAAAATAGAAATAGTAGGTTACCCAAATCATCTATTGCTATTGAGTTCATTTACTTACCATAGGACAAATATTCCCTGTGCATAAACTCATACCACCAATCACTTATCTATGTTATTCTTCTACCTGCAGCGTGCTAATTGCTGATTGGTGGCAGGCCCGGACTGGCAATCTGTGGGTTAGGCCAAATGCCAGATGGGCTGCTATAAGGTCCCATAGAAAGTCAGTATTTAGTGGGCTGGTGGGGACTGTTTGGGCCTCAGTGTGGGCTGATTGGGCCTCTGTGTACCTGAAATGCCAGGGCCTATTTTGATTCTCAGTCCAGTCCTGATTGGTGGCTTGGCTTATTGAACTGGAAACGGGCCCAGGATTAGTAAAAGTAAAATTTTAGTTTCTTTCGGCTCAGGAGCTGTGAAATGCTGGGAAAAATACTGAATTCCAATACAGATATCGGTTATCCAGAAATCCGTTATCCAGGAAGCTCCGAATTACAGAAAGGCCTCTTCCATAGACTCCATTTTATCCAAATAAACTAAAATTTTAAAAATGATTTCCTTTTTTTCTGTAAGAATAAAACAGTACATTGTACTTAATCCCAATTTAGATATAATTAATCCGCATTGGAAGCAAAACAATCCTATTGGATTTAAAGGGCAAGGAAAGGCAAAGAAATAAAATCCCATTTTTACTTTCTTTAATGAAAAAGAAATCTATCTCCAATATACTTTAATTAAAAAATGTGTACCGTTTTTATAAGAAACCTGACTGTATGCAGTGAAATTCTCCCTTCATTTACTTCTGTGGATAGGAATGGTCAGACGGTCCCTAACTTCTTGCAGGGAAACAATCATACTTATGAACAGCAGGGGGAGCCCCTGCCTTATTTCCCAGCCATGCAGAACTCAAGCAGCTTTGGTTTTTGATCATTTATGACGATCCATAAGAAGCCCAGACCACACTGAGCATGTGTATGTAGTCTAGTCTTGCAAAGATGTATAACAAAGTTACAAGGTGACAGCCCCCTGTGGCCAACTTTGAAAGCATAAATCATTTGTTTGATTAGGCTTGTGGTGTAGCAAGTTCATGTTTATGTTTAGTATACAAAATACAGCATTTCTACCCTTATTCTATTTAACACTTTCCTTGCCCTTTAAGTGACTTATAGAGGTTGTTCACCTTTAAATTTACTTTTAGTATGATGTAGAGCAGGGGTCCCCAAACTTTTTTGCTCGTGAGCCACATTTAAATTTAAAAAAGAGTTGGAGAGCAACACAAGCATGAAAAAGTCCATGCGGATGTCAAATAAGAGCTCTGATTGGCTTTTTGGTAACCCCTATATGGACTGGCAGCCTACAGGAGAGAATGTTGGCAGGACATCAGTTTTTTATGCAACCAAAACTTGCCTCTAAGCCATTAATTCAAAAATAAGCACCTGCTTTGAGGCCACTGGGAGCAACATCCAAGGGGTTGGAGAGCAACATGTTGCTCGCGAGCTACTAGTTGGGGATAACTGATGTAGAGAGTGATATTCTGAGACCATTTGCAATTGCTTTTACTCTTTTATTATTTGTGGGTTTGGAGTTATTTAGCTTTTTAATCAGCAGCTCTCCAGTTTGCAATTTAGCAATCTGGTTGCTATGGTCCAAGATACCCTAGTAACTATGTATTGATTAGAATATAAGATTGAAATATGAATAAGAGAGGGTCTCAATAGAAAGATAATTAATAAAAGATAGCTATATATTTGTAGCCTTAGGGCCCTTACACACGGGCGTTTTTACCTGTGCTCCCCTGCGTTCCGTTTTGCTGCGTTCAGCCGCAGGGGAGCGCAGGTATAGACGCACTCAATTATTTTCAATGGGTCTGTACTCACACGAACGCATGTAGGCGCCAAACGCAGGAAAAATGCAGCATGTTGTGTCTGAATCTGCGTTCGGCGCTTACACGCGTCTCGTGGGTACAACCTCATTGTTACTCAGAAATATATAGAACACAGTAGGGAACTCTTATATTTGTGTATGTGGAATAAAGGACTTTTCTTTTACTGTGTCAATATGTCAAGTACCCTGGTGAAGACAGGATATTATGTATTTGTGTGTATAGAGTGTGCCTGTTTCATTGTTTGTGTGACAGACATGTCAAAGGCAGAACAGGTTAATGCCATAGTCCTGGAATTAAAGAAGGCCTGAATTTGGGAGTTGCAAAGTGCTTTACAGATTGGTCTGACACATAGTCTGGTTCCATGCTGGGGGATATGGCCCACTGCAAATTACCTGTGACAACTCATTAATCCTTCTCTCCCCTCCACAAACACATAATTAATGGGAGCACCGACAATAATACACAAATTAGCTAAGTAACGCTTTTTTTCCCTGTTGGTTTTGATTAACGCTTGTGGGGTGGGGGCCTGACAAATGATACCATTGCCATGTGGCCTCAGGGAGGCAAGGAACCTTTCACCTCATACCCAGAGTGAGCATGTACTACTATAGCAGCATATAGTTCAATGACAAGCCTTTTGGGTTATGTGGTAGGAAGGCAGCTGTACAATAAATTGGTTGGCACATGTGCCAGAAAAGCATTAAAGTCATCCCCGGAGGAAAGACACAATCGGCTCTGGCAATTTTACTCATGGCCATCATCACTGAATAAATTATCCTGGCTATAGCCACATTGCAGTATAACAAAATTGATTTGGGAGACTCTGAAAGGGTTAAAAAGAGGCCCTTGGTACTGCAGTAAAAAAAATGTCAATCAGGGAATCTGTTATTGAACTAGAACTTCCAGCATCAACTTGTACTTTGATATATGTAATCAGGGCCGGACTGGCAATCGGTGGGTTCTGGCAAATGCCATAGGGGCTGCTATAAGGTCCCATAGAAAGTCAGTATTTAGTGGGCTGATTGGGCCTCTTTGTGCCTGAAATGCCAGGGCCTATTTTAATTCTCAATCTGGACCTGTATGTAATCATTATTACAAGATGTTAGAAAATGCAAAGTTTCTTTCATTGAAGCCATGACAGACACCGATGCATGTAAGCAACAAACGCAGGTTGGGACATAGCTTGATGCGTACTTGCGTCCCAACCTGCGTTCGGCACTTACATACTTTGGCGTGAGTACAGGCCCCTTCAACGCAGGTTCAGACGCAACATGCTGCGTCTGAACCTGCGTTTGGCGCTTACAAGCATTTCGTGGGTACAACCTCATTGAAAAGAAAGGGGTGCGTCTAGACCTGCGCTCCCCTGCGGCTGAACGCAGCCAAACGGAGCGCAGGTAGAAAACGCCCATGTGTAAGGGCCCTTGAGCATGTCTCCGTTGCCTCTATCGATTGATTTTTGTAATGAACAAACGATTGCTCAGTGCAACTGAGCAAATGAGCAAGGACTGGCTTTAGACCCAAGTACCAAATTGAATTATTTAAGGATTGGTTGTAAAAAAAAGCCCTTTTGAGTATATTGAAAATTAGAAGGTTTCTCTGCCATTAGTACCATCAGAATCTACTCATCATTAAGGGCTCTTACTCACAAGTGTTTTTCCCTGTCCTCCGTTTTGCTGCGTTCAGCCCCAGGGGAGTGCAGGAATAGACGCAAGCAATTCTTTTCAATGGGGCTATACTCACACAATTTGTAATAGTCTTGGTTCTCGCACACCCTATCCAATAGGCTAATCATAGACGCCTGGCGCTCAGTGCTGGAGGTCCGGCCACCTCACAATTCAATTGGCAAGTAAAATCCAATGGCACACAGGACTTATTCAACACTTAATGTTTTTCTACTTGTATACTCACACAAATGCATGTAGGCGCAGAACGCAGGAAAAATGCTGCATGTTGCGTCTCAACCTGCTTTGGCGCCTACATGCACTTGTGTGAGTATAGCCCCATTGAAAAGAATTGCTTGTGTCTATTCCTGCGCTCCCCTGGGGCTGAACGCAGCAAAACGGAGCACAGGGAAAAACGCTCGTGAGTAAGGGCACCTCACTCTTTTCAATGAGGATGTACCCACGAGACGCGTGTAAGCACCGAACACAGGTTCAGACGCAGCATGTTGTGTCTGAACCTGTGTTTGGCGCTTACACACACGTCTCGTGGGTACAACCTCACTGAAAAGAATGAGGTGCGTCTAGACTAGCGCTCCCCTGCGGCTGAAAGCAGCCAAATGGAATGCAGGGGAGCGCAGGTCACAAACGTCCGTGTGTAAGTGCCCTTAGAGCCCTAATACTGTTGGGTAATGCAATGGTCAAAAGGCACATGGACACTTGAGAACATGCAGAGCAAGATATGATTTTGAAACCACAACTTGCCCAACAATATCTGCCTGTAGGTGACCACCTTTATTTTCCCTTTAAGAGATAAGAGGTAGTAACATACTCATGGTTCTTGCTGTTGCTATGGGTCACTGCACTGTGGCAAATTTGCACCATGTTACTGCATTCATGTTTGCATGCCTCTGGCCGCGCTTCTGAGACATTTATATAAACAAAAACCATTGATGGCTGAAAATCCATTTTCTATTCACGAAGAAAACTATTAGAATGACATATGTATTATCACTTCCTAATTGGAATGTAATTTATAGTTTATTTCAGTCGAGGTCTGCATAAGGATAAACATTAACCCCTCCCATCCCGCAGTGTCAGCTCATCATTGGGGGGGTCAAGCAAAAGGGCTGCATCTTTAAAGCCTGAATTCTTCTTGTGTCGGAAACAATGGCCGGGTGTCACTTCCTATTGTCTCGTTAGTGACGAAGATAAATGAGCCGCTGTCGTAATTTAGATCAACTGCTCCTCTGCTAACTTCTATTATTTGCTTATTTATGGAGTGGTATCTAATTAAAAGCACAGTCAGGTGCGTGCGCTGCATGCAAAGTGATTTTGGAAGCGGTCTGGGCGAATCAATACTCATTTTTGAAGGTGCATTTAAAGCACATTTACAACAGAGGTATGCAAAGTACACAGTATACACATTAGGACTATCGAGTGCAAACAATAAGAAAGATGGATTATTCTGTCTTCAGAAAGCTTGCACTGGATGATGCTTTTATGCACTGTTAACCCCTTCCTTACTAAATGTGGGAGACTTTTTTTCATACCTCCAGAGCAGGTTTTTACTAGGGATGCACCATATCCAGGATTCGGCCTTTTTCAGCAGGATTCGGTCGAATCCTTCTGCCCAGCCGAACCGAATCTGAACCCTAATTTGCATATGCATTGGGAGATGGGGAGGGAAATTGCATGACTTTTTGTCACAAAACAAAAATTTGCAATTAGGGTTCAGATTCACTTCAGTATTCGGCCAAATCTTTCTGGAAGGATTCAAGGCTTCGGCCGAATCCAAAATAGTGGATTCGGTGCATCCCTAGTTTTTACATATGGAAAAATTGCCTTTACTCCAGGCCCCCAGCATAAACTGGGCCCTGTGGAGGGGTTGATATAACTTAAAGGGGGAGTCATTTATATTTAATAATAATATATAAAAATATAATATAATTTTTTATTTGCAGGTGTATTTCTGAAAATACTCTTTTTTGCAGGTGTATTTGTGAAAATACTCTTACTATAAGAGCTATTAGCTTTGATTGCCACAATGGAAATTATTCCACCAAAGTCTAGGTAGCTGGTGCCACTGACAATTGCAACAGTACAAGCAGCAATTCTGATAGGTGATGCAATCCTCAGTCTGACAGTGTTAGCCATTTAGTTGCAACTTCCCTTTCTGGGTAATATGTTGTGTTGTGCAGAATATGATTTTTTGCATTCAAATATTTCATTTAACACAATGCAATGGGTTTGTAAATGACACCTCACCCCAACTCCTGATTAGAGAATTGTATCTACATGATGTGAAAGTGAACTACAACTCCCAAGATGCTCTTCTTTGCAAGAGATAACAATCGGCTTTAGCCCGTATTGTTTCGATAATTGGCTGTGGCATTGATAGTGTGGCCTATTCTTCAGCACTCGTAAACACAGTTTAGGGTAAACTGCCACATCCCATTTGAAACAAAGAGCACCAATTAATTTTCCTTTGCAGACCCAATTACATTTAAATCTAAAGCCTATTGATTATTTAGAGCATTAACAAGACATTGCAAAGCAATAGTGGCTTCTCTGAGCTTATATAACACTAGTGGGTTCAAGGGGGCACATTTAAATGATTTAATTATAAGGCAGTTAAGGGTGTATAATAACAAGCAATTTCTGGTTCCAATTTAAAAAGGATCTCTGCATGAGCATGGAGCATGTGTTATAGGCAAGTGTCATGGAATCCTTTGTCATGCAAATCCAAGTGTTGCTGTTTCTGATTTATAATTCCACTTAATGTAGTGATCTGCGCTATATAGCAAATATGATTTCTGATACATGATGGTTTCAAAGTTCTGTGGTTTGTTCTGATGTACGCTTATCCCTTATTCTTCCAACCCCTTAGCTAAATTCTGCTATGGCAAGGGCTAAATCATTCAAAATGCCCAGCACCATAGCCAGCATAATCCTGATTTAGTCATTGGGAAGCTCATACCTAGGGTAAACATCAAGACTAAGTGACTGGTTATTTCCTTTTTCTCTGTACTAATAAAACAGTACAGGCAAGGGATCCATTATCTGGAAACTTTTTATCTAGAAAGATCTGAATTATGGAAAGGCCGTCTCCCACAGACATTTTATCCAAATAATCAATTTTTAAAAATGATTTTCTTTGTAATAATAAAACAGAACCTTGTACTTGATCCACACTAAGATATAATGAATTGTTATTGCAAGCAAAACCAGCCAATTTGGTTTATTTAATGTTTAGATAATTTTCTAGCAGACTTAGGGGCCGATTTACAAAATTCACCTTAATAGATCAAAGTTCGATCGAATTCGATCAAATAATGATCGTACGTTTTATTCGATTGGTCAATATGCAAATTAGGCTTATTCGATCGTCAAATAGCGAACGATCGAATGATCGAATAGATTCGAATATTCCATCATTTGATCATCGAAGGACTTAAACCTACCGAATTGTAATAGAAGCCTATGGGAACCCTCCCATAGGCTTCTGAGGCTAAGTCCTGATGGAATAGGATTTGTACGATCAAAGTCTTCGATTGTTCGAATCGTACGAATTATTCGAATAATTCATTCAAATGATAGAATGATCGTTATTCGATCGTCGAATGATCGAAGAAAAGGGTAGCCTAAAACTATTCGATTAGCATTGGACAATCGAATGCTAATCGAATATCGAGGAAAAACTAATATTTTTTGGGTGAATTTAGTAAATCTGCCCCTTAAGGTATAATACAGAAAGATCCATTATCTGGAAACCCCTAGGTCCCAAGCATTCTGGTCCAATACCAATAAGGTTCCTTAGTAGTAATGTGTGGGCTGTCCTAAAACCCACGGATGGGGCAGGTTCCTGCTGGCTCCTGCGACCTTGCATTTGCTGCAACCTTGCACTGCATGCTTCCAGCTCCTAAATTTATAGACTCATGCCAACCCTGCCCCTTTCATGACATCACTGCAGGGTGGGTAGGGAGTGGGTCTATAGCTAGAGGGGTTGGGTGCGGGTCGAGAATTTCTCAATTCCTTAGTAGTCTTCGGCATAGGAGAGATAACAAATGCCATTCTTTTCAATTAAGCTTGTACACATGCATTGCTCAAACCTGGTGAGACTCAGCATGCAATGTCTCACCTGTGTTCTGTCCTTCAATGCGTTGCTGTGGAAATGGGCTTCATTAACACATGCGTTTCCATGTAGTGGAACTTATAATAAAAAAACACGCATGGAAACGCAAAAATGAACATTCACGTGTAAAGTGTCTTACCTGTAATTGGATCCCTGCGTTTTTCCCATGAAAATTCACTGACCACGGAGAAGCAGATATAAGTTTTTCCTAAACTCGATGGTTAGAAATGGTATAAACAACTGCACTTGATTGAATCTGCAAACTTGATTGTGTTAAGTTGCAAAATTCAAATTTGAAGAATAAAATAGCATGAATGTTTAAAAGACGCCTCCTGTTGCCTTCTACGGGAATTCCTCAAGTTTTAGCTGCTTTGTTTCCCCATTTTAATGCTTCACATCTTCTTTCTTGATGCATTTCGCAAATTCGAATTTTGGAAAATCAAAATGGAAGATTTGGAGGTTGCAGCAATATTTATACATTATGGAAAAAAACACAGCCTTGATTTTAATACAATTGTCCCCAAGTTTGCCAATGTTTGTAAGGGTTAACTTTCATGATGGCTGTTACTCATCTAAACTACAACTGTCTCTACTCTAAAATATTTCTAATGTAAGGATTCGCCATGACGATGCGTCGGCGTTCATTCGCTCGTGCGCATCAGAATGGGCACGCGCATCGGAACGATCGCGTGCATTAATTTGCACTCGCGTCTACGTTCTGACGTTAACCTGCCCGCGTTCGTTTGACGCCAAACTCTGCCTATTTAAGGAAGTTTATGAGTCTGTGACTTTGCCCGATTATAGGTCAAGTTTACCTTGTTCCTGGGTTTGCTGTTTCTTGACTCCTTTGTGTTACCTGTGAATGACCTTGCCTGAACTACGGATTGCTGAACCCTTGCTGCCTGGACTGACTACTTGCTTGGACTCTGTTTACGCTTTACTCTTGAACCCTACCTATACCTCAAACTATTTCTGGACTGGAGTTCCCTCCTTGGTCCTCACTAACATCTGTAAATCCTACCCAAAGCCACTGTGGTTTCTTTTGAAGATCAGAAGTTGATATGAGCTTCTATTAATGCCTACTATGTTTCAAAAATATGCTGATAAATGAATAATTTGTCACATATATTTAGATGCTTAAGGTGTACTCAGTTATTTCTCCAGTGTGAAATCTGAATTCCTTGTTAAAATCAGGAATTTGAGCCCACTGAAATGATTAATGCCTTTTTGTAGCTCAACAAACATAGGGGAATATTTATCAGGGTGAAAAGAGAAAATGCCACCAGAAATGACCCCCTCAGTTCCCTATTTATTTATTTATATAAGATTTTTGTTTATAAAAGGTTAAAATATGAGTTCATTTTTTTTTTGCCCTTGATACATCTTCCTACTTCTCATTATTGTAAGCTATGGTGACTCAGTGATTGATTGTGCTTCTGCCTTGCAGTGTTGTTATCCTGAGTCCTATTCCAGCTTGCGCCTAAAAAAAAAGTTGTATGTTCTCTCTGTGTTTCTCCCACACTCCAAAAACATACTAGCGAGTTAATTGGCTTCTAATAAAATGGACCATAGTGTGTGCAAATGTTATCGGGACCTTGGATTGTAATCATCACTAGAGCAGGGATAGATGTTAATGGTAAACTCTGTAAAGCAATCCGTAATTTCCTAACATTCCCTATCACACATATTGTGATAAATTCAGGAGCCAGGTAACCTGTCTGTATGTTTTTGGGGTATGGGAGGAAACCAGAGAAATCCCCACATACATGGAAAGAACATAAATATTCATTCAGATGGCTGGAATCAAACCTAGGACATTAGCACATGAATATGTAACTTTAGGGTCAACCAAGGATTAGATTTCCAAGTAGCTCAGGTCCAAGTAGCTATGTTAGGGAATTGTGATATGATTATATAGAGATTTAGGTACCATAATAATTAAGGAAAACTTTAAAAATGATTTGTCTAGATACTGATCATTCTATTTGGGGGGCTGTTTTATTTAGGAGCTGATTTACTAAGGGTGGAAAAGGTCGAAGTGAAAATTTGAAGAAAAAAAAACGAATTTCTGAGTGATTTTGGGCTACTTCGACTATCAAATAACCCAAAATTCGATTCGAATTGTTAAAATTCGAATTTTTGAATTTCGAAGTACTGGCCTTTAAAAATCCTTAGGCTATTCACCAGCTTAAAGCTGAAGAATTTCCATTTTAGCCTATGGGGGACCTCACAGAACTTGTCCTGAGTTCTGCAAAATCGAATGATTCGAACGATTTTCATTTGATTGAAAACGGCCATATTCAATCGAAAATGACCCCCCAAAAAATCAGATGGTCGAATTTCGAAGTATTTTCCACTTTGAAATTTGAGCCTTAGTAAATCAGCCCCTAGGGCTCAAATAGTAAATTTGAATTATAATTAGAATTTTCCAAAAAAATTTTTGTCAAAACTGGGAATAATCCGAACTCTATTTGAATAGAGTTGGAATTATTAATTTATTATTTGAGTAAATTTGAATTCTAATTAGAATTTTCAATTTTTTTTTGGTCAAAACTGGGAATAATCCGAACTCTATTCGAATTTTAATTCGAACTCAAAAATCAAGATTTTTCAGACCTTGACCCTTCGAACAATTTGAATTCGACTATTCGCCAACTAAAACCTTCCGAATTCATGTATAATTTAATGGGAGAAGTCCAGGGACCCATTTGATTATGCTAATAGCCTTCCTAACATTCAAGTATTTTTTCGGAGAAGTTTAGTCATATTCTATTCGAATTTGATTCAAGTTTTCGATTCGGTAATATTCACTAAAGTTTTAGATATTGAAATGTTTTCTTAAATAACCTACCAATCGAATTTTGAGTATATTCAAATTTATTAGAGTAAAAAAATTCACATGAATTCGAAATTTGACCTTTGATAAACGGGCCTCTTAAAGTCTCCCTTTATCTCAGTGAGAGTTGAATGCCTCTGTTGAAGATGTATAGGGTGGTGTGTTTCATGCTACATATTCCCCAAGTACCTCCTTGCTTGCACCAGTCAACTGAGAAATTTAGTAGGCTGACTTCAGAAGTCAATGAAAAAAAAAGGTAAGTACAATATATGGTCTTAAAAACCTTACAAAAAAGAGGCTACTTTGGAGAGTTCGGGCATCTTTCTGTACAAGCAGATTCCAATTTGTGACATCAGACAGAAGATGCATTTGGTTTGCTTGCATTGCCTTTCAAGTTGGTACATTATTATTTATTTATAAAGCAGGCCATGTCTGCAGAGCATTACAATCAAGAAACAGAATGACATGGGAAGGAACAAAGAAAACAAATCCATAAAGAAGATAATGTGGTAAAAGTGCTTGAAACAAGAGCACATACTTCAGAGAGAAATATATAGACAACGTCAGCATCTATTTTCAGGTCATTAACCTTAAATGGTTGTATATGAAGTTAAGTGAAAGAAAGAAAGAAAGAGAGAGAGAAAGAAAGAAAGAAAGAAAGAAAGAAAGAGAGAAACAAAGAAAGATGAAGTTAAGTGTAAGAAAGAAAGAATGATAAAGAAGTTAAGTACAGGTATGGGATCTATTATCCAGAATGCTTGGGACCTGGGGTTGCGTGGATAACGGATATTTCTGTAATTTGGATCTTCATACCTCAAATCTACTAGAAAATTAATTATATCTTAGTTGGGATCAAGTACAAGCTACTATTTTATTATTACAGAGAAAAAGGAAATCATTTTTTAAAAATTTGGATTATTTCATTATAATGGAGTCTATGGGAGATGGCCATTCCGTAATTCCGAGCTTTCTGGATAATGGGTTTCCAGATAAGGGATCCAATACCTGTATAAGAAAGAAAGAAAGACATTTCTAAGGTTAACTATATTAGAGCTTCATTCAGAGATGCCTATATACAAAATCTGGTGTTAAAGGAGAAGTTCACCAAAAACAATTTTTTGAATAACCCAAGTATGTCTCCCTGGGTTTGCTCCCATAATGGGATAGCGTGTGATAGCTTGTAAGCTCCACTTGGACAATGAATGACGTATAATCCCTGTAAATGTGTTGGTGCTATATAAATAACAGATAATAATTCCCTGCACTGCTCATTCTGACTCTTTAAACATTGTAGCAGCAGCCAACTGATTTATGTAAACTTCTACGTTGTTTCAGGAGACAGAAAGGACTAAACAAATACTGCTTTCAAATGCAATTATATTCACAAATTACATTGACAATGTTCAATTACTCGTTAGAAATAGGCCTCTTCGTTAAATGGCTCAGTCAAAAACAAGTGGCATGTGTTAAAGAGCCACGAGTTTCCTATAAAATAACTGCAGGCTGTTATAGAAACATATACATATATGCAAGTAGACAGAAAGACAGGCCGGCCATTAAAATTTGGCAAGCAGACATAGACAAACCTACAGACAGGCAGGCAAGTAATCAACAGACACACAGACAAACTAGCTGACAGACAGACCCACACACTGGCAGGAATACATACAGGCAGACAAACATGTATACAGAAAGAGAGGGCAAACCATGGCTGTTGATATTTCTATTATATGGTATGTTCACCTTTAAATGAACCTTTTTTATGATATAGAGAGTAATATTCTGAGATGATTTGCAGTTGGTTTCAATTTTTTTTTTATTATTTGTGTTTTTTTTTTTAGTTATTTAGCAACTCTCCAGTTTGTAATTTCAGCAATCCGGTTGCTATGGTCCAAATTATCCTAGCAAACATGCATTGATTTTAATAAGAAACAGGAATATAAATAGGAGAGGGCCTGAACAGAAAGATGAGTAATAACATGTATTTGTTTTCTAGATAGACCTCCCCCAGTGGAAAGAATCAGAAGAAGACAATACACGAGTTATAAAAATATTAAGAACAATTCTTTTCAATTGGTTGTTAATTAAAGCTGCTTAGAATTAGCCATTCTATAACATAATAAAATATAACGTAAAGGTGAACCCCCTTTAAATGGCAGCACAATATAAAAACTACCTTTCTAAAGACAATGTATTACAAAGTATTGCAAGGGGTACAGACACAGATAAGTGGAGTGTTACTATGCAATGTCTCATTCCTATAATGGTACTAGGGTTGCCACCTGGCCGGTTTTTTACCGGCCTGACCGGTATTTTAGATGGCTGATCCCAATGTTATTAATAGGAAAAAAAGCTCAATATATAGGAAGGCCGGTATTTTTTTAAAGAAAAGGTGGCAACCATAAATGGTACCAATTTATTAAGAAATTCTGGACACTTCTAACATATACAAATCGCTGGTTTAAATTAAGGATTTTCTAGCAGGGTCTCCAGTTTTTTACGTGGTCTGGTACCCTAAGGCTGGGGACAGACAGGGAGATTCGGGGAGATTTTGTCGCCTGGCGTTTTTTAGCAGGAGACAATCTCCCCGAATTACCTTCTCCCTGTCTGCCGCTAGTATACTGACAAAGCGCCAGCGCCTGTGCAGACGCGGCGCGGCAATTTCCGGAATCGCCCGAAGTTTCCTCACGAAGTATCTTCGGGCGATTCCGGAAATCGCCGTGCCGCGTCTGCACAGCGCTGGCGCTTTGTCAGTATACTAGCGGCAGACAGGGAGAAGGAAATTCGGGGAGATTGTCGCCTGCTAAAAACGCCAGGCGACAAAATCTCCCCGAATCTCCCTGTCTGTCCCTACCCTTAGATTACTAGGAATGTTATAAGCAGCAGAGTTCTGATAAGAGGGTAGAACTCCCAGTAACTAATGGGGAGAAAGAGGTCATTATGGACATGATATGTGTCCCGACTCCCTGCCGGCTGCTCCGTTTGGCATTCCTGAGAAAGAGAGAGAACCTGCTGCTGTTTGGTGGCTTCTTTACTCCCCAGGTAATTACAGGTTTGTCATGCGTTCAGCTCGAGGACTTTGCTGATAATTTGCAGCTTCACAGGCACTGCTGTCGCTAGAACGAAATAGCAGTAAAATTGGGGATTACCATATGTTTTATTGATATGTAACATTTAGATCTTGTTAATACAGTAACTGTGAGGACATTAGCATTCTCACTACAAAGAGGTGAGCCCATGGGGAAAGCACTTTTTTTTCTCAATTACTTGCTTGAGTACCTGTTCTTTACAGCTATGGGTTTTTTGGGAAACACTTAGCATAGATGGGTTTGTGTACACAGAGACTAGAGACTGGCTGTCAGAGGCACCCAAACAGACAATCTTTTGACAGATAGACCTGTGCTGGGAATAGGGAAAAGACTGCATTCTGGGTTGATTCTGCAGATGGCTAGAGCAAAGGCATTTTATAATGCAAAGACGTAGCAACCTTCAAAGGTCAAATAACAAGTCGTGCA
>CM044445.1:96767852-96794951 GCA_024363595.1 Xenopus borealis | reverse complement strand
GTTATACTCACAGCTGTGCATCTGCTGTACAACACATCTCCATACAATGGCTGGACGAGCATCCTGGGAGTTATAGTTCACTGCATCTAAGAGATTGCAGCAGTTTCACGTGCCTGTTATTTCAGCTTTAATGGTAATAACACATAATTAAAACTGCTACGAACCATGGCATTAATAGTGGTTTGGAGCATTATGTCTGTTGCATATGTCAGTACACTAAAAACTGTCTTTAATTTCAATTGCTGGCTGTGCAAATGCCCAACAAGACCATGTCACCATAGTAGCAAATAGTCAGCACCGTTTTTAGGCAAGTCGGTATACAAATGTGGAGATAAATTAGCTGACCATTGCGGTTATCTGAGCAATCGGAAAAATGTGAATATTGCAAGACTGGCCATAATCCATTCCATGGTATTCCATTCATTCATGCTGCAGCTACAGTTGCCAGAAACACAGAGTTTGGATAGATCATCAGCAATCTAAAAGCATGGTCAAAACCTCCAGGCTGAAATACTTGCCAGCTTAGTCAGGTAAAAATGGACAAACTGCCTAAGCAAATCTGGCCTTTTGTATTCAGCTTTTCTCTCGCCTGCAGCTGTAGATTGGAAGCTCTTTGGGATAGGAACATGCAACCTCTTGCTTCTGGCAAGTTGTACTGTTATTTGCACATAACTACCTGTATATGCATACCTACCGACAACAGTAAGGGGGTTGCAGGTTGGATATTGTTGACTTTCCCTGACTCAATGTCAGGCCCCGGGTTACCAGCATTGTCCGAGGCCCCATTCCTGACCAACTTGCTTTTTTT
Organism: Xenopus borealis; assembly: GCA_024363595.1. Classification (NCBI taxonomy): domain Eukaryota; kingdom Metazoa; phylum Chordata; class Amphibia; order Anura; family Pipidae; genus Xenopus; species Xenopus borealis. The sequence continues at coordinate 96,794,143 of CM044445.1, read as the reverse complement.
TTTCCTCAGGAAATAGTGCAGCTGATTTCTAAATAGATTCAACAATTCTTGCAACAGTCACTGTCATTAGTGCAAAAATTAATAAAAGCCTATTGCATTAAGCAAGCCTGGTGTTTTATGGAACAACCTTTCTGTGCTTGAACTTACTGCTGTGTGAGATGGGGATAAAAACAGCACAGGATTCCATGCCACTAGAGGGCAGTAGATAGTCACTGAGCAGGCTTCAAGCAAGCAAAGCTGAACAAAAGATGCTCAGTGTAGACCAGAACTTGGGCTTTACAAAACCTGCTGCAGAAACCAATCGGATCTTCTGCTAAAATGGGAAAGGAGCAAACAATGTTGCCATCGCATTTAAAAGAGCATTCCGTTTACAGGCTTTGTACTTGAGCAGCTTCATAACATCTACACTCTCACACTGTGTTCTATTCTCAGCTTTGCATAAATTAAGCGTTGCCAACATTCCAAAATTAATGTCAATGACAGCTTTCCGAATAATTCTGGGGCATGAGGTCCAGAATCCCATCTGCCGGCGGGTGTGATGATTTTGGATGTGCACAGGATCTGACGCTGTCGGAAAAATGTGGGCCTCCGTTGTCCCATTTCTGTTTTTAATTCTGACAGCATGATTTCCCTGTTATTCCATATGCAATGTGTACTGCTAATGCGAGAATATGGTCGGGGGGGGGGGGAAGGTATGGATGCAAGAATGAAAAACAATGCCAATTTCTTCATGTTATCTAAAAACAATACAGAAACATAAGTAAAATGTAAACGCCCTGTATGTATGGTGATAGCATATAAATATTGTTATACTGGAATTATGACCTCCCAGAAGAGCTTATAACAGGCCCGGACTGGCAATATGTGGGTCCTGGCAAATGCCAGAGGGGCAGCTATAAGGTCCCACAGAAAGTCAGTATTTAGTGAGCTGTTTGGGCTTCTTTGTGGGCTGATTGGGCCTCTGTGTACCTCAAATGCCAGGGCCTATTTTAATTCTCAGTCCGGACCTGGCTTATAACCAATAGGACCTATCCGTTTTTGGACGCCGGCGCACATTGCCAGCGTTGACATCCAAAACAGACACCAAAGTCCAAAACGAGACGTCAGCGAATTTTTGCCAGATTAATTTTTCCTGGCGTTTCGCAAATTTATTCGCTGGTGACAAATCATGGAAATCCTCTGCCAATTCGCCCCAGGGAAATAGAATGACTAGTTTCAATCATAGGGCTTAGTCTCCCCCCTGCTGTTGAGTAAAATTGGATAAAAAAAATCAGATGTTTTTTTTTTCATGAATCTACATCTGACAGTCAATGTATTTAATCGAGAAAAAAGTCTTTCAAACTCCACTATTGGGTCCTTTTATGAGCACTTGTGCAGTATTTAGGTTGCATATAATCATGGTTTTTCCCGGATGCAGCATTTTCACCCCAGCATCACTGCAGTTGGTTTGGTGTGATCGTGCTGCATCTTGACATGATTCAGGCCCATTTCTGGTGTTTTGCCTCAAAATCTGCATTTTTTCATTATGCTATGCATTTTGATGTTTGCTCCAGGTTTCTCCTGCATCAATTGGTGTACTGTGCATGATTTATCCAAAAAGATTCACAGGGCACTTAATGTCAAAATGCACAAGTGCAAGGAGCAGCTTTGGATGGAAGCACTTTAATGACTGGTGTCAACTCATGCAATATGGCAATTTGGAACTGCATTTGCAGCTATAAATGAGCCCTTTTGTCTTGCAACATGCAGCATTCCCATCTGCCAGGCATGTCATATGAGACGTCCAATATTCACATCAGAATTGTGTATCAGTTTAATTATTTTTTGACCTGTGCAACTATATCCACTTGCAGGATGAGATCTGTCGATCCAAAAAGATCTTCTGTGTTGAATGGTTGCATTCTCGATAAAAAAAAAATGTGTCAAACTGCTTTTAAAATTACACTTTGATTACTGCTTTCGCTTATAAATGTTCAATATTGATCTTCATGTTAAAGTTTTAGGAGGCAAGAGCACCCAGAAGCCTGCACCAGTTTTTGTCTAATCCCTCCAAATCTCCCATTTCAGACATGTTAAACAGAGACAATGGATGGATATTGATCGATATTTACAGAGTGTGAAAGGACTTAACCATTAAATAGTCTGATACTCCATATTTAAACACATGCCCTGATATATGTGCCACTGTAACTGACCTTAATCTCTGTGCTTTCATGACAGCCGTCACCAAGTATTGACAGAGCAAACGGAAGTGACACAGCGAGGGGCAAAGTGTAACCTTTCATTTACCTTCAGATCCCTCAAGACTGGTGTAGTTCCATCCAGAAACAATTAAAGCCAGGGCCAGCCTGCCAACTCCACTTCTTCCACCACTCAGCTCCTAAATATGCTGAATTCATTATAGGGGCCACAAGTGAAAAAAACCAACACTGTTGTTGCTAAACATTCGTCATCAGTCGTTCTCTGAATGAGTAAATGAAAGCAATTTCTACACCGTGAATGTACTTTTTAATGGATAACTTTACAATAAAAACAATCATTTGATGTTTTTTACTAAAAATCAATATTTGCTTGGAATGAAAAAGTGGATTTGTCAGGTCAATACTTTAAAATTGGTTATGCATACAAATGGTACCTGTTTCTTATTCAATAAGATAATATTAAACAAATGCAGCAACTGATTTATGTGTTTCACATATTAAAGATAAATATTTGCAAAAGCATGCATGGCTAATAAAAATGCTGTATGGCTGGAAACTGGAAACCAATGCAGCTTGTTAGAGAAGAAAAATAAAATGAATCATGCTTATAGACCAGGGCAGCCGCTTAGGTCAGATAAGAAGATGGTGATGGGACCCCAAGATGGTGGAGTGACCCCCACTATAATATTACCTTGGGCCAATGGGGTTTTCAGTGAAGATGGACACCAGCCAGGAGTCTAACGTAAGAGATTATAATAATTGGGGAGTGCCTACAACTTCCAGTGCTTTGCAATATCATTACTTCAAAAATGGGTACTACACCACTACAACCAATGGAGGCATTAACTTTCTCATTATTAAAATATACAGTGAAGCCAGTATACTCCAATTTGATGGGGACTGGTACATACTCCAATAAAATAAATCTACCAACAACCGTGAAAGACAATGCTTTGCCCATCCTTTGTGGCACACATTCTGCACTCTATATATCGACCCTGGATGAGTAACAGAGTTCCCTAGCAGACTAAAGCTGGCCATAGATGCAACGATCCAATTGTACGAATCGAGGATTTGTACGATTTTCGGATCGTGTGTGGAGTGTCCCAATATTTGTCTTGCCATGACGATCGGTCATTCAGTCGATCAGACAGGTTAAAAGATTTCTGTGGGCTGCCGATCATATCTCTGCATGTATTGTCGATAAAAAGGTTTTTTCAGTGGGAGACTGTCACCAGCTTTGTCGGACGTAAACTTTTGTATGATTGCTGTAGGGGCAGAACATTGGCTGATCTGTTCTTTTACTACTTTATTTGATCTGAAAGGTTCATACTGAACTGGGAAAAGAAGGGGATACATAACATAAAAGACCTTTTAAACAAACACATTTTTTACCATAGAGAAAATAGTTAAAGTCCTTTTCAAATTAAACATGAAAACTAATTTCAAATTTTTATTAAAGCATTCATGGCTGTTTTAAGCTCATTTAAAGATCTCAGCTGTCAATCAAATATTGTCTGCCACTCCTCTATGCCTTAGGCATAGAGGAGGGGCAGATAATTACTTTCACTTTCCATTCAGCACTTCCTAGATGTCACTGCTCCCCACACATTCCCCCAGTTCTCTTAACCATTTAATTGTGTACTCAGGACATGGGGATAGACATCGGGTCCCCCATTCTGGTGCACAAACAAGATTCTGAGATGATACAAGGCTTGCCTTAATAACAGTGTCCACAAAATGGCTCCTGCCTGCTTGCTACAATTATGAATTCCCAGACTGAAGAAAACAAGATTAAAATAATTTATATAGTGTAATTAATATTCATTTTGCTTGACTAATGTGATAAAATAAGATTTTGAATATTTTTTTGGGGTGACAGGTCCACTTTAATAAATAGCCTTTTCTCACCCCCCAAGCATATTCAGTAATGCAAGCTCTACACTAACTAACTAAGAGAGACAAAGAAACCCCTTTAAACTAAATGGAATGACAGATTGGCAACAAAATCCACAGCAGCCACATATAACAGAATAAAGACTCCCTTTAACTCAGCATATACTACCAGCTAATTGGAACACCAAATTTCCCCTTGCTACTGCAACAGAGATTGTCAAATGTATGTCTGATCATGAAGATTGTATCCTCTACCCAAATAACAGATCACCCTTCAGATACTTCAGAAATCTTACTTAACCCTTTACCAACTACATAAAATGGGTCTCGTGAAATGCCAAGCCCCAAAGGCTAATCTAACACACTGTTTGCGGAGCTGTCCAAAAACTAAAGAAATGTGGACAGAGGCTAAAAACATATTGAGAACATGACTAGGAGGATCGTAACAATGTCTCTGGAATGGATATTATTCAACAAGTAGGAAAACTCGGGCAGAGAGACTGGCAGCAGCTGCAAGGGAAACATTTAATATTTAATTTTAATTGATATTTGTCAATTCAGCCCATGGGCCAATCAGTTGGAGACTGTACCAGATTGGCTTGTATATAACCACATTTGAAAGCAGCAATTATTTATATGAATACCAGTATGCTGTATAGACACCATAATAAATGATGTCTGTTCATAATCAGCTATAGGTTGATGTATTCTGTTGTATGTAAGGCTTTATTGTATAACTTATTACTGTGTTGCATCATCAAACAGCAGGTTTTTACATAGTCTCGTCAACACATGCTTACTTAATTTGTGTGCACTAATTGCACTGATGCATTCACCAATTATACCTTTTAATATTTATGAGTTGGTGCAGCTAATCAGGTAATTTTCAGTTTAGCTGGAGTGTGTGTGTTATATAGGACTAGTGCTACAGCTACACAAAAGGTTCCAGACAGATGTTTAGGCTTTTCAATCTACCATCCTACTTTGGATGATGAGGATTAATGCATATTGAAAAACTTTCCTATATCGGTTAATTACACATTTTCAACAGGTTTTGCTATTGCAAGCAAGATTTGTCTGTCTACTTTCTATTCTCTGCCCTGGTGGTTCTGACTTCTGAAAGAAGAAGCAGAAGCCTGTGAAGAAGCATGCAAGGCTGACTTTTGCTATACTATTTCAAGAGACAGAACCAGCAGTGCAGAAAAAAACTGCTTTCAATAGCAATTACATTTACAAATAACTTCAAAACAAGTGAACATTTGTAAAGAATGAATATTGGAAAACCACTTTGCACTTTCTCTCCTTAGGCAACATTTTATATCTGATTGTACATCCTCTTTAATATGTGCATCTCTGCTTCATGGATATACAGGCTTCACCATGTAAAAAGCTTTTTTTTTTCTATATTTAAAAATAACGCTTCCAGGAATATTTCCATGTTTTGGACATCAGTGCTGTTTCCCTGACTGAGGAAGCAGTATGGGGGTGTTTATGTTTAAAATCAGTGATATGGGATTGACAAGTCATCCCATATACAGTCCAAGGTCAGCGTTTTCCAGATCATGCGCTAATATTTGTAGGTAAAGCTTCCTGCTTTATTAGTCAACCGGACAAGAGGGCCAATGCATTCAGCTGCCAAATGGCAAAAATAACTACAGCACATATTATCTTTATTATAGTTTCTTCTTAAAGCTCCAGACAAATTCCAGGCTTTAAAATGGAAATTATTAGCATTTTTTACATCAGAAGAACTTATACATTGATATGACGCATTGCACATTGTCACATGGTTAGCAGACCTTGAATAGCCTATAGGGATGGCCTCCATTAGCTTTGGCCAGACAAAGAAACAAACATCCTCAGTGAGAAGGATTAGGTGTCTTTGCAATTTACAGTATCCAATACACAGGTCTGTAGATTTTAACAACTGTATCCTCAATAGGCGCGACTACAAAAAGGTGATTGTGCTAAGAGAGAAATGTTGTCAGTTTATTATAACCAGTTTTTTATTTCTAATTAATAAATGCAAAAGTAATATATAGAGCAATATATTACTGCTTTCCCCCCACAGGTTAAAAGAATTAGTGCATATGTTCATTTCCATAATTCCAACATAATTGGAGCTCCACTGCCTCTGTCTCCCATCAGCTGCTGTTGTGGTGCCTTCACTCTGCGTCTAGAGTCCTTGCCATCACAACATGAGCACAATTTTTGCAATTACTATAAAAATATGCTGAGTGCTTTTATTAGGGGACTTTTGTTCTATGCCACTGGGATACTATGCTGTTATCTTTACCCTTAGCAGTGCCCTGTGTTGTTATAAATTTCCTTTACTAACAGCTGCAGAACTCTTTAAGTGCAAGTTGGATAATTATTTGTTTGTATGTAGATGATGCTATTTATATGTGTATAATATGTAAAAGGTGCTAATTATTATAGTTAGAAAAACAACTCCAGAAATCTCCAGTGTCCCCGTTTCCAATAAACTTGAACCTATAGTTAAAAGTAAATAAACTGTGGTTATTCTAGGATTCCACTAATTGGCAGCTAAAACCACAGTGTATGGGACAGGATTTACAGCCTATTATATAGCTCCTAATTGTCATTCAGCAAAATGTTGTCTGGCCCAGTCCTGAGAGATCTGCAGCAGCAAATCATTGTGGTCAGTGCTAGGGGTGAATTAACATTTTCAAAAAAATTTTTTAAAATATTTGCAGCACATTCCTGGGCATCTAGTTATGCCCCTGGAGGTCTCATTTGCAAAAGCCAAACACAACAAAAAGAGGTTCCCTACCTTATGTGCCATTCAGACTCAAGGACAGGAGCAGCAGGAGGCACAGCCGAAATATTTGGTGCTGGCACATAGGGGTAGGGGTTCTCTCACCTGTTCCCAACTTGAGCATCATTTACAAGCCTAGGTTAGGGAGCATCAGAAAGGTAAGCAAAGTCATAAAAACATGGCTGCTGTGCTTTATGATCCTGCTTCCTTCATTTAGAACTGGATTTTTATTCCACCCTTGTTGCATAGAACAGCAGGTCCCTCTGCGCAAGTGTTACTTAGATGAACACTGAAGGATGCGTTTATGCACCCCTTAATGCTCTTGCATAATGGCTCCTTTTGTGTCTCTTAATAACTCAATTTCTGTCACCTAATACTTGGCCTCAACCACAACCAGCGCACCTTTTAATTTCTTTTAGACTATGCATTGTGTACAAAAATTATCTTATGCACACACACCTTTTAATATCAGTGTGCACAGAACAGTAGGTGGCAATATGCAAGTACAGGTATGGGATGCTAGGGATCTGAGGTTTTCTGGATACCGGGTCTTTTCATAATTTGGCTGTCCATAGCTTGTCTACTAAACAATTATTTAAACTTTAAATAAACCCAATGGTATTGTTTTTCTTCCAATAAGGATTAATTATCACGTGGTTAGGATCAAATACAAGGTACTGTTTTATTACTACAGAAAAAATGATGTTAATTATTTGATAAGAATGCAGTTTATGAGTCATGGCCTTCCTGTAATTTGGAGCTTTCTGGATAAGGGGTTTCCAGACACTAGGTTCTGTACCTGTACTACATTTCTATAAGTTCCATGACGTAGCAAGGTTTAGAGGGAACATTGATTATGGACATAGACCTGCAGATTCAGGTCATTAAAGTAACCAAATTAGCAGATATTTTATCTTCTTTGGCCTGCAATATGCTGAGTGAGATTAGTATGAGCCAATGGTTTGCCCTCCTGAATCAACAATCCGATCATAATAGGGGCCTAGGAAGACCAGCTGGAAGAGCACAGCATAACTACACCAATATTAGTATGGAAGGCTGTGAGGAGGTCCCAGTACACTGGCCAATAAACTGCCAACTCAGCCAAAACAGGAGCCCCCGTATGGACATCTTTATACTATTTCTTACTCAGGACTGGACAATCTATGGACCTCCAGGTTATTTAAAGTTGCAGCTCAGCAGCTTCAAAAAGACCACAGACTGCCTGTCCATTATGCTCTAGTGAGTTCTCTGCTTTTCCTTTGACATGCATTATTTCTTGTTGCTACACTCCACAAATTATGCTTCTGCTTAGGGAATGCCAATTTAATGTATAATTCCAGCACATGAATGCAAGGCTGGCTTATTGTTTGGCTGTTTTGGGGAATGGCAGTTGTTTCAGTCACAAGACTGCATTGTTACAACTATTTTTAACATGAATGAGCCAAGAGATCATTGAATTAGCACATGTAAAAATATTTCTATTAAAGAACAATTTTCTGATTCTTACTGGACAATGAGAAGTAACTGTAACTTGACATTGCTGATTTAAGAAGATACAGTAACTTCCTGTCTTAAATCATTTCCTTGTCACATCTGCCCTGCTATTTCCTTGCTGTTCTCCTAGCAGATAATGAGGCCTCGTGTGTCAGACGTGCGTCCACCCATCCGTCCTTGTGTCCCAATATTAGGTCTTTGCTTCCAGGCTACTTTGCAATTACAAACCAAATGTGATAGCGGAGGCAACACCTATCGAGATCATCCTTTTGTGTTCTGCTGCCTTCCTAATGCAGATTAGCCCTGAGCTGCCAGTTGACTGAGATTAATAACACTGCACCAAGTCCTTTGTTTCTCTCGGTGGCCGTTTAGTGTGAAATACTATCCGAAAACATTATCCATCCTCTATTAATCCCACAAATTTGTTCACACCATGCATACTGTTTAGGGCAATTTACAACAGGAACATACTGAGCACAATTGCATTTAATTACTTGGGTTCTAATTACATTCATTAAAGGCTAATAAAATAAATGAAAGAAACAGCTTTAAAGAGTTCCGTAAAATACAGGGGCCTTGTGTCTATCATGAAACATGGGTGACAGCTTGCAGGGGGTACGAGCTTAAAGAGGGTGCACACAGTGTAAGATGAGAGACCGCCACTGGTTACAGATTTTATGGAGTTGTGAATAGTCTTTCAGGACTTATTTTGACTTAGGGTGATTAGGAAAGAAGCAAGCCTGAAAAAGAAAGGATAGAACCAATGAAATTAAAAATCACAAATAGCTTAAGCAATATTTTAACAATTCATTTTTATAAGATGGATTTAACAACATTAGAAACATTATTTTAGCAGTCTGTGAAAACTAAGCTGTCTGCGTGACAAACCATATTCTCATTAATCCATATATACTCTACCTACATTAATATGCTGGCTTCCTAGGAGGCTTGATTGATGTTCAGCTGAGCTGTGAGTTGACTCCTTATAACCTGTCTTCAGGGGTGGGGAATAAATAGGTTCAACTGCCCAGGGCCTTGCAAATATTGGGTAGCTTTGGACTGGGATGCCCATTGCCCACAAAAAACCTTAGACAATATGCCTCTCTCTTTGTCTTGTCCTAGTCTCTTCTCGTTACCTACTATCATCTAGCTTTCTCTTTATTTCTCCTTTTTGCTCTCCTAAACAAATTACCAATATATAGCCATACCAGACCAAACATATGGGTGAGCACAAAAGTACACTGACCCTTGAGCACACCCGGAGTGTTTATGGTATCCTGATGGGCCATTTCACACTGCATGGTGCCGGGGTTTGGAATCAGATTAAAAACCTCACAAAACAGAGAGTTCATATTACTCAAGACATAAAAAGTTTATTATCTTGATACCTTTAAAGAAGAATGAAAGTTATAATCAATGGGGGTGCCAAAATGCTAGGCAACTCCCAGTGATTATGTGGTGCTGGTGTTCATAGATCTTATTTAGAAACCAAGTGGCTATGCACTAAAACAGAGGAGCATTTACAGGAGTTTTCTGTCCTGGAATAACCCTTATTTGTAAATTACACCTCCTGGAATTATACTCAAAACAGATTCAGCCTCCAAAAAAAAATGTCTTACAATTTCAATGGTGTTTTGAGATTTCCTTATCAATCTTCTTTTCTGATAAAAATAAAGACAAGGATATGTCACAGTAGGTGTTGATGCTGACAAACCATCAAATTCACACGATGCCTGCCAGTGCAGATTCAGGTCATTAAATGCACGCGGTAGCGTGTTGAGGTCAAATTCCAACCCCTATGCTCGCTGACAGGTGGGTTACCACTCCTATCAGTGACTTAGCATGTTACCGTGACAGTTGCTAAGGCAGATTAATTCTACTGTTATCGGTCCTTTAGACCTATTCGCCATCTTATCTGCCAGTGTATGAAGGCTTCCACTGGGTTTCCCCAATCGATATCTGGCCAAGATATCGATCGGCAGGGTCGGACTGGACATTGGGGGTGGGGGCACCAGGATACGGTAGCGTGTTGAGGTCAAATTCCAACCCCTATGCTCACTGACAGGTGGGTTACCATTCCTATCAGTGATTTAGCATGTTACCGTGACAGTTGCTAAGGCAGATTAATTCTACTGTTATCGGTCCTTTAGACCTATTCGCCATCTTATCTGCCAGTGTATGAAGGCTTCCACTGGGTTTCCCCAATCGATATCTGGCCAAGATATCGATCGGCAGGGTCGGACTGGACATTGGGGGTGGGGGCACCAGGATACGAACGGCACTGCAAATAGTTTTTGCATAGGGCACAGGCCTGAATTTGTGGAGAGGCGGTATGATTTGAGGGGCGGCATGCCACCCAGCCGCACCATCTGCCAATGCACTGATAGGTGCAGATTGGGACAAGGAAAGTGCGTGCGCATGCATGTGACGGCGTGCTTCCGCGTGGGGGGAAGTGTGTGTGCATGCGTGGACGGCCTAGGGGCACTGGTAACAGAAATTCGCCCCTAATGGGGCAGGCAGATTGTGAGAGGCGTTCTGGGCCACCTAGGATCTATGAGGTCTGGGGCACACCGGATGTTTCCCGGTGTCCTGCTGCCCTACTCCGACCCTGACTATTGGAGAGATTCGATTTTTCTTGCGGTCAAGGACCGCATTGACTAGTTGGCGTTGGTGCCCATTTTCTTTGTTGTAATCCTATTGTTCGGATTAGCCCAATATTGCCCTGCTGGTGGGCATATCAGGGAAAGATCCACTCATTTGGAGACCTCGCCAAGCGAGCTGATATTATTGTGTATGGCCTTCTTTAGACGTCAAAAGCATGTTGATTCCAAGAGGGAAAAACAGCCTCAAAAGCACAGTTCAGTGTAAAAATAAAAACTGGATAAAAAACAGGAAGTTGGATTCTGGCTATTATGTTAGACATCCAGTCACTTCAGACGTTATACATTACATTTTTGACTAACTATATTAGAAACATTTTTTATTTTGCACAGCCTGTCTATTTACCCAGTTTTTATTTTTATACTGAGCAATTCCTTTAAACCCCATTGCTTTCTCCTAAATTAGCCCTTGCTTTGTCCCTAAGAATGACATGTGGCAAAACCTTGTTTTCTCTCTATCTCTGTTTTCTCTCCAGATGCAGAGAAGATGTTCTCTCCAATGTCAGCACTGACAGGCACAGTCAGGCCCGGACTGGCAATCTGTGGATTCTGGCAAATGCCAGAGGGGCTGCTATAAGGTGCCATAGAAGGCCAGTATTAAAGTGGACCCATCACCCCAAAAAAATATTCAAAATTCAAAATATTCATATTTTATCACATTAGTCAAGCAAAATGAACATTAATGACACTATATAAATTATTTTAATCTTGTTTTTTTCAGTCTGGGAATTCATAATTGTAGCAAGCAGGCAGGAGCCATTTTGTGGACAGGCAAGCCTTGCATCATCTCAGAATCTTGTTTGTGCACTAGAATGGGGGACCCTATATCTATCCCCATGTCCTGGCTACACAATTAAATAATTAAGGGAACTGGGGGAATGTGGGGAGAGCAGTGACATCTCTAGGAAGTGCTGAATGGAAAGTGAAAGTAATTATCTGCCCTGCCTAATGCATAGAGGAGTGGCAGACAATATTTGATTGACAGCTGAGATTTTTAAATGAGCTTAAAACAGCTATGTAATTGGAATTCACGTTTAATTTGAAAAGGACTTTTATTATGCAGATTTTTGTGTCTGGGTGATGGGTCCACTTTAATGGGCTGGTGGTAGGGTTGCCACCTTTTCTTGAAAAAAATACCGGCCTTCCTATATATTAATCTTTTTTTCCTATTAATAACATTGGGATCAATCATCAAAAATACCAGCCAGGCCGGTAAAATACCGGCCAGGTGGCAACCCTAGCTGGTGGGGGCTGTTTGGACCTCTGTGTGGGCTGATTGGGTCTCTGTTTACCTGAAATGCCAGGGCCTATTTTAATTCTCAGACCTGGGCACAGTGTTGGCTTGTGGGCAAACACACGTTATGGTCATTGAGGGAGAAAGTGTCAAAAGTATGTTTTGTCTCAACAATATCTGCTCCTTGTGTTTGCTTACAGTCCGAGCCCATGCCTGTCCACGCAGAGACATTGTGGAGCAGAGAGAGGGAAGCACATAAGCTTCTTTCTGCCACTAGAGAAAACTCAGCTGTAGGGGTGGGAACTTTGGTGGAGAGCAGGAAAGTTTGCACCTCATCTAACATTATAAATTGAGTAGGATTGCCACCTTTACTTGAAAAAATACAGGCCTTCCTCTATTTTTATGCATTTTCCCTGTTAATAACATTGGGATAAAGCTATTTTTTTTTTTTACCAGCCAGGCCAGTAAAATATTGGGCAGGAGGCAACCCTAATTTGTGAGGAATGTTGCCCTAGTTTGCACAAAACATAACCCTCTGATGCAACACTAGTAAAGTTTATTTCATTTCATTGGGTTGCACTGGTTTCCACATCCTCGTTTATTTTTTTGTCCAAACTTTTTTTTTTTGGCACGACTAGGAACAAATTATTGTACTTTTGATAAAATATTACGAGTGCAGGATCCAAGAAAAAAAAGAACAAAGTTTATGAGACGGGAAATATTAATAACACACGTGTGGGTGATCACTAACGCTGCCTCAACAACACCCACCTAATCCGCTAGTCACTCCCCTCAAGCGGCTACGTTAGGGGGCCTCGGCGCTCAAATATTCTTTGGTGCTGGCGTCATAGTCTCGCGAGACGAAACTCCGGGAACGCGGGCCCAAGGCTGCAGTCAAGAAGCGGGACATTTAAGCGAAGTTCCGGGATTGTGGGCTCGGGCTTTGTTGTAATAATCGGCAAGTTGGGGAGGAACTTGCATATGTGGTTCAACCAATGCAAGATGCAGACTAGTGTGCCTGTAAGTGCAGATCAAAAGAATGCAGATATAAGAGCATAGGTCGGCTTCAGAAATCCATATAGTGTAAGCACTTGCCCGCTTTTCTGTCCGCTGTCATGCTAAAGTAGGCTGGGAATTTGCTGCTACTGCGCATGTCCAGTTTCTTCTTAACTGGTTAGCATTGCATTTGTCATATGACCTGGCAATACCATTAATATTGTGCAAATGGGCAAGGATGTGATGGATTTAGGCAAGTAAGAGCTAGCTTCTGTCCAGTGATGCTGCAGATCTGTATATGTTTTACAATGTTCCTATTGGGTGCACAGATGGTGGTATTTGACAAAAGATTACATTTCCCTTTAAGGGCTGGGACAGACTGGCAGATTCTGTCGCCTGGCTAATCCACACGCAGTGCGGCGATTTCCGTGAGGAAACTTCTGGTGATTCCGGAAATTGCATCGCTGCGTGTGGATTAGTGCTGGCGCTTATTCATTTTAACAGGCGGCAGACAGGGAGAAGGCAGTTCGGGGAGATTGTCGCCTGCGATTAATCGCCAGGCGACTGTATCTCCCTGTCTGTCCCAGCCCTAAAGGAATACTGTCATGGGGAAAAATGTTTTTTTCCCAAAATGCATCAGTTAATGGCGCTGCTCCAGCAGAATTCTGCACTGAAATCCATTTCTCAAAAAAGCAAAAATTGTTTTTATATTTCATTTTGAAATCTGACATGGGGCTAGACATTTTGTCAATTTCTCAGCTGCCCCTGGTCATGTGACTTGTGCTTTGATAAACTTCAGTCACTCTTTACTGCAAGTTGGATTGATATCACCCCTCCCTTTCCCCTCAGCAACCTAACCGTACAATGGGAAGGTAACCAGATAACAGCTCCCTAACACAAGATAACAGCTGCCAGGTAGATCTAAGAACTCATTAGTAAAAACCCATGTCCCACTGCGTTCTATTCAGTTACATTGAGAAGGAAAAACAGCCTGCCAGAAAGCAGTTCCCTCCTAAAGTGCTGGCATAAGTCACATGACCAGGGGCAGCAGGGAAATTGACAAAATGTCTAGCCCCATGTCAGATTTCAAAAGTGAATATAAAAAAAATCTGTTTGCTCTTTTGAGAAATGGATTTCAGTGCAGAAGTCTACTGGAGCAGCACTATTTTACTGATACGTTTTGAAAAAAAAAATGTTTTCCAATGACAGTATCCCTTTAAGCTCTCCTGTTTGTTAGTTGGGCAGTAAAGGGGTGGTTCACTTTTATGTTAACTTTTATTGTGTTATACAATGGCCAACTCTTAAGAAACCTTTTAGTTGGTCTGTATAGTTTTTTTTTTTATAGTTTCTTTTTTTTTTTTTTTTTCCAATTATTTGCCATCTTCTAGTTTCAAGTGTGGGGGGGGGGGACTGACTCCTTTTAAAGGAAAACTATACCTTAATCACCTGACCAGAAATATTTAAACTCTAACTGTAACAGGAAGAAGTGTTGAAGCAAAAGACAAACCTCTGTCTGTTAATTGGCTCATGTGACATAACTTTATAGTTTGTTTGGTATGTTTGTGTGCACCGTTGAATCCTAGGATCCCAGGAGGCCTATTTATGATTACCCAAATGGCATATGCTACTAAAAAAAGTATATTATTATGAAAATGGTTTATTTACATGAAGCAGGGTTTTACATGAGTTATTTTATGCAATATCTTTATATAGAGACCTACATAGTTCAGGGTTATAGTTTCCCATCATTTATTGGTCCTTTAAGAGGGTTGTAAATGAGCTGGAGAGAGTGCAGAGGTGTGCAACTAAACTGGTTAGAGGGATGGAAAACGTAAAGTAGACCTGTCACCCAGACATAAAAAGCTGTATAATAAAAGTCCTTTTAGAATTAAACATGAAATCCAAATTCTTTTTTCTTTTCTTTTTTTAAAGCCTCCATAGCTGTTGTAAATGCATTTAAAAATATCAGCTGTCAATCAAATATTGGCTGTCCCTCCTCTATGCCTAGGCATAGAGGCGGGGCAAGCAATTACTTTCACTTTCCATTCAGCATTTATAGATGTTACTGCACTCCCCACGTTCCCCCAGTTCTTTTAACCATTTAATTGTGTAGCAATGCATGGGGATGGCCATCAGGTCCCCCATTCTTCTGCACAAACAAGGTTTTGAGGTGATGCAAGGCTTGCCTAAATAACAGTGTCCACAAACTGGCTATTGTTTGCTATAATTATGAGTTCCCAGAGCGAAGGAAACAAGATTAAAATAATTTATATTGTGCAATTAAAGTTAATTTTACTTAACTAACATGATAAAATTGGATTTTGAATATTTTTTTTGGGTGACAGGTCCCCTTTAAATTATGAGGGTAGACTGTCATGGTTGAGTTTGTTTTTTCTGGAAAAAAAGGAGTTTGCGAGGGGACATAATTACACTTTACAAATACATTAGAGGACATTATAGACAAATATCAGGGGACCTTTTTACCCATAAAGAGGATCACCGCACCAGAGGCCACCCCTTCAGACTAGAAGAAAAGGACTTTCATTTGAAGCAGCGTAGGTGGTTTGTCACAGTGAGGACAGTGATGTTGTGGAATGCACTGCTGTGTGATTCTGCTAATGCTTTTAAGAGAGGCTTGGATGATTTCTTGGACTGACAATGTCAAATGCTATTGTGATACTAAACTCTACAGTTTGTATATGGGCATATATATTTATGTGAAGGTATGGAGGGGTGTGTGTGTATGCTGGGTTTTCATTTGAGGGGTTAAATTTGATGGATTTTGTCTTCAACCCAATTTAACTATGGGTAACTATGTAAAGTCCCTGTTTCTGGTGTTTGTCTGGCAGCTCAAAAATTCAGGTGCAGACCCTAAACTGTTACAATGTTGCAACATTTAGTTGATACATTTCTCAGCAGCATCTCTGGAGTATTCGCAACTATTGTATCAATTCTAAAAGCTGTATGTAATGAAACTCAGAGATTCTGCTCAGCAGGGACAAAGATAATAAATGTACCAATTAAATGTATCAATTTAGCAACCCCCCCCCCCCTTCCCAGAGCTGCTTTAGAAGGTGAAAAATGACACTTTACACTGAAAACAAGTAGTTGTCTGAAGGTAAACAACCCCTTTAGGCCCATGCCCTATGATTCCTGACTTTTTTGGCCTTTAAAAAAATGCGCTGTAAGCTATAAGTAGCAACTGCTAAGTTGCTTATGTATTTTTTCTGTTCTCCCAAAGACAAAAATGCGTTTGAGCAAAGCACAATACAATGAGATCGCCCTCTTCATCAGCACCCTGAAACCCACTCGCCAGTGCATGAGGCGCCTGAAGGAGCGATTCCCCTGGTAAGTGAGTGAGGCTCATGTCCCTAGTTTAACTGACCTTTCATTGCAAACATTCCTAAAGGGTAATGCACTTGATGCCATCTGTCATTTTCCAGCTGGCCTCTTTATTTCATCACAGAAGGGGGATTTTTTTTAATCTCAAATGTAGTTTAAATGTGAAATATAGCAAGTACCAAGTGATAGACCCAACAAAAATGTCCTGTGGGAGAACAGTGGGGAGGTAGTTGGGGAAGGCCCATAAACAGGCAGAGAAGTTGCAGACTCTGTCTAAAGGGGGTGAATTGGAAGCTTAAATACAGTCAGGCTGGTTGGACACTGGGAAAAATTCCAGTGGGCCTTGCTATCTCAGATCCACCCACCCTAAGGCAAGAGCCCCAGTGGGCCCCAGACCAACCAGTCTGACACTGCATAAATCTGCACATGTAGCCGGTGCGCTTAGGTAAGTGGCTGTTCGGGGAGGTTCGGGGGCTACAAGTCGCGGCGAGAAGTCGCCAGGCGATAAAATGCCCCCGAATCTCCCCGTCTGGCCTAGCCCTTAGAGTGGCCATACATGTGCATATCTGAGCTGCTAATTCAGCCACATTTGGCCCAGATCTGCTTGTTTGGTAAAGTGCTGAATGAGTATATCTGGCCAAATCCACGCACTACCTGCTATGGAAAGCAGAGGGACTTTTAAGTCCCAGAATCCACCCCTTTACTGTGAGTGGGAGGGTTTTCTTTTCACTGTGAGCCCAAGGGATATTGGGAAATACTGCATAAAAGTATCACAGTTCCTTTCAAATTGTACAATGTGTTATGTCTGCATAAATTATTTTTGGCATTTCAGATAATGTTTGTATGCACATTTTCTACATAATCTTAACTGAATGATCTCGTGTTCAAAAGAGAGGGTTTTTTCAC
The DNA here is from genome assembly GCA_024363595.1 of Xenopus borealis. Taxonomy (NCBI): domain Eukaryota; kingdom Metazoa; phylum Chordata; class Amphibia; order Anura; family Pipidae; genus Xenopus; species Xenopus borealis. The sequence continues at coordinate 96,776,635 of CM044445.1, read as the reverse complement.
TTTAAGCCAAAATGTTTTGAATGACATATTTATTTTTAGATATAACTATTAGCAGCGTTAGTGTTTTTACAGTTCTGTGGAAGTGAGCTGTGAGTGGACTTATTATTTCCAGTACTTATGGCATTGGGGTTAAAGTTAAGGGATGGTTCACCTTTTAAATTCACTTTTAGTATGTTATAGAATGGCCAATCCTAAGCAACTTTTCAATTGGTCTTCATTATTTAATGTTGCTTTTTTTATTAATTATTTGCCTTCTTCTTCTGACTTTCCATCTTTCACATGGGGGTTTGTAAAAGTCAGAGGTATGGAGAGCTGAACTTCAAGACCCACGCCTGCCACCGGGTCATAAATATATCAAGTCAAATTACCAGCAGCACACAAAGTCTGTTGTATAATGCAAAAAGTAGAGATGCACCAAATCCAAGATTCGGTTCGGGATTATGCCTTTTTCTGCAGAATTTGTATTCTTCTGAATCCTTGTGTGGCCAATTCGAATCCTAATTTGCATATGTAAATTAGGTGTGGTAAGGGAAATCACATGACTTTTCTTCTCTAAACAAAGTAAATTTTTTTCCATTTTTCCTTTCTCGCCTCTAATTTGCTTATGCAAATTAGGATTCGGTTCGGTATTTGGCCAAATCTTTCACAAAGGATTCCGGGATTTTGCCGAATCCCAAATAGCGGATTCGGTGAATCCCTAGCAAAAAGTGATTTATTTTGCCCCAAAAACTAGGGATGCACTGAATCCAGGATTCGGTTGGGGATTTGGCCTGAATTCTAGTTTGCATATGTAAATTAAGGGCATGTAGGGAAATCACATGACTTTTCATCATAAAACTAGGAAGTGAAAATGTTCACCCTTTTTTTCTTTCCCGCTCCTAATTTGCATATGCAAATGTGGATTCGGATTTGGTTTGTTTCACAATGGATTTGGCCGAATCACAAATAGTTGATTTGGTGCATCCCTAACAAAAACACATACCAAACAGGAAATGTTTTGGGCCCTCAAGACCCTTTAGGGCCTGAAACGTTGCCTGTTTGGTATGTGTTTTTGGGGCAAAATAAATAACCAACCCCATTACACAAAGTCAGTTGTAATAATACAAAAGGTTAAGACCAAGGGATATATTTATCAAACAATGAAGTTAGAGGTAGCCACAGTCCTCTAGAGTGCAATTCCATCACTCTTTATTTATTTATATGGGATTTTTAAAAGAATATTTATCAATGGGTGAAAGTGAAGGTTCATCCTTTGAAGAATACGCCTTTCAAAATCCCATAGAAATAAATAGAGTGGCGGAATTTCACTCTAGAGGACTGTGGCGATCTCTAACTTCACTCTTTCAAAACAATACCCCCAAATGTTCCCTTCCCAATGCAGATCACTTTTTACTACTAGCATTTAAGGTGTAGTTCACCTTTAAGTTAACTTTTAGTACATTATAGAATGGCTAATTCAAAGCAACATTTCAACTGGCCTTCATTTTTGCTTTTATACAGTTTTTGAATTATTTGCCGACCTTCTTCTGTCCCTTTCCAGCTTTCAAATGGGGGTCAGTGAAACCATCTAAAAAGCAGCTACTTTTTTTTATTCAGGTTTCTAGTCAGGCCTCTCCTATTCATATTCCAAACTCTTATTCAAATCAGTGCATGGTTGCTAGGATAATTTGGACCCTAGCAAAAACCACAGATAATAAAAAATGAAAAACAATTGCAAACTGTCTCAGATTATCACTCTCTATATCCGTGATCCCCAACCAGTAGCTCATGAGCAACATATTGCTCTCCAACCCCTTGGATGTTGCTCCCAGTGGTCTCAAAGCAGGTGCTTATTTTTTAATTTGAGGCTTGGAGGCAAGTTCTGGTTGCATATAATCCAGGTGTACTGTCAAACAGAACCTCACTGTAGGTTTACAATCCACATAGGGGCTACGAAATGGCCAATCACAACACTTATTTGACAACCCCACTAACATTTTTCATGTTAGTGTTGCTCCACAAATCCTTTTACTTCCCAATGTTGCTCACGGGTTCAAAAGGTTGGGGATCCCTGCTCTATATCATGCTAAAAGTTTACCACTTTAAACAATACATTGTTACCGATGATGGTGGGTTAGGGCAGGTAGGATGACACCGCTCCCAGATGTTTTTCTACACACCCCAGCAGTCCCCCAGAATCTGTGAAATCAGTGGTTAATATGCTCCGTAATAATCACTCCGATGCAGAATTAAACTATTCTCTGTTCTCATGCCAGCACAGTGGTGCCAAAGCCCGTGCTTGTGTTTGCTCATCCAGAGTATTTCAAGAGGAAGCTAATATTGTGTAGCATTAACTTGCACTTCAGGGTCCATTTAGCTAAGCTGGCAAACGGGCCAAGCCTATACCAGTAACTAAAAGGTACATAAGGGAGTCAGTGTGGTTTTCCTGGCATAATAAGCCGCTTGGTTGTAATTATCAAATTGGGAACAATTCAGTCTGTTAACAGTCTGTGTGTTTCATGCTGAAATGTGATGCTGAGGGAGGGGAAAGATTACATCTTCAGTTACGGAGTCTGTTTTGTTAAAGGGATTCTGTCATTATTTTTATGATGTCCTTTTTATTTCTAAATTACACTGCCGATAATTCACTCTACAATATAAAATGTCATTCCTGAACCAGCAAGTGTATTGTTTTAGTTGTAATATTGATGTGTAGGTGCATCTCGGGTCATTTTGCCTGGTCACGTGCTTTCAGAAAGAGCCAGGGTGGAACTGCTTTCTAGAAGACTGTTATTTCTCCTACTCAATGTAACTGAATGAGTCTCAGTGGGACCTGGATTTTTCTATTGAGTGCTGTTCTTAGATCTACCAGGCAGCTGTTTTCTTGTGTTAGAGAGCTGTTATCTGCTTACCTTCTCATTGTTCTGTTGTTAGGCTGCTGGTGGGGAAAGAGAGGGGGTGATGTCATTCCAACTTGCAATACAACAGTAAAGACTGTGTCACGGTCGGCACCCAAATACCAGGACAAGTGCCAAGCACCCTGGTCTCGGCTCACCAGTAGTGTGACCACCTTTGGGTTCGGGAGGAGCCCTCAGCTACTCTGATGCCACCTGGACTTAAACGAGAGGTGCAAAGCAGGAGTTCTGGCCAGCAATGGGGCACGACTGTAGTAAAAGTCTTTAAAGGCCGAAGGTCACGGTACAGACGGAATAAGCAGGTTCGAGGTCAGACAGGCCGGGTCAAGGCAGGCGGATAACTAGGAGTCGTCAGGCAGGCAAAGGGTCAAACCGGGTGATCAATCAGATAGGATGAGGCAGAATCAGTAGTCGAATAACAGGCACGGGTCCGGATACAGAGAACAGAGTAGTCAAAAGCCAGGCAGGGTCAAACACAGGTAATAAATCAGATCAGAAGCTTTACAGCACAGGTAAAAGGCACCAGGAGAAAATCCTATCACAGGAAAAGTAATATTCCAAACTGCCCCTTTAAATAATTTGAATTTGGCGCCATTGCGCGCTGACGTAATGATGCCAGCGTGCATGCGCCTTTAAATAGCGGAAGTGTGCGCTGCGCGCGCACTAGAGAACAGCTGGCACTAAGAAGAGGATCGGTGTGGCGGGTGTCCCTGCCGATGGCGTGGCGGGCGTCCCCACCGCACCACCACTGGACCACCAGGGTGAGACTTCATTACAGACTGAATAAAGTTTATCAGAGCACTAGTCATATGACTTGGGGCAGCTAGGAAACTGGTAATATGTCTAGCCCCATGTCCGATTTCAAAATGAAATATAAAAAAATCTGTTTGCTCTCTTGAGAAGCTGTTTTCAGTGCAGAAGTTCAGGTATGAAGCTCTGCTGTGCATGCCCGTCTTGAATTTGCAAGTCATTGATTTGATTAGCCTAAAGAAGTAAGTCGTATTACTGATGGGCAAACAAGACAGCATGGAAAGGACCTGCGCAGTTATGGGTCATGCATGAACTTCCTACTTAAGAATCATGTGAGGAGTCAAAGGAGCAGCACTCAGGTGGGGGCGCAAGAAAAAAGTTTGCATCAGCAACGCATATCTCCAACGTTATTAAACTTGACAGCAGATTCTTTTTTTAAAAATTCATTTAGGGACAGGTGCTGTTCATATTCAAACATTTTTCCGAAGGTCATATAAACATAAGATCCAGTGAGTGAGAGATTTGGGGTGTCATTTATTTCACAACTTGGTTATGCTTAGATCTGTGACTGAATGGCTTATAAGCCAAAGTTTTTCCTATGTTTGAAATTCTATTATGAGCTAAAGGGAACCCTGGTGAAATGTTGTTCCTCTAAAGGTGGCCATACACGGTGAGATCCGCTCGTTTGGCGATGTTGCCAAACGAGCGGATCTCTCTCCGATATGCCCACCTAGAGGTGGGTGATCTGGAGGATATACAGGCGGTCAGATTACAGCCCTGGATCAATGAACAGATGCGGCTGCGTTCCGACTGGATTTTTAGTCCCGTCCAATTTTTGACCATATGTCGATCGTATAAGCCCCTCGGAGGGCTCCACGCACAGGTCAATAAGCTGCCGACTCATTCTGTCAGCTTTTATAGGTCTGTGTATGGCCACCTTAGAGTTGAACCTCCAAGACTGAAAAGATCTGACAACCACTGTCTTAATATTAGAGCACAGCCCTAATATTCTCTCTCTTTGTGAAACTTCAACCATTAATTTAGCTTTTGTATACAGATATCCAGATGTATAGACATCCCATCACTAACCTCTGACATTCAGACTAAGATTTCTAATCTTTCCATAGCTATCTCTTCTTCCTGGATGTATCAACGCTGTCTCAAACAGAACCCTACAAAAACTGATTGATTGTATTTCCACCCAAAATTTGCACTCCCCCACTTTTTCTTTTACTACTAATGACCTGTTTATGAACTTTTTTGTGTCAACAGACATGACACTTTCTTTCTCTGATCATAACACATACCACTGTAGCAAAGATACTTTCTTATTAGTGTTTCCTTATCCTTTCCCATCTAGACTGTTGCAATTTGATTCCAATCTCACCTGCTAATAGGAGCATTCTTTCTCAGTATCACCCTCTGTATTCCTTCACACCATCCATTGTCATCTCCCACCACAAACTTTCTTCTCTTGCTTCTCTTTATCTCTGGAATTCTCCAGCTGAATTTTTCTGTAAGGAAATCTGAGACTTTTCAGGGTAAAGCTCAATGTTTACGTCTTGTAGCACCAGCACATAATCTTGTTACGGGCAAATGTACTAACTTGAGTAAATGGTTGCATGTAATATTTATTTTATAAACTTACTCACCCATGGCAATGCCATCTTTTTAATGGTGTTCTTAGAAAAGAAATCTTCATTTTTCTCTACAATTAAACACTACATTTGGAGAGATTAGGTTGCCATATTTGGGCAACCTATGGTCCCAACAGATACTTTCTCTTTAACTACCGTAAGAGAGCGAATCATGACCAGAGGCGGTCTCTCAATAGTTCAGGTTAACTGGTTTACCAATGACAAAGGTCTCTGGAAAAGACAGGGGCTGCTCAATTTCACTTAAAGAATTTGTCTTGTGTAAGTGTCCAATCACCCATTCACAATGAATTTTAGACGTACACAAGAAGTCACATTTCAAGCACTTTTGTGAAGATATAGGTATGGGACCCATTATCCAAAATGTTCAGGACCTGGGGTATTTTGGATAAGGGATATTTCTGTAATTGGATCAACGTACTTTATGTCAACAAAAATGTCATTTAAATATTAAATAAACCCAATAGTAATATGAATTATATCTAAAGCTGGCCGTAGACATGCAGATTTTATTCTTAGTACAACGAAAGATAATTTGTTTCACTGTAATGATCTGCAATTAACCATTCAAATGAAATAAAGTAGGAAGATTAACAAATCAGACAACAGCCATTATTTGACAGACCTCATTCATTACTAAAGTTATATCTGATAAATAGCAATGACCGTCACCCATTGATATTGTCCGAGATATAATCGTTAGCCAACAGAAATCTTCTAACCTGTCCGGTTGATGGAATGATCGTTCGTCATGGTAGGAAAAATGTTGGGATGATTATTCTGACTCACAATCCGAAAATCATACAATCATACTATTTTTATGTCTCTGGGATTATGTGTTACTGTTTACTGTAGAGCAAAAAGGAATCATTTTTACAAAATTCAATTCTTTGCTTAAAATGGAGTCTATGGGAGATTTTTAATTCAGAGATTGTACTAAATATTCCTTTAGTATAGGGTTGTTCAACTGTTTGATTTAATGACCTCCTTTGAGGTCCAACCTTTGTTCCTGGCTTCCTTCAGCTCCTAACAAGGTTACAGATATTGGATCTAGTTCCAAGAATATACAGGTAGTACGTTTTTCACCCTACATCCCTCACTAATTGACATTAAGTTTCATGGATTTAGGAAAGCATTCTCTTCCACAATCTATCCATAACAGGTCTTCAGGTTGGACTCCTCTGCTCCAGCCTTAGCAGGGCCAGCCCCACATTTTAGAACCTGCTGCTTTATTAGTACTGTACTTGCATAAATTCCTTTTATGTTAAAGGCAATTGTTATACTGCTCTGTTAGTGCCAGTAACAGGTCAGAGCTTTGCTTAGAGAACACATTAAAGATGCTGAAATCAGTAGAGCAGGTAGCAACCATGCTGCAGTTTAACACAAAATGAAGGTGCTAGGGCTACACTTACGCCACCATATGCAAGCTCATCCGCCACATCAATGCCTCTCATTCTCCGCAAGTCCTACATTGCTTACTGTTTAGTAAATAATTACGTGCATTTAGAAACACTATACCAGGCAGAACTGCTTTTTGGACTCATAGGCCAATAAGCTGCTTCCCAGTGATCAAGTTTGCAGGTAATTTCAACCTGTATTTACTTCTTCAGGATAGAAATGACTTGTATGCCCATTGAAATCAATATTTTTTTTTTTTTTTGGTGAAATAAACTGCATGTAGATGCAGATCAGTGACCTTTACAGTAATAGCGTATGGGTGTTTTGTTGCCCCAGTAAGCACAAGGGAGGCTGACAAAACAATAATAATCTCCCCCTTTTCATAATGAGTGGGGTTCGCTGCAATGGGACCTTTAGGTACAAATTGCTTGATAATGTGTACAAAGTATTTAATTGTACAGGTATGGGACCTGTTCTACAGAATGCTTGGGACCTGAGGTTTTCCAGATAAGGGATCTTTTTGTAATTAGGAGCGCCTTAACTTACTAAATCTCCAGTAAGGATTAAGAATATCTTAGTTAAGGTGCAGTGTAAGGTACTGTTTAAAAAAAGGGAAATCATTTTTAAAAATTGAAAATATTTGATTAAAGTGGTGTCTATGGGGCAAATTCACTAAATCGCGAAACGGCTAACCCTAGTGCTATTTCGGCAGTGTGACGTTTGTCGCCGATTTACTAACAATGTCCCTGGCGAAAATTCGCTAACAAAGTAGATAAGACTAGCGCAACTTCGCACCCTTACGCCAGGCGAAGTTGCACACTGACGAAGGGATGTAACTATGCTAATTCACTAAGATGCCCATTTAACTGAAGGTTAGCTCTTGCACTAGACTCTCCCTGGCGAAGTTTAATACAATAGATAGGAGTTTGAAAAAAAAAAACTTGAAATTTTTTTAAGTCCCAAAACAGTGTTGGCATCTTACTTTTTTTAGTGTGATAGTCTGAAAAATAGCGTAGTTTTTTGGGGGGTTACCCTCCTTCCCCCCTACATTTCCTAACATACGGCAACACAACTATACAGGGGGCACATGTAGGGCAATAGAACAACTTTATTTAATTTATTAAAGGTTTCCTGGGCTTGTGTAGTGGAATGTAGTGGCTGTAACATATACTTCTATTATACTTTCAACTTCACGCCGTATGCAAATTGGGTATTGCTATTGTAAATGCGCTTTGCCTGACTATGTAACGATAGCACAACTTCGCTACTGTTTTCCTCTCTGAGCGCAAATTCACATTTTAGTGAATTAGCTGCTGCCTGGCGAAGTGCGGTGAAGGCATTGCTAGTGAATTTCCGCACTTTAGTGAATTTGCCCCTATGGGATATGGCCTTCCTGTAATTCCAAGCTTTCTGGATGATGGGTTTTTGGATAACGGATCCCATAGCTGTAGTACAATACAATGCAACATTGTATCCCACATTCACTTTACACACACGGTCATATCCATTTCACCAACATATACTTTTACACACTTTTGTGCTACCACACACAGCAAGGTTTTATTTAGCGCATGGGACACGTATTTTATTTGTTGTTCACTAGGTACACTCCTACACATACATCGCCAAACTTCACCAACACACACGTACACACTAATGTGGACCTGCACCTATCATTTCACTTTGCTTTTAATTACACCTCACATCACATTTTTTTTAACATGGGCGTTGGTTACGACAGTCACTCCCTCTTAAAAGCTGCATAAGCAGTTGGCGGGGGAGGATTTAGCACACATGTTGAAACCAGGGCACATGAGATTTTAATGCTATTAAATACCGGTAAAATACCGTTTAAATTGTGATTAGAGGTAAACAAGTTAGGGACCACCATGTGCGGTTTACCTTGACGTGGTATGGTGGCTTATCAATTTTATGTAGGGATGCACCGAATCCAGGATTCGGTTCGGGATTCGGCCTTTATTAGCAGTATTCGGATTCGGCCAAATCCTTCTGCCTGGCCGAACCAAATCCGAATCCTAATTTGCATCTGCAAATTAGGGCCAGGGAGCTAAATCACGTGACTTTT
>CM044445.1:96723197-96765173 GCA_024363595.1 Xenopus borealis | reverse complement strand
TTGATTCCAAATTAGTAGGAACTGACGTGGGGCATCCATCATATGTTAGCTAGGCTATTATGTGCATGAGGACCACTCACATAGTAAATATTTGCCTCCCGCAGAGAGATACAGCCGATAGCAGCATGCTAGTAACTGGTCTTTCATGGTTGATGATCTTGTAGCATATTGACAGATTTTTAATATCTGTTTTAGTGCGTTTTAATTCTTTTGAGTTATTACATAGAGTGGAATATAGATAGGTCCCAGTACCATAGGGTTTTTATGTGGCACAAAAATAAGCATTCAGTTCTACGTTCACAAAGCAAACCTTGAATGGAAAATTCAGCACAGGTATAGGATTCCTTATGCGGAAACCCACTGTCGAGAAAGCTCTGAATTACAAAATGACATCTCCCATAGACTCCATTTATCCAAATAATCCAATTAAAAAAATATATATATATTTCCTTTTTTCTCTGTGATAATCAAACAGTATCTTGTACTTGTTCCAAAATAAGATAGAATTAATCCTTATTGGAGGCAAAACCATCCTATTGGGTGTATTTAATGTTTACATTACTTTTTAGTAGATTTAAGGTAGGAAAATCCAAATAACAGAAGGTTCCATTAGGTCCCAAAAACACCAGCTCCCTAGCATTCTGTATAACAGGCCCCCTACCTGTACTATTATTTAGGTTAATAGGTTATTCAGGAACATCAGCAAAATGGTCACAGACACTTGAAATCGGCAGATAATTTTTAAATGCTCTGGTTTATGTAGAATAACCTCTAACCGTGTTGCATAATATAATTGGTGAAAACTGTCCCTATGCCTATGCATCACCTTCCAATTTTGGCAGATCTGTCCCCTGTATGTTAAGGGGGTTGTTCAAGTTAAGTTTTAGTATGATGCAGAGAGTTCTATGATTCTGAGACAATTTTCAATTGGTTTTCATTTTTTATTATTTGTTGTTTGAGTTATGTAGCTTTTTACTCATCTCTCCAGTTTTCAATTTCAGCAATCTGGAATATGAATAGGAGAGGTCTGAATAGAGTTGAGCAATACAAATTAGCAATAGCATTACATTTGTAGCCTTACAGAACATTTGTTTTGTAGATGGCGTCGGTGAACCCGATTTTGAAAGGGACGGAAGAAAAGTCAAATAATTAAAAAACTATATAAAAGCAAAAATGGCCAGTTGAAAAGTTGCTTAGAATTAGCCATTCTATAACATACTAAAAGTTAACTTAAAGGAGATGCAAGGAATGTATGGGTTTTCTCCTTTAAATTCCTTCCACCCTCAACTAAATAGGCTTGCAACTGGTTAGTTACTGAAATAGACATTGTTTACCTATGTTTTGTCAAATGATAACCAAGGGTAAGCGGCTGTTTCCTATACTTTTGGTGCTTCCATCAAAGGGTCTACAAAGCAAAGAAAAAGTTGCCTTGCCTATGGTTTGTGAATCAACCATGAGATGTAATTCTGAAAAGGGAAAAGTTTACTAAACTCAACCATAGTTAAATAGGATTCAGGTTCCATAATTGCTTCTTTGATGTAGCCCATTAAAAGAAGTTTGATGGGGGTGACATTAGGTGAATAATTGTAGGATGCAAGTAGTTGTAATGTATTGCAGAAATTTAGTTCTTAAAATATAAACTATTTTGATGGTGTTCTTTTTTCTTTTTCTTTACCGAAGGTAAAATTTGTGCAACACTTCTATTGTACAATAGCCTAGACTGAAAATGTATTGGTGTAGTTTGAAGTGTATAATATATATTTTTTTGCCTGTCTTTTAAAAATAGGCTGGTCTGGTCTTCATAAACACATGACATCAATCACAGTTACAGTGTATTCGTTCCTAAGCGTATAAGACATGGCAATATGTGTGAGGTCTCCATGAGCACTTGACCAACTCCACTATATACTAATATGGCCAACATCTGTTAGGCCAGCTTTTGATTGATCATACAATATAAAGATTAGGAGATCACAGATAGGGCTCTCTGCTTATTATCTGCCTGTTAAATTAAATACCAGCAATAGCAGCCACTGACTGCACATGCAAGGTCAGTGCAGCGGAGCTCACGGGCGCCATCTTTGTCTCTTCGGTGTTCTTTGTAAAGTGAGCGCTGTATTGGCTCATGCCCAGTTGGAGCAATGTTCCAGTTTGTGACAACTATGCATGCGCTGAAATTGACGGAAATTGCGGAAGAGAAGGAAGAAGACCCAAAGAATACTGAAACGCCGGAAGATGGCACCTGTGAGCTCTGCTGCACTCACTCTGCATATGCGGTCGGTATTTCTAGAGGGGAACACACTGGAGGGGGGGCGGCAGTGGGGACTTTTGGCCGTGGGGAGTTTGTTCTCCTTTAAGCGTGTTGTTTATGACTGCAAGCACAGTTACATTCGCACAAACATTCCTGCATTCAGTCGCATGTACTTGCATCAAAGGGTTCTTCTTTCACTTCAGTATAGTTGCCTGCTTTTCATTTTGCATCTGTTGCAGTTGCTGCATCTATTGAGTCAGAGGAACCCTGAAGCTACTGCCCAGGCAGCGCACGCACTTGCATCTAAAGAATTGGGTGCACACGTCCTTGAACTGAACACCAGAAATGATCGCAACCACGTCTGATTTACCATAATTGACCACTATTGTGTCAGTTGCAACAGCCCCTTAAAGGAGAACAACACCAAAAAACCTACAACCCTCCCCCCCATAGACCACGCCCCCCCCCCCCCCCCCCCCAGCCTACTTGCTACCCCGGTTAAATGCCCCTAACTTTTTACTCACCCCTCGTGGCAGATTCAGAGTTCACAGCAGCCATCTTCTTCAGTAATCTTTGTGTCTTCTTTCGGCTCTTTGGCGATTTCCATGAGTTTTGGCGCATGCGCATTTGTCCGGAACAGGGAATTTGCTCCAACTGTGCATGCACCAGAATATACAAAATTACTGAAGAAGATGGCTGCCGTGAACTCCAGCGCCTGAATCTGCGGAGACAGGTGAGTAAAAAGTTAGGGGTTTTGCCTGGGGTATGGGTTTGGTTCTCCTTTAAGACCACAACAACAAAGGAATTTGGGATAAAATGCTGCATATGCGAAAAACATGGCTAGATATTGCACATTGCTTGCAGCACTTGTGAAAATAGTTTTGACAAAATGCTCTTTCTCTGCATGTTTGCATGTATTTGTTGAATGTGTACTTTTAGTGAAAAGTTCAAGCAAAGAGTTGCTTCCTGGTCTTCAATACATTGGCCTTATATATGGGTATTCCTAATTATACTGTGGGGGGCTCATCTATGTTTGCAGCAATTTATTAGCAAAAACGTTAAAATCTTGTTTTACACTTACAGAAGAACCCCCATTTAAAATTTTTATGGGACCAGAAAGAAATTCCATCAATGTAAAAATGGAGGTTTCATTCTGTATGCAGAAAACCTATTTAGGGCTGTTGCTTGTAGATAGGTGTGTTAGTGGCATAAAATTCTAACAGGCATTATCAAGCCACTTGCAATAAATTATTACTTTGGTGTTTAAATGGGTGGTTCACCCTTACGATAACGTTTATTATGTTATAAAATGGCCAATTCTAAGCAACTTTTCAATTGGTTTTTATAATTTATTTGTTATAGTTTTATAGTTATTTGTCTTTTCATCTGATTCTTTGCAACTTTCAAATGGGCGTCGCCGTCCCCTTCTAAAAAAACCAAATGCTCTGTAAGGCTAAGGCCAGACGGGGAGATTCGGGGGCGATCCGTCGCCTGACGACTTCTCGGCGCGACGGATCGCCCCCGAATCTCCCCAAATAGCTAGGTACCGCTGCGCACCGGCGAGGCTTAAAAACGCCTGCGCTTATTCACACGGAGCGGCGCGAATCTCCCCGTCTGGCCTAAGCCTTAGGCTACAAATGTATTGTTATTGCTACTTTTTATTGCTGATCCTTCTATTCAGACTCTCTCCTATTCACATTCCAGTCTCTTATTCAAATCAATGCATGGTTGCTAGGGTAATTTGGGCCCTAGTTACAAGACTGCTTAAAATGCAAATTGAAGAGCTGCTGAATAAAAAGCAAAATAAATCAAAAACCTTAACTAATAAAAAATGAAAACAAATTGCAAATTATCTCAGAATGTCACTCTCTACATCGTACTAAAAGTTATCTCAAAGGTGAACAACCCCTTTAAAAAAACACAGGCATTTCCCAGCCAACCTGCACAAAAGCTTAATTTCACATGCACGTGTTGTGCGCAAAAAAAAAATAAAATCTGTTTTTGTTCCTAATACTGTTCCAGGCATGGCACAATTAGGCTTAGCTCAAATTCACTAACCGAATAAAATCATTGCAATTGCATATGCGAAGTATACGTTTCTGGTGAATGCATTGAGAATTAGCAGGGACTTCACGCTTCTTAAAAAACTGGCCATTTTATTTTAATCAGTAATTTGTAGATCCCTCTTTATGGCGCTCATGACTTTGCAGATACATGCCCCGCACTTGCGTATTGTAAAACACTAGCAAGATCTGTCGAAAGCCTCTTGAACTGGAAGTGCTGGGCTCTTGCCATGGGATTTTAATAGCACAGCTTATCCGACGCAAAGAAAAACATTTACCACTAGATTTTCTTATTCCTGCTGCTTTGTTTTTTTGAATTCCATACAACATGCTCTCACTGTTGGCAGTCTTTCAGCAGACCCCATAATATTAATCATTGATTCTAGCAGCATGGGGCAGCTGAAATGTGGCCTCTGGCATCATCTTCTCCTTGGGAAAGAATCCAATTGGCCTCATGGCACAGTTAGAGCGAGTGACCTTACTGGTGACACAAAAGATCAAACTACAGGTTCTTAAGTGCTGTATTTACTCTTTAACCTGCAGCATCTTCAGCTCCCCGGTGGCCCTTGAAATTACACTTTTACAGGTCTGTCACTTGCTCCTATCTAATTTGATGCGGTTGTACAAAAAAGGTGGTGTGTTGTAATTAACCCATTCCCCGACAAAACAGCATATTGCCTTATTGAAAGCATAGCTTACTATTGGAAGCCTAATAAAATAGAATAAGAATATATATCCGATATATAAAAGTAGTGCGTTTGATTTCACCTAACTTGTATTGCTCAGTGTGATGTTAGAAACTCATCTTCTCTCCCCGTGAGCTTGTTTTGCCTGTAATTGAATAATAATTATATCATTGCTTCTTTCCCCAAATTAGATCAGAAATGTGTTTTCAGTGTATCGGCTCTTAACACTGCTGTGCAAGTGTGTCTGATACATTTGTATAGAGTGGTTGGTAACTTATTTGTCCCTTATTACTATTATTAAAATGTTTTTGTGAAACAACAACCCGTGCTTTAATGCTGTACAGCAAAATAACCTTTGTATCTGTTTATCAGTGCACATTTAATATTCCCAAATCATATAGCAATGATAAATAGTTTAGTATTTATTTAAAAGAAAAACCTGTTTCAAAAGCAAATTCACAATTTTAAAGGGGAACTATTCAGGGGAGGATCTACCTAGCCGGTGCCCTCCCTTTTATTTGCTTACATTTTCTTCATCAGGATGGAGCAATGGGAATTGGCTTACAGCAAATTTAAATTTTATGAACCAATGTGGATGTGGTTGGGCAGCTTGCCGCCCCCTAAAATCCTGCAGCCCTAGGCCTGGGCCTCTCCACAAATCCGAGCCTATTGTAAAAATTAAAATGTAATGTATGCTTCCTCATACTGAAATAAGAAACTTTCTAAATACAGGGGCCCTGTCCAGTGTTCGGCAATGATGTTTGGTTAGGTAGGGGCCCTGGCAACCTGTCCCTGGCCATGAATTTTGCCAGTCAATGTGGTGGCAGCAATAATAATTTTTTGGCCAAAATTTACATTTGAGCTTTTTTAGTGCTCCTGTCTGTGTGGCCTTCGGCTTACAGTGCCCCTTTATTTTTGATGGTGGCCCTGCATCCACCAAACATGGTGGCTGCTAAAGAGCTACCCATTGCCATGGCTAAAGACCGGAGGTTGAGCTGAACTTCTAGCGGGAGCGCTGTGATGCTTTCAGAAACAATTTAAAGGGGTTGTTTGCCCTTTAAATTAACTTTTATTGTGTGATAGAATGGCCAATTCTTAGCAACTTTTGAATTGGTTTTCATTTTTTCTAGTTTTGTCTTTTTCTTCTGATTCTTTGCAGCACTAATGGGCATCTCTGTCCCCTTCTAAAAATCTAATGCTCTGTAAGGCTACATATGTATTGTGATTCCTACTTTTTATTACTCCTCTTTCCATTCAGGCCCTCACCATTTCATATTCCAGTCTCTTATTCAAATCACTATGTTTGCTAGGGTAATTTGGGCCCTACTTGCCAGATTGCTTAGAATGCAAATTGAAGAGCTGCAAAAACCTTCTATAATAAAAAATGAAAACTAATTGCAAATTATCTCACAATATCACCCTCTACATCAGGGGTCCCCAACCTTTTTGCTCATGAGCCACATCTAAATTTAAAAAAGAGTAGGAGAGCAACACAAGCATGAAAAAGTCCATGAAGAGCAACATGTTGCTCGCGAGCTACTGGTTGGGGATCACTGCTCTACATACTAAAAGTGATTTCAAACAACCCCTAATTTAGTTTATCTAATAGGGATGCACCGAATCCACTATTTTGGATCTGGCAAAACCCTAGAATCCTTTGCGAAAAATTTGTCCGAATGCCGAACCAAATCCTAATTTGCATATGAAAATTAAGGGTGTGAAGGGGAAATTTGCATATGCAGATTCGGTTTGGCCTGGCAGAAGGATCCGGCAGAATCCGAATCCTGCTGAAAAAGGTTGAATCCTGGCCGAATCCCGAACCGGATCTTGGATTTGGTGCATCCCTAGTATCTAACAAATGGGGGGCCTTCTACTGATCCATTTTAATTGGAAAATAATTTTAATTGATTTAATATTGGTTAATATTACAGTCAGTGAAAGGCATATGAGGGCATTTTGACCACCTCTGTTCAAAACACCCATGTGCCATTGGCCTAAAGGTTGAATGCCGACATTAATCCTCTAATATGTGTCTCTTGCGGGCTCACTGGCACTAATCAGTAGTTGTACTGAAGGTAATCTGCAACTAGTCTCTTCAGGTGACTCCAGACACTTACACAGTACTGTGCGTCTGTTTGCAGGAAGCCTGCCCATATTGTAAACTACCTGTCAATGAGGCACCCATATGCAATCCGCATGCATAATATAAATACACACAGATGCTACAGTGAGAATTTTTTTTTATTAAAATACTCTTGATTAGATATAAACATTGATATGGCAAATAATCATACACAAGCAGTTTATTTTAAATCTTGAAGCTAGCGACACTAGACTTGATCAGTGGTGTGTTTATTCATTGGTTTACAGGATGTAGGTTCAGCTTACAGGTTCCGAACTTTCACATAAACAAAGCAAGCACCAAGAGAATACACACACATTGCTTGTATTGACTGACTTGTGGTTATTCATCTACTTGTATCTTCCCTTTGCATTTGTAAAAAAAATATTTTCAGAGACATGCGTACATTAGATAGGTATCAAAGCAAGAATGCTTGGGGCTGTTAACTAATCGTCTTTTTATGGGTTGGCAACACCATGCACTCTAAAGGATAGCACAAGCAATCCATAAAAAAAGCTCATAAAAGTTCTAAAGTTTAAAGGAGAACTAAACCCTACAAATGAGTATGGATAAAAATGCCATGTTTAATATACTGAACTTATTGCACCAGCCTAAAGTTTCAGCTTCTCAATAATAGCAATGATCCAGGACTTCCACAGGGGGTAACTATCTTGGAAAGTGTCTGGAGCTCTGATCAGCTGTTGGGAAGCTAAGCTTAGGGTTCATCACAAATTATCAAACAGAAAATGAGGTTGGTCTGTTATATAAGCTGATGCTACAGTGCTGATTATTAAATTCTGATGCTAACTGCACATGTAGTATAGCCATGTAGTAATTATCTGTTTTAATTACTAATCAGCCTTATATTGTGATATTTATATTACAGTTATGCTCATAAGTTTACATACCCTGGCAGAATTTATGATTTCTAAACCATTTTTCAGAGAAAATGAATAACACAAAACCTTTTTGTTTCACTCATGGTTAGCGGTTGGCTGAAGCCATTTATTGTCAAGCAACTGTATTTACTCTTTTTAAATCATAATCACTACATAAACTACCCAAATGACCCTGATCAAACATTTACATACCCCAGTTCTTAATACCATGTATTGCCCCCTTTAACATCAATGACAGCTTGAAGTCTATTGTAGTAGTTGTGGATGAGGCTCTTTATCTTCTCAGACAGTAAAGCTGCCCATTCTTCCTGGCAAAAAGCCTCCAGTTCCTGTAAATTCTTGGGCTGTCTTGCATGAACTGCACGTTTGAGGTCTCCCCAGAGTGGCTCAATGATATTGAGGTCAGGAGACTGAGATGGCCACTCCAGAACCTTCACTTTATTTTGCTGTAGCCAATGACAGGTTGACTTGGCCTTGTGTATTGGATCATTGTCATGTTGGAATGTCCCATGCGTAGCTCCTGGGCTGATGAGTGCAAATATTTCTCCAGTATTTTTTGATAACTTGCTGCATTAATTTTGCCATCAATTCTGACCAAATTTCCTGTGCCTTTGTAGCTCACACATCCCCAAAACATCAGCGATCCACCACTATGTTTCACAGTAGGAATGTTGTACCTTTCATCATAGGCCTTGTTGACTCCAAATGACTTTGTGCCAGAAGGTTTGAGGCTTGTCTCTGTGCTGTTTGGCATATTGTAAGCAGGATACTTTGTTGCCTTTCTTCTGGCAACCATGCAGCCCATCTTTCTTCAAGTGCCTCCTTATTGTGCATCTTGAAACAGCCACACCACATCTTTTCAGGGACCTGTATTTCACCTGAAGTTATTTGTGGGTTTTTCCTTGCTCCCAAAAATTTTTCTGGCAGTTTCGGCTGACATTTTAGTTTTATTCGGTTTGGTTTCAACAGAGCCGCTAATTTCTGCTTTTTAGTATTCTCTATTCCTTTGATATTTTCCTAGATCCCTTTCCTGTTTTATAGAGTTCAACTGCCTTTTCCCGCAGATGCTTGGACAATTCTTTTGCTTTCCCCATGACTTAGAATCCAAAAAACATTAGTGCAGCACTGGATGAAAGATGCAAGGGTCTGTCAGGAGTCCAGAAAGTTATTGACCTTTTATACACACCCACTAATTACAAGCAAACAGATCACAGGTGAAGATGGTTACCTTTAATAGCCATTCTAACACTTTTGTGTCAAGTTGTGTGCATGTTATCAGGCCAAATCACCAGGGTATGTAAACTTATTAGCACAACTGTATATGTGTACTGTATATTATGAGTGGGTCCCTAAGCTCAGTAAGTGACAGCAGCACAGAGCATGTGAATCAGTGAATCATCAGAAAAGAAGATGGGGAGCTACTGGGGAGACACAGATCTTTACTGTTAAAGGGCTGTGGTTCGCCTTGGGCTGGTATAGAAGCACAAAACATAATGTACAACATTTGTAGCTACTTATTTAGTTAAGCTTTCGTTCTCCTTTAAGGTGATCTAAGCCTAATGGCGCACAGGAATGTACTTCTCCGTGTCCGTGAGTTCTCTGCAGATGGATAGAAGACGATGCACTTCAATCTGTTTCATTGTGTCTCCCAGAGTGGATTTTGGTGCGAAATGTGATAGATCGCATTTTTGTGCCCATATCCGCTCTGTGTGTCTTCATACAGGTTGGCCTCATGCTAGCCAGGGTGGTTATTACAAATTAATCAACAGTGTGCTTGCTGGTTTATTTGTTAACCCTATTTATTCTGCCTTGTGATTTTACAGCAACATGGAATGATCTGAAGGAATGCCCCCCCCCCCCCCCCCCAAACAGGCATATGTGTCCAGATGGCCAGGAAGAATGCACAAAATGTGAAGCATGTATGGCCATCTTAACCGTCATTTATGGTTTGAATAATTTTCTGCTAGTGATTTAGAAGAAAAATAAATTTAGAAACCTGGGAACTGTGGAAATAGATGGCTTGGCTTTCCAACTTTTTATGTGGGGTGGGTTACTAGAAAGAGAGGTAGAGGTAAAACACCCCCCTGGCCTGTCTCCATATATGTTTGTGTAAGTGAGCATATACCTAGTGATCTATCATATTCATTGGCTCTGTGTTTTCACAATCATTCTGTCCATGTTCATGCGTTTTCACAAACCAGGAATTTTAAATAAAAATTAGAAATATCACATTTGCTAAACTGCTGTGCCCAAGTCAAGGTAGACCTCCATGCGGTTATTCTGTTTTTCCTTTTTGCAATATCTTGGAAACATGTCTACTCAACTTCTTACATTTGTTCTGCTGACTGATCCTCAGCGCTAATTCGCCAGCGTGACGTCATTTCGCAACTTCGCCAATTTACTAACAGTGTCACTGGCTCTTGCGCTAGACTTTACTTCGCCAGGTCAGACTTGGCAAAGTTCAATACAATAGATAAGAGTTAAAAAAAAAAAAACCTTAATTTTTTCAAGTCCCAAAAAAACGCTGGTGTCTCTTACTTTTTTAAGGGTGATAGTCTGAAAAATAGCGTCATTTTTTTGGGGGTTACCCTCCTTCCCCCCTACATTTCCTAACATATGGCAACACAACTATACAGGGGGCACATGTAGAGCAATAGGACAACTTTATTTTATTTATTAAAGGTTTCCTAGGCTTGTGTAGTGGAATGTAGTGGCTGTAACATATACTTCTATTATACTTTCAACTTTGCTCTGTATGCAAATTCAGCATCGCTAGTGTAAATGCGATTTGCCTGACGAAGTAACGTAGTGCAACTTCGCTACTTTTCGCCTCCGTGAGTGCAAATTTGCATTTTAGTGAATTATCGGCGGTTGGCGAAAATTTGCCTGGCAAAGTGCGGCGAATTGTGGCTTTCAATAGTATTTACATTGCAAATAATTTTTATGTAGACATCCTGTATCGTTGGGGTTTATAGTATGATGATGATAATGCAGGTGTTCTTAACATGGCTTGTATGGTATCTCTGCCTGGTTGAAATGCTGTAGGGGCTTAGCATTCAAAGAGGGACTTACCATTTATTGACTATCTATCAGAAAATTGTTATTGAGAGAGCTCTGAATTTTTATACATTGCCCTTTTCTGTGTAACAATTGAACTGTACGTTCTACCTGATAACTAAGCAAAAAAAAAAAACCCCAAAACACAAGCTTTTTTTTTTATAATACAATATGTAGTATTTTTAGTAGTAATGGTCCTTCAAATTACAGAGAGACCATGTATCTCGGAACCCCCAGGTCTTCAGCATTCTGGATACTAGATCCCATTCCTGTAACAGTGTTTATAATGAATGGCTGAACATTGCACTATGGCCAATGGCATACTTTTAAACTTTTGAGGTCTTTGGCAGATTTATTGTTGGAGGAACCTGCGTGCTTCTTATTTATTGTGATAAGGACAGTAATAGCACTCTTTTTATTTCCTTTGCACCCTCCTAAAGCTCTTTAGTGTTTTGTTTTTCTGCTACAATTGTTCCAGTATTTAAGCTACGGACCAGTCAAGTGCTTTCATTGATTTATTTCTACTCGGGGACCTAGTTAAAGGGATATGTGGTTTTCTATTGTTTAAACAGAAAGATAAAAATAAAATTCCACTTTAATGTGAGCTGGAGAGATGACAGCTTTAGAGTGGGGAGCCTGAACTCAGACGGCCACGTAACACAGATGTCTGAGGGAGTCATCTGCCAGCTATGCCTCTCCTATGGAGATGCACTCTCCCTTGGTGAAAGCATTCGACACAGTACTGTCACCCATGCAAATGGGCCAATGGAACAGGATGCAAATAGCAAGCACCCTGCTGTGCAAAACTGCCCTATTAACGGCTGTGCCGGTGAGAGCCACCGAATGAGTAGTACTTCCAGGCCTCTGGGGGCCACAAAAGGTCAAGAAAAGATCTGCCATTTGAATTGGAAATTGTCTGGATGATAATTTTTGTTGAATACTGATACAGTGGGAATAAGGGCTAGGTGTTTAAGCAATATGTTTTCCTTTCTTTTTATCCCACATATCAAGCTACACTGGTAATATTAATGAAGGGTTCTATACAAATAAAGCCTGAGTTGCAGTCATTCCTTGTGTCATTCATAATATGCTTAATTAGCAGTAAGTCAGCACTCAGAGGGGCTTGTAGAACAGTAAAACCTTGATTTTTAAGTACCCTGATTTAAAAATTTTTATTTGTGGTCCCACCAAATTATAATGCACTTCAATGGGTGCAATTCCCTGATTTTAAGTAATGTTGTCCCGGATTTTACATCAAAGTTTTGTTCTGATTTACCCAAAAACTGCATTTTTGTTCTCTATGAATGTTATTGTGACATAAAGAGGTTTGAAATACTAACCAAATAGTGTGTAATAGCCTGTAATTGGCCATTTCCAATTAGTCTGCCCTTCTACAGTCCTGCACCAATCACTTAAGCTGGCCATAGACGCAACGATCCGATCGTACGAATCCTCGATTTGTACGATTTTCGGATCGTGTGTGGAGTGTTCCGACATTTGTCGTGCCATGCCGATCGGTCGTTTGGTCGATCGGCCAGGTTAGAAAATTTTTGTCGGCTGGCGATATCTTTGCGTCTATTGCAGATCGTACGATTTTCAGTGGGAGACCATCACTAGGTTTTTAATCGTACAACTTTCGTACGATCCTTGTCAGGGGCAGAACGTCAGCGGTCTGTGCTTTTTACTACTTTAGTTGATCTGAAGGTTAGTGACAGGTCGGGAGATGCAAAGATCCGATCGTTGGAATCATCTTGCTATCGGATCTTTGCGTCTATGGCCAGCTTTATTCCTTTAGGTTGTGTATGCGACTGACCGAGAGTCTTGCACATGCCCCTCATAATGTAACATTAACAGCATTCAACCCTTGTTATTAACACAGTAAAAATTGTATGTCAAAGTAAACCAGACTCCCTTGCTTATATCCTTTCAGTACTTGAAGAAAAAGTTAAAAATTAACACATTTCCCTGAATTTACATTTTCCCGTATTTTACATAATTTTTCCGGGTCCCCTGAAAAATGTAAACTTGGACTTCTACTTTAGTAGAAGATGTAATGTGCTTGTCCTAAGAGCTTGCAATTTCCCAGGCCTTGTATGCTTCTAGCAGTCTGCGAGTTTGTGCTGGGTTAAAAAAAGGCGACAAAAGGGGAAAGTTCAATCTGCCACCATTATAAGTAATGAATACAGAGATTTGTTACAGTCCTTGAGAAATTACTTGTGCAACTGCTCTTTTGTCAGTGGGGCGGGGAGCAATACAGGCATGTATATTAATAGCGGTGTAATTTAAACTAATAATCTATGAATATAGACTGCAGTGCTTCCTCTTGTCCAGTCTTTTATTCTTTTCCTTACCGTAGTAATTGCTTGTTTTGTATTCATTTGAAATGGTGCTTTTAATGGAAATTGCCAAACCTATACACTGTCTATGCTATAAAATCATGGAAATAGTAATTAATATTGTAAGAAATAATTCTGTTACAGTGGTTACTGTTGTAAGTGGTGGTGTAGTAAAGCCAGAGTAAGTCATATTTGAATTGCATGTCCCCTTGCTTGTATATCTGGAGGGCACAGATCTTAATTATAGATATGTGTTTGTGTGGCTTATCCTATCTATGTATTCTATTCTGTAAAAGTCTTGATTAGTGCAAATGAGTATTTTTCAAAATGTAGAAACTACAGGGGTACAGTTGTTCCCTTTGATTAAAATACAAAGAAGCCCAGTGACACTGCTTCTTCAGTTGTGGCCAAATCAGCCATCAGCCCATTCTGCAAGCGATGGGGAGGTGTAGGCTTTATCTGAAGCAAGGACAGGGACACAATATGTTTTGTGCCTCTCTCTGGGGGCATATGAATGCAGATGAAGAATCCTCCCAGGCTTAGCATTCTTAAAGCAGTGTCAGAATAATGGATGTTGAGCACATGTCAAGCATTTGTTAATTTCTCTGTTATTTGGAGTTTATCTACCATGATCAATCTAGTAAACGAGTGCTTGGCTCCTGTGGCATGTGCCATTGAGATGGTGATTAGGCAGGCCGGCGGAGCCTTCTGGTTTCCATCTTTGCCAGGTAACTAGTTACGTATGAATAGCAATCGCTTTCCAATTAGAGACGGGTTTACAGTTTAAATTGGTGGAAATGTGTTTTGGAGTCTGCCACATTAACTTAATGCTGTCTAGCTAACAAAAGTTCTCCACTTGATTTTAATTTAGCACCTAACAAGGACGAAATGAACCCACAATAATGCGATTAGGAAAGAGATAAATATGGATATGTCCCTCTGCTGTTCTTAGTTTTAATGAGAAATTGCTGTTTTGTTGGCAGAGACATTCCTAAAAAGATCATTTCCAATTTCTTCTAGAATTTGCACTCAGCAGTGGGCACTTATTTATTAGGTTCTCAAAATGTTGCGGTAAAGTCATATATTTTGCTTTACATGCAAGTATAATATCCTAACATGTCCTTATTATTCACATTTTTTATTTAGGTCCTGCTTTGGTTACTTAAAGGGGTTGTTCACCGTTAGATTAACCTTTTAGTGTTGTGTAGAGAGTGATATTCTGAGCCAATTTGTAATAATTTTTTTTATTTTTTGTCCATATTTCCCTGACAACCGTTTATTAATTTGAATAAGAGACTGGGATACGAATAGGAGAGGGCCTGCATAGAAAGAGGAGTAATAAAACTCTAAATAAATAAAAAATAAAAAAAAAACTAAAAAAAAGCAATAACAATATATTTGTAGCTTTAAAGAGTATGTGTTTTTAAGATGTGGGTCAGTCAAAAAGTCAGAAGAAGGGAAATAATAAAAAAATGATTAATAATGAAGACCAGCTGAAAATTTGATTAGAATAAGCCATTCTATGACATACTAAAAATGTACTTAAAGGTAAACCACCCCTTTAAAGGACCACTTTAGTTAAAGAGCTGAATAGCTCCCGTGGTTGCTCCCACAGTCATTTAATAATTCCCAAGTTTAAAAAGTGCTGGACAGAGTTTTATTAACTAATGTAAATCGCCTACTTATACTCAACTGTTTCATTTCATGGGAAGTATATCTTGGTGAAATCAGCCGGGACAGTATCTTGGAGCAGGTAGAGGCAGTAGAGGGAATCCTATCTCATGGTCCCCATTTCCAGACTTCATTGTCATTGAATATAAACAACTTGTGACTACTGGTGGTTTAATAAACTTATTATATTCAATTTAAGTAACCTTTATCTTGTCCAAAGGGGTCTTCTTTTATGCTTGTAGTGTTTTGGAATCTGCAAATACAATGCCTTACCAGAGTCTAAATGCCTAAAGAGTGGCTCGGATGGCTTTTTCAGCAAAATGAAGAAACTAACTGATCGCTTGTTTACCAAAAATTAGGCAGTGGTGGTGATGTGTTGTTTGTTCAGATATGATGTGAGTTTAGTGATTGGTTATTGAAGTCACTTTTGCTTGCTTATAGTAGTAAAGAAAATCACACTGTGGTTTTTATTTTTCTGCAGTAAAATAATTAAACTTCAGTTAATAAATATAAATAGTTTAAAAAATACCTTCGTTAAAGACCAACATTTGGGTGCGCTCCATATAACTTAAAGTGAAGTCAAAGGTTCATGGTCTGAAGTTATTCTTTCGTAGTTATACGAATATCTAATGAATGAAGAAGTATCACGGTTTGGTAACCACTGATTTAAAGTGCTACATTAAAGCTGGCCATAGACGTAAAGATTTTCGAAAGATCCAATGGTTATTGTGAGACCACGATTGTCTCAAAACGATCGTTTAAATGCCTGATGTGTCCATCAACTAAAAAGACCATTTCAGGAGATATTGCAGCAAAACTGAAGGATCGCTGCCTGCTTGGCCCTGCAAACATAGGTAGATTGCGTGGGGACCGATAAATATTTTCTAACCTGGCCGATCAATCTTTAGACTGATGTCGGTTGAAAAATCATAAGATGTACAATCGTTTGTATCCCACTAACCGCACGATAATTTGACAGATTGATCGGACTTCCCTAAAATTGGTCGTTCGGCAGGGAAAGATTGTTGCGTCTGTGGCGATCTTAACAGAGGTTTGGGACTGGGAGTTGCACATAACCTCGCCTATAGCCGCTCCCAAGAATTTTCTTATATATTCAGAAAAGCCATTACATCATGATAATATCACTGATGACATTGCATATAGCATTAAAACAATGTCCAATGTCTATTTGGCTCCCTGTTAACTAAACAATTACACTAGAAAACATTCAACTTATTAACTCAAGGACTTTGTTGTTCTTTTTATGGAATATGTTACTGCCCCTGAATGGCTGTCTACTAATGTAGAATTTAAGGAATTAAAGATGTTTTAGAGCTTTCAACATGTTAATAAAATGCATTCTGAGTTAAGCACCTTTCTTCAGAACCAGCTCTTTAGGAAATCTCATTTGTTACAGTGGATGCCCAAACAAATCTATATTTTCATTACAGGTGCTCAACTGCAAAAACCGGAGTACAGGTATGGGATCTGTTATCTGGAAACCCGCTATCCAAAAAGCTCAGAATTACTGAAAGGTCATCTCCCATAGACTCCATTTTATCCAAATAATCCACATTTTAAAAAAATGATTTCCTTTTTCTTTGTAATAACAAAACAGTAGCTTGTACTTGATCTTGACTAAGCCATAATGAATACTTATTTGAATCAAAACCAGCCTACTGGGTTTATTTAATGCTTGCATGATTTTCTAGTAAACTTAAGGTATGGAGATCCAAATTACAGAATGATCCATTATCTGGAGAACAGGTCCCATACTTGTACTAGTTTTGTAATAACCATTCCCCTATCCACCTCATGCTTTCAATTAGTTTTTCTTTAATTTATAAGGTGTGAAAGTGTTACCATTTGCATTTTCCTCAAATTTCTATACAGAATTTCACTTGGACTGGCTCATAACTCCCTAATTCTGATATAAATTGGCTGTCTTTAAGTTTAATTTGTTAATCTGTTAAGGTTTTTTAATAGTGAAATCACCAGCCGTATAATTTCTGAATGCATTGGCATTGGTAAGGGTAGCAAACCTATGTAGCACAATATTTATTGGAACCTGTTTTCATGAACTACTTTTGTTCATCCATGTTTATTTCAGTGCATTTTTTTTTTTACTGAATCCTCCTTACTTGGAATATAAACAAAGCATGGAGATCACTATACCATTTTTTTCTCCACATTTGTCATCTTGTGAAGGAGATTTCAGAACACCGTGGGCATTGTAATGAGGATTAACCCAGACAGTTTGGATTGCAAAAATGCCACAAAACTGACCATTTTGGCACAGTGGGTTTTTGTGCCAATATTCATGTTTCATATGTAATAGTTGGCACAAATATGGCCCTGTTGCCAGATGGCTCGTATTAAAAAGATTCCAATCCATCCTGATTCTCAGCCAAACTCTGTCATCCGAACAATGTGGATGACAGATTTGATAACTGACACTTAGATGAATGAGACAAATTGATTTATTATTTTTCCATAAATTATATATCTTTAAAAATGTGTCCATCTTGGGAAACTCCATGCAA
This sequence comes from Xenopus borealis, assembly GCA_024363595.1. Taxonomy (NCBI): domain Eukaryota; kingdom Metazoa; phylum Chordata; class Amphibia; order Anura; family Pipidae; genus Xenopus; species Xenopus borealis. The sequence goes on along the minus strand of CM044445.1, from coordinate 96,747,545 downwards.
GACTTTGAAATGTTGCAGCGAAAAATCTAAGAGCTCTTTTACTGGGAAGGAATTATCACTTATTACCTTTTAGATCATTTGTCATCAACTGCAGTTTTTCTCCAAACCCTCCAATTTTTGCAGCAGAGGCCCTGACTTGTGGTTGGAGCTTTTTGCTTTGTAAAATGGCATGTAAACTGCACATAGTTCTGGGCATAACATGGACAGGTTAGAAGGGCCAAGTTGAAAATGGTACATAAGATCAGAGCATTTTTTATGTCCATTATTTGACCTCAGAATCTCATTGACCTCCATTGGGTTACAGTATGCCAGGTCCAGAGTGGTGTAAAATAATGACAGTAACGGAACTTAGAATGATGCAGTTTATTTCATGCCAACCTCATCATTATTTTATGTATGTAAGCCCCTATGACTGCAGTTGGTTTTGCTGAAGGTACTTTGGTGAAGTTCTCCTCAATGATAAAATTCAATAGTTCTGCATGACCTTCATTCAAAAATAATGCTCTATTTAAATAATACACAAATATAGAGGAGTACCTTTGATAATTCTGTTCCTCTTCTAATACTGTAAGGTTGTTCTTTTAGTTTCTCTGCTGTTTCTACTACAATATCTATCTAATCATGAAAATAAATTTTATTTGCTGCGAAAATTCCATTGCTTCCCCACCCGTTGATTAATTCTTGTATCAGCATCTCGTAATGGGACTTTCTGCTATGTCTTGCTTTATATTGTTTTTTTTTTTCCCCAAGAATTTTATGGAACTCTTTCTCTACTGTTTTTATTGCTGAGTCGAGATTCACTATTTTATTCAGCATTTATTCAGACCAACTGCAGAGAAATATAGAAAGGACTTCCCTTAGGCAAATGTCAGACGAGGCGAGTTCTCCGCCAGATTGCCCAAAACTACCAGTAGCACCGCCTGTTGAGTTTAATGAAAACTGGTGCATGCTGTTGTCTGTTTTAAATATTTATAGGCACTTTCAGAATGTTCAAAAGGCTTGTTCATTTTTTTTTTTACAAATTTCTTTATACCTCCAGAAACAAATTATGGCCAATGCTAGCATAATATAGAATCCAGTAATTTATGACCATTCTATTTGTCAGTATTAAAGTTTGAAGCTAATGCCAAACAAGTTGTTTTTTCTGGTCACCTGGTGGCTTTGGGCATTTCTTTATACACCTAGTGGAGACACCATCTCATCTGACATTAGCCTTCAAACATTGCATTGACAAACAATATGGAAATTATTACATTCTGAAGTTTCTTCATGCTAACATTGGCCATAATTAGCTTGAGGGCAAAATGGAGCAAACTTTTTTCAGCATTCTCAAATTTCCTGTAAATATTCACAACAGCAGCAAATAAAAGTATTCATTTATTGTCTCAAGGTCTCCACTTCTACTATTTCTTTGCCTTTTTTTTTTTTTTTTTTTATAATGTCTGCTTCTGTGGACGTTGGGCACCAAGTGATGGAAAGAGACAGGTATGGTATTTAATATCTGGAAACCCATTTTCTAGAAAGCTCAAAATTACAGGAAGACTAATTCCCATAGTCTCCCTTATAATGAAATCGTTACATTTTTAAAAAATGACTTTCCTTTTTCTCTTTAATAATAAAACAGTACAGTTATGGCATCTGTTATTAGTAAACCCTTTATTCAGAAATCTCAGAATTACGGAAAGGCAATATTCCATAGATTTTATCCAAATAATGCACATTTAAAAAAAATAAATGATTCTCTGTAATAATAAAACAATAGCTTATGCTTGATCCCAACTAAGATATAATTAATCCTTATTGGAAGCAAAACCTTTGAACAAGCAAAACCTTTAAAAATTAAATAAAACTATTGGATTTATATAATGTTTACATGATTTTCTAGGAGACTTAAGCTATGACAATCCAAATTATGGAAAGATCCTTTATCCAGAAAGCCCCAGGTCCAGAGCATTCTGGATAATAGGTCCTGTACCTGTACTTGATCACAACTAAAGGTGGCCATACACGGAGAGATCCGCTTGTTTGGTGATGTTGCCAAACGCGAGGATCTCACCCCGATATGCCCACCTTGAGCGTGGGCGATATCTGGCTGATCTGATCATGGGCCCTAGGACCCAACAATTGGATTAGAATGGAGGTAAACGTCTGTCGTATCTCCAGGCCGCAATCCAACAGGATTTTTAGTCCAGTCCAATCGACATCTGGTCGGCCAGATATCGATTGGGGGAAGTCTGTCGGAGGGCCCCATACACAGGTCAATAAGCTTTTATCAGTCGTGTATGGCCACCTTTAGATACAATTAATCCTTATAGGAAGCAAAACAATCATATTGGGTCTATGTAATATTTGTTATTTGTTTAGTTGATTTAAGATATGGAGATCCAAATTACGGAAAGATCCCCGCATTATTTCCAGTTTAGTTCATTTGACATGCCAGCAATATCATCAATCCAGCAATAGGTTGGTATTGGATTACATTGAAACCTCAATTTAACATCCCCTGATTTTAAGTTTTCCCTCATTTTACATTGCTGTCTTGTGGGCTCACCTATATATTATGCATAATAAATTTCCCTGATTTTACATTTTTCATGATTTTTTCTGGTCCCCTGAAAAACGTAAAATGTTTTACTCCTATTTCCTTAAGCAGTGTGTTCCATTATATTTATGTATTGTATGTATTTTACCATTTTTATTTTAATTACATGGCTTTATTTCACAAGGGCATCACTTAATGTATTTTTGAAAAGATAGCTGGCACGGTATCTCTGATCACTTGCTAGATAATGCTAGTTTAAAGATAATTACTTCATCCAAGATGTTACATAGGCTGGCACCTCTGTGGTGGCAATTTATTTGTGGGCATAAATTTAATGACAGTGACGCAACCTTATCAGCACAGTCATGCAATCCATATTTCACTTTCCCTGGCGGTTGAAATCTGCATTCTGGAAATTACTGGTAGCAAGGCAGTACAATATATTGATTTGAGAGTAGGATTAAAAAATGCACACACAATCGTAAATATTGGCTGATTGAACCATAACTAAACAGGGCTGTGTGCTTACAAATGGAGTAAAGTCTAGATATTTGGCTCAGATGGCTCACCATGTTTGACCAATGAAATCTTGTGCCGTCTTTGTTTAAAAATGTATTAATATCCTGTGTCAAATCTCAAGCTCAGGGATCAGTGTTTGTGGCTTGGCACAGTGCATAAATGGGTTGCTAACCCATGACATTCTTTGTGCTTTCCATAAAAATGGTTAATCATTCAGATTAAAACATTAAGGTAGTGCTGTAAAAATTGACTTGATTAACCTATTCTACATAATATAGAGTAGTACAATGTATTATAGATTACAGTTACAAAACACAGGGTCCATGTGTGGCTCAAGTAGACATGAGTTGTCCCCATTGGTGATGTGCGGGTAGGGATTTTCCTGACCCGAGCCCGACTTCCAGGTATTGACGCGTGCCGACCTGCCCCGCCAATGAAGTCACAAAAGGGGCTAGGCGAGCAGGCGCGTACCTATAAAAAGTGAACCTGGAAGTCGGAAGCTGGCATTTGTAAGGAGGTTGTACCTTGCCAACCCCAGTTGGGTTTATAAAGTTGTAGCCAAAATTTCATTTTGAAATCTGACATGGGGCTAGACATATTGTCAATTTCCCAGCCAAGTCATGTGATGTGTGCTCTGATAAACGTCATCATCAATATCACTCTTTACTGCTGTACTGCAAGTTGGAGTGATATCACCCCCTCCCTTTCCCCCACTCAGCAGCCTAACAACAGAACAATGGGAAGGTAACTAGATAACAGCTCCCTAACACAAGATAACAGCTGCCTGGTAGATCTAAGAACAGAACTCAATAGTAAAAACCCATGTCCCACTCCGAACCATTCAGTTACATTGAGAAGGAAAAACAGCCTGCAAGAAATCAGTTCCCTCCTAAAGTGCTAGCACAAGTCACATGACCAGGGGCAGCTGGGAAATTTACAAAATGTCTAGCCCCATGTCAGATTTCAAAACCGAATATAAAAAAATCTGTTTGATCTTTTGAGAAAAGGATTTCAGTGCAGACATCTCCTGGAGCAGCACTATTAAATGATGCGTTTTGAAGAAAACATGTTTTCCCATGACAGTATCCCTTTAAGGTAAACATAATGCAATGCAAAGCAGTGTGTGTATAAATATACATTTCACTTCAACAGCTTTACTCAGGGAATTGTTCTGGCTTGTGTGCATATCATATTTTTCTTGATAATCTGGGACCATGATTACTGGTTGCATGTAAACGTGGAAATCTCTTCCGTTTGCTATGACAATTCACTGACAATCCATTTTCAGTCTGGAGCATAGCCTCTACTAGTGATACTCAACCAGTGGCTCATAGCAGCATGTTGCTCACCAACCACTTGTCTGTTGCTTCCAGTGGCCTCAAAGCAGATGCTTACTTTTCAATTCCTGGTTTGGAGGCAAGTTTTGGTTGCATAAAAAACAGTAGGCTATCGGTATTAGGGCTACCAAATAGCTAATCGCAGCACATAACTTTTTCATGCCTATGTTGCTTCCCATCTCTTTTTTTACAATTGAATGTGGCTCATGGTCAAAAGATTTTGGGGACCACGGCCTAGACCTACAAGCTGCTTGAAAACCCTTAAATAGCATAATGAGCATTGGGGGGTTACAAACTGATCATAATACTTTTATATTCACAACTCTTTAGCTTACCTGTTTCCAGGCAGCAACATCTTAAAATATTTTGACAGAGACATGTAAGATTAATCTCTGGTCATTATTTCTTGTAACAAACGTCTCCAGGACACCTTTTTTATCTTGCTTAAAGGGGTTGTTCACCTTTTGTTCCAACACCTTTTCAGTTCTTTTGTTTTCAGATCGTTCACCAGAAATAAAGACTTTCTTTCGCTTTCTGTTTTCTATGTGCGATCTTTTTTTAATACTAAAGTTTAATTTTTTACCCAATATGTCTTTCTGAAGCAACTCTGGGGGGGGGGGGGGGGGGGGAAGGGGTCACTGACTCTAGTACAGTGGTTCTCAACCTGGGGGTCGGGACCCCTTTGGGGGTCGAACGACCCTTTCACAGGGGTCACTTAAGGGGTTCCAGGAGCAGGTTCATCTCTCTCCCCACTAGCCCTGGGGCAAGGTTGTAGCTCTCGGGGTGTTGGTGCTGGGAGTTGTAGTTCAGTAACCTGTGTCGGGAAGCCAGTTGCACTTCAACTTTCTATATCCCCTTAGTAGGGACTGCCATACAGCTCTCCCTGCCCTTTTAAAATTTGTAAAATTAACATGGTAATTGGGGTGTGGCAAAAAATTTTTGCCGCATCTACGCACGGAAAACAAACCATAATGCAGCCACACTCTCCTGTACTTTCCTAACAATCCGCTCTGGCTGGCAACAAAAATATTTTTATATTTTATGGTTGGGGGTCACCACAACATGAGGAACTGTATTAAAGGGTCACAGCATTAGAAAGGTTGAGAACCACTGCTCTAGTAACTGTTCTAAATTGAAAGATTAGTTGATGCATTTCTTATCTTTGTCTCTTCAATGCATAATCCTTGAGTGTCTAAAGACATCTGGTAGAATTGATACAATAGTTGCTAATATTTCAGAGATGCTGCTGAGAAATGTATCAACTAATGTTGCACAATTGTAACTGTTCAGAATCTGTGCCTGAATTACTGAGCTGCCAGACTCAAACACCAGAGACACAAACATTAAACAGGAACATTATTTTTCTTTTTTCAAGAATGAAAAAAAAGGGAAAGTAATTGAAAAAAGTCTTTATTTCTGGTGAACACTCTGAACACCTTCCTGACACTTTTTTTCAGTTCAGTTGTGAACAGCCTTTTAAATTGATTGTAGAAATAGAAAGTAGATTGGGTGATATGAATGAAACTTTAAGGGTAGGGACAGACAGGGAGATTGTCGCCTGGCGTTTTTAGCAGGCGACAATCTCCCCGAATTTCCTTCTCCCTGTCTGTCCCTACCCTAACAGAGCACTCCTTGAGGGCAAAGCACTGTACAGCAAAACAATAAATTAATAGTAACAAACAAGGGGTCATTGAAATAAATAGTAACAATAAGTGCATATTAGAAATACAATTCACATGAATATAAAATATAATTACAATACAGGTTAAGTGCTCAGTGTCCAGGAGACAAAAGTCCCATACCCTTGTAGGGCTTACAGTTTAAAAAGATAGATAGCAGGTTTAGCAATTGGCAAGTGAATTACATATTTTTGTAATGCTCCCCACTCAATAATTTGGTTTTGGCAATGTTCATCGATATTTTATTCACTGTCAGGCAAATTCTGCGCATATATAATTTAAGGCTTGGTGCTGTCTTTCCACTTAAAGCAGGGGTTCAAAATGCGGCACTGGATGGATATGAATGCAGCCCAGCTTGAAATGCTCGGTTCCCGAGGAAACGTCATAATAATATAATAATAATAATAAGTATATTTAATATCCGGGCATCCCATATTCCAGTGTATAGCTCCATCTGGTTATCCAACTGTTGTACTGTGTATTTTCTTTACTTTTACAAATCAAAAGTGTTTGTGTATTTCATGTGTGGCCCCAGACAATTTTTCTTTTTCCAATGTGGGCCAGGGAAGCCAAAAGGTTGGACACCCTTGACTTAAAGGAAAACTATACCCCCAAAATAAATACTTGAGCAACAGATAGTTTATATCAAATGAAGTGACATATTAAAGAATCTTACCAAACTGGAATATATATTTAAGTAAATATTGCCCTTTTACATCTCTTACCTTGAGCCACCATTTCATGATGGTCTGTGTGCTGCCTCAGAGATCACCTGACCAGAAATATTTCAACTCTAACTGTAACAGCAAGAAATGTTGAAGCAAAAGACAGAACTCTGTCTGTTAATTGGCTGGTGTGACCTAACTTTATAGTTTGTTTGGTATGTTTGTGTGCACCGTTGGATCCTAGGATCCCAGGAGGCTGTCCTTATTTTTTAAAATGGCAATTTTCTATTTAGGATTACCCAATGGCACATGCTACTAAAAAAGTATATTATTATGAAAATGGTTTATTTACATAAAGCAAGGTTTTACATATAAGTTGTTTTAGGCAATATCTTTCTATAGAGACCTACAATGTTTGGGGGGTATAGTTTTCCTTTAAAGCATGTGAACTGTGGTAGTGACTGTAACTATATGTGCAATACATCTATTTTAATTTACTTACTGAGATTATTTACCCCCAGAATGTTCTATCACTGTCAAAGGGGTTTTCTAGTATCTCATGTTGCAAGTTTTCTAAAATAATATTGCTCCAGAAGGGGTTTGCGAAAGGATGAGGAAAGGGGCAAGTTTGTCTGTTGATAAGCTTCTCTGTGTGACCACCATACATATTTATCTCAATAAATTTCCATGCTCCATTGCTCCTTTTGATTCCCGTCCCATACCAAGCCTGACAGAGCACTCGTGCCCCCAAGAAGACAGTTCTGCACTCCTACGCACATTTGCTGCACGGCTATGCTAAATACTGAAACAGCATGAGGCACATGTCATTAACAGTAATTAACTTAATGAAAGCCACCTGGCTTAAAAAAATAATTAATTGCGTGTAAATAATAAAGTTAGGCTGTAATTTATAGGTTTCTAAATCTGATTTAGCAGATAGTCCCAACAGGATTCACTTTAAAACATTCCTGAAATTGGTAATGGACATAAGGTTATGTTTCCGTGTAAACACTTAGTTACTCATGGCTTGATGAAGGGAAAAGGTGGACTGTAAGGTTTCAGGAGCCTTGATTGCCGAGTACCAGCCACAAATCATCTATATGCGGCGTGTGTTCTTTTAAGGTAGCATCATCTTCTCCATCTCCTTAAATTATACCAATATTTTGATAGATCTACTGTATGAACAATGGTGCTGCTAATACGAACGGGTTCATTTATTTTCTGACTATACTAGTTATCCAAACCATAGACCAAAAGGACAGGCACTCAGTGGAACAATCCTCCTCCCAGATATAAAAGAGTTAATTCGGAATCCATGACGCCGCCTTACGCATTTCGTATCAACGCTGATACCACAGACACAACATACAGAAAACACCCCAGCATATTTAAACGACCACCAATGGACTAACTGGATTAAATAATATACTGTTATGCAAATGACATCAAAAGTCCAGGTACCATTTTGGGGCTCTCAAATGTTCTCAAACAAAACTTTAAACATAAATCCTAAAATAATCTATCACATATATTCATGATATATTTTTATAATCTATCTTTTTTTTATTTTTAGAATTTGTAGATGGAAAGAATAAGTATTAGCTGCTCAAAGGTTATTAAAAGTAACTCGTAACGTCATACTCGTTATTCATGCCCAGGGGGTATATAGTGGCTAAAGTATAAATCCAATTTGTTTCTAGATAAAGCAATTTTTTTTTTGTTTATGTCACCCCGCTTTATTCAAAGAGAACTCTCCATGCCACAAATATTAAAGAAATCCAGATTATTATTACAACACTTATGGAAATGTTTAGCAACGTTCGTCTCAGTATTCTTTTTTACGTTATTAATATGTTCACGTGCAACTGGTGTGGGGAACGTATTGATGGCTGCATTTTTTACATGAAATGAGATAAATTGCGTGTATTGCAGTTAACATATTCTTTAATCTTGTAGGTTTTTTTAGTGTTGGAAGAAGAGAATTCATGGACATTTTATACATTTGTGTTTATGTATATCTGAAAAGGGCAACTAGGGGTACTCCTAATGTTGGTGAATGACAATTCCCAGCATCCCACTGAGAACACATGCAAATAATTATATAATAAATCTGTTTAAATATCTGATCTATTTCAACCCCAGAGAGATGGATACAACCCCTTGGTGGCGCTGTATCCTGCTGCACCTAATTACAGTTCCTCGCCTGGCCACAGGACACTGATCATACCGGGAACATTTTTTTATTTTTTATTATATAATTTTTTTATGGATAATTCGGTAATATTGAGCCTAGATTGCAAAGGTATTTTGAATTTAGTTTAGCGATCCTATAAAACTGATGAGAAACCCCATCCTGTGTTGCAACAGCTCTTGCCTAGTTTGTTTACGCATTTGTTTGGGTTGCAAATTAAAATGCGGCCTTCGTTAATCAATTGTGTGCGACTCTGCTTTTGTGTTCCGTTTGGCAAATGACAGGCCTCCTCGACCAAAAAAATGTTAATTATTCATTCTGCCTATGCCATACTGTAAAAGCAGATTTATTGGAATAGTAATTTGTTTTAGTTGCATGCACTAGGAAAATAGATCAGAAGTAATGAATTGTGTTTTAAGGCAGGGTGAGGTAGAGCTATCCACAGAGGACAATTGAGAACAGTAACAGTCATTTTTATCGATCGCCAAGAGAAGTTGTAGACTGCACAAACTGTCCCATGTCTCATCCTTAACCTATTAGGGGCCGGAGTTAGGTAGCCGGATCTGGGCCAGGTTTTGCGTATAGACTCTCTTGCTAATGTGTTAATCATGGATGGGGCTGAGAAAAGAGCAAGGCTGGAATTAAATGCAGACTGTGGGTAAATTCCTGTTGGACGAGCTGCTTTCCTTATTGCTTCCCTGCCAGGTGCCTGACGCTGAATTGAGTGCTGGATGGATGAAGCCTTGGAAATGACTGATTCCAAGAGAGAGGAGCCCTCCTGCTGGGAAAGTTTCTATTTTCAAAGCTCCGCCAGTTTCACTGGGAATGTTAAGAGTCCCATATGCTGCCACTGACACTGAGTTAAGCCCCCTCCTCCCTGGCTTTTTTCCCCCCCTTCATGCTACCCCTTAATAAGAGACAGCTACCAAAGAGGTTTCCCTTGCTGCTCGCAAAATGAATTTCAATATGTTGCCAATGAGCTAAGCGGCATGTTCCCAACTGCTAATGGAACTGAATTTCCATCCATTATTAATAGGAAATGTACTCTGTTTTCTTTTCAGCCCTCCCCTCCCTCCTGCTCCTTGTGTTTTACCAGCAGGACATGCCACAGATACAGCTTTGTAGGCCTGGGAAGTGAAAAAGGATCCTGCCAACACATGAGCCTGTTGTATCTGCTGTTCCCTCTTTCCCCGCTCCCTCTCGTCTTACTTTCCCACTTCCTTCTCATGTTTTCCCTCTCTGTAGTCTTCCTTGACTTCCTTTTCTTCGTTCCCTCTCTTTTGTTCCTTCATCTAACCTTTGTCTGAGGTGTCTGTCTGGAGCAACTTTAGCACACTTGTTTTTGTGTTCCCATAGATTACAGGACAGTGGGGCCTACCTTTGAAGCTGCCTAGCCTTTTGTCTCCCCCCATGCACTCCAGTAATTAACTTTGTCCATCTTTTATTTTGTTCCAGTCAATCGCAGTCCACTCTGCTGAGCATCTTCTCCCAGGAGTACCAGGTTAGAAGTTTTCTCCTTTGTGAAGCTTGACAGGTGCTTAATTGAATGATGAATGTCCCTTTATTTCTTTGTAATTGAACTGCCAGCCCGGTGATTGGTTTGGAAGATGTAAACCCCTTCACCCTCCCTGCACAGCTTTCTACTCCCTCCCCTTATCAAGCATAGCCTGATCCTGAGTGGATGCCTGCCAAGCTTTACCCATCCATCTGTCTAATAACATCTATCCTTTGCTTATTTGGTGGACCCGTAATAAATTATGCTAAACCATTATTATTCTGACAATAATAATTTCCCTGCGTTGCACCGTTCCGTGTGCTAAATGTTTGCTGACTTGCACTGTCAGGGCTACTTTCCCTCGCTGACAGAGATTATGATAAACGACCCTCTCTTGGAGTGGCAGAAGGCAAGAAAGGCAGAAAATGGAGTCATTTATCATCCAGTGACGGGTGTCACTCATATGGCAGCCCTCCAAGGAGCCGTCACCGTTGTGTGCGTTTTTTTTTTTCTTTCATTTTTTTTCCCATTTTTGATCTTTGTTTCTAAATGATTTTATTTTTTTTAAATTAAAATAAAAGTGAGTTTCTTCCAGTTTGGCTCTTAGCTGCAAAATAACACTAAAGAGGATGGATCTGAAAAAAGCACTAGGATGAAATGTAGGATGTTGTAGAGGCAGATCACTTTGTTTCAACCTCTCTCTGGCAGGGTTATTTGCACTCTATCGCCTGCATAATCAAAGCAGTAAATTATGATTAAAGTACCGCTCTGCTCTTGCATACAAGGTGTCACTACACTAGCCTTAAACCTGCCTTTTTGTCTTTGTTGCCCTGCACTCTGTGTCATAGCTTCACAAGATTGTATCACATTACATATGCACATGCCATTATTCTAGATTGCTTGATAAAGTAACTGCCCTGTAGTAAAGCTGAGCGGTAAATTCACTTGTTTGGGATAAATTTAATAGAGATTCGTTGGAGATACCCTAAGCATAACGTGGTTCCGTTTTTCTTTGGACTGCAAAACCTACAGAATATTCATTACCTCTTTTAAAATCATGCACTGTTTTTGCTGACATGGACACTGGCTAGAATCTGATTTGTTGTATTTGTTCTACATTCTTTCAGTGTAGCATTGAGACCGCCTGTTTGGTTTTTTTTTTGTCTTTGTTTTTAGAAACTGATCAAGAGGACACATGCCAAACACCACACTCCTGAGGCCGTTGAAATGTACTATGCCAGGTGTGTTGCCCTTCTTGTCCCAAAAAATTGTAAATCTAAAAAGCTAATGCAGTAATGTGTAAATATATATCTTTTTTTTTTTTTGATTCTGTGTCTTGCTTTATTTATTTAAAGAACAAAAGTAACTGGACAGTAACCAGTGATTACATTTGCTTACCCTTTACCACAGATTGGTGTAGCTCCTCTTTAAACCTGGCCAGGGTTACTTTCCTACAGAGTACTGTGCCAATATCTTTTGATTACTTCCAGGTATCCCTTGCACCACCACAGACTTACGGGCTGTACAGACATTTTTAGATGAAGCAAATCTACTAAAGAAAAAATAAAAGGAAAAATTGCACAATAGAAGTGGCTGAGTATAAAAAAAATATTAAGTCAACCTGGTATCGGGCATTTATTTTCCTTGGGAATCTGGTTAGGTCACTCACTATTTAATGTTTTTTGCATGTTGTTTAATGAAACAAGAGTAAAGTTGATTCTGTACTCCCATGGAGGCAGTTTTTAGGAGTTCAGAAGGGATCCAAATTTCCATGTGTATTTTGGCTAGGGTCGCCACCTGGCCGGTATTTTACCGGCCTGGCTGGTAAAAATGACGGTTGATTCCAATGTTATTAATAGGGAAAAAAGCTAAATATATAGGAAGGCCGGTATTTTTTTCCAGAAAAGGTGGCAACCCTAATTGTGGCCTGTATTTGAATTATTGTTTCTTCAAATTTCCCTGGTTTAGTCATTCTAGAGAGAGCACTGTACTGCATATGCACCCAGCTTCAACCAGCTCTTGGAATACCTGGGAACAGTCAAAAGATGGCAGAATTCTATAGGAAAGTACTTCAGGCCTACTTGTTTTTTTTAAAGAAGACGTCCACTGTCTTGGAGTAAAAGGTGATCCCCAGAGGAGGCTTACAAATTGTCATCCCCAGTTACTTTTTTTGCATTTATGTACAGGTTTGGTATCTGCTATCCTGCTCTCAGGACGTTGGGTTTACCGATTAATGGATTTTGACCCCTTAAGTCTTCTAGAAAATCATGTAAACATTAATTAAACCTAGTAGGCTGGTTTTGCTTCCAATAAGGATTAATTAGATCTTAGTTGGGATCAAGAACTGTTTTGTTATTACAGAAAAAAGCATTTTTAAAAATCTGGATTATTTGGATAAAATGGAGTCTATAGGAGGCGGTATTTCCATAATCCGGAGTTGTCTGGATAACGGGTTTACAGATAATGGTTCCCATACCTGTATTGAGATATAGATATATATATATATATATATATATATATATATATATATATATATATATATATATATATATATATATATATATATATATATAGATATATATATATATATATATATATATATGCGCCTAGGTTAAAAAGAAAGCTGTCTACATATAGCTGTCTTCATATAGCATGGTTTCTTCTAATGTCTGTAGCCAACAATACAATGTTATAATAGGCCGCTGCAGTTGTGCTGCCAAAGCTGTGCCTATAGAAGTGCACTAGAAACATGTGTTTTAAGAAAGACTTGTTACTGTCGAAAGTAACCGTTTACTGTTGTATAACTAATTGCCTTTTTTATTTAAGGTATTTGAATGAGGCAGCCAAAGACCCAAAGGTGCCTATCCTATTGAAGCTAGCTAACGAGGTGAGAATTTATTAAGCAACTTTAAGTCTAAGATTTAGGGCCTCTGCTCAAGTACGCCATATTGATGTTTATTTCTACATTTGTCTAACTGGCATTCTAGCAGATACATTTACAAGCACAGTATGTAGTGCATTGGTTCTCAAACTGGAAGGCCTGAAGTAGTAACTGGAGACTCAGTCTGTGGTAGGATCGGGGGAAAATGCTTTATTTGCTCCTTTAGAAAGCCCAACCTGGGTTGGTTAGTAAAAACCTGCTTGCCATCCTGGATCTTTTTGGAACTATCCTTGATGAATGATACAGCAATGTTTCCCTATATCTGTAATCTTATGTTGGTGGGCTCTAACATCAGGTTGGCCCTCCATGAGGTTTGAACTGAAAAAAACATTCCTGTGTATATTGCGTTAAAAGGCAATAAAACTTTTTTTAGGTGTATGTGCCTTTAAATTCACGAGGGTACATTGCAGAGCACTAAATATCTGTTTTCAAGAACTATAGGCAACCACTTTGTTAATAAGGTGAGATAATTCATTTTATGGCTATGGACAATGTTTAGGCTGTTCCTAAAACTACAATGCTATTGACTATCTGTTCAGCACACTGTCTCCACGTAGAGAAATGGCTTCCAGGCTAAAGTCGTGTTCTGGGCCAATCAGAATAACTGTCTGGATTCGCTGGAAGATTCTGGAAGCGGACTTTATTACAGCTGTAAATATAAATAATGTGCAGAGGTTTATTGAATAAAAACATCATAAAAAGTGCATATCTGCAGCCAGCCGACAAAAATAATATGAAGTCCGCCTCAACAACTCTAAAATATTTATGTATCATAATAATAAATGTGCAATATTTTGTCAGACCTGTTTCCTTGTCAATTCTTCAAGAAGTATAATGTAATGGCTGTAAGAGCTTACAAACACTGAACTACCATTAACCCACTTATTGCCACAGAACGTTGAATGGTCCAGTGTTGCATTATAACGAATTTAAGTATTTCCATGTCAGGCTGTTATGGGATTTATACTGTATGAATATTGTTCTGCAGGTTGCATTTCCTAGAATTTATATCCTCAGACACTATTTAGCATGGAATCTATAATTTCTTAAAATCCTAAAAAATTCTAAAGGTAGCTTCTTTGTTACAGAACCTGTTTTCATCTATACAGACATGTTATCAGTAAATTCTAATCTGTTTTGCCAGGCGAAAATGTATATTATGTACTGTGATGATTTAAACTGTGGGAAAGAAGAGATATCTGCCAAAGGTGCCACATGAGTGACTGAATAGTGTTCAAATTGCAGATCTAAAAGTTAAAGCATCACACTGACATGACATATTACATGTTTGTAACAAAACTGAGGGTTTTATTCTTAAACCAGTTTTATCACTGTACACCTCTGGTTATGCATAAGGCTGCTCCAGATCTACTATATTTCTAAGCTTCTTTAGTGGCCTATTTTAGTTGCTGTATGATAACAGAGAGAGACATTGCAGACTCCAAAAACATACAGGCAGGTTAATTGGCTCCTGATGAAATTGACCCTAGTATGTGTCAATGTGATAGGGACCTGAGATTGTAAGCTTCCTTTGGGCTCCCAATGTGAATGATGAAGTATCTCTGTAAAGTGCTGCAGAATATGTCAGCGCTATATAAATAAAGGATAATAATTCCCAGTCGGGTCAGAGGAATTGGTGTGGCACCCCTTTTATATTTATTCCTGCAGTGACTCTGGAAAGAAGAATTAATGAAGACGGGAGTGTGTATAACCCTTATTGTTTCTTGGCCTAGATTCCTTGATTTGGCCTAGTGTTCTATTGTGTGGCTTCTATGACATGTTAGGACTTAGTCTAGAAACATTAGAATTGACAGTAAAAGGCATCATCAGCAAATTAGATGGTTATGGTCCTAGCCTGCTGGAGAAGATTCAGACAGAGAATTCAGGGAACGGAAGGACCCTGCTTTACGGTGCAGGTATTCAATGTGTCCTTTCATCCTGATGCCCGGGATATCTGAGAACTGTTCCCTGCTGAGTTCAGTCTGCAGTAATTGATGATCCACACGAGCACCATTATAAAAGCAGGGATAAGCTGCTCTGAAAAGTAGAACCGACCTAGAGATGTATAACCTTTTGTAACGCTTTTCAAAGATGTATAACTCTGTGTAATGTGTACTGGAACTGGATGGCCAAACAGATAAAGGTAAAAGGAGCACACACAGGGTACATTTATATTGATGATAGGTGTACTGCTATGCTTGACACAAATAAACACATAATTAATAAGGTATCTGATTTAACAAAGAATCTTGGCTGTCTGGCTTTTAATTTCTGTGCTGCACATTATAGGGCTAATTTACAAACACAAGTGCACAGCTCAAAGTTTCATCTGTTTGCATTCTGGTCATAAAGGCATTTGTATCTATACATACTTCTTTTACTTTGCACTTTGCATTTTAAGCACCTTTGCAGAATAAGGTGCAAAATAAAAGGCTCATGAACAGAAAGAAGCTAAGGAATTCACACCTTCCTTTGTATTGTATAACATTATTTGTAAAGTGCTGTTAAGGAGCCACAGCGCTGTACAGTGCATACAAGTACAATATATAAAAGTATACATGGGGAAGACAAATCACAAAATTAATATATACAGAATCATAGGAGAAAGAGCTTAAGTGCTCTGTGGTAAGAGACATATTGGGAAGGCGGTCCCTGCCCCATAGAGCTTACAGTCTAAAACGTGCACATGGTAAGGCATAGTCAGCAGGCAGAAACTAGGCTAATGTTTTAGTGCTCTAAAAGGTAGGCTCTCCTTAAGGAGATATCATGTTCAAGGCTTCCCTTTGTATGATGCTTCTACATATGCAACTAACTTGCATAGTCTTGCAAAAACTTGAGATTTGTCCAAAACAGCCAGTTGATTTTGTATATCACTTTATGAACCATTACCTAAAATAGTACCGCAGACAGGCATTATACAGTGCAGGGTATGGCACAATGTGAACTCGTGTATAGGCAGCATACAGTGCTAGAGGTAAGGCCCTACATCTTCACACTGGTCATCGTACAGTACATAAAAATTAACTTTGTGCATAATAATAACCACAGGCAGGTCAGCATGCACATCTGCAGTATAATATGCCAGTATACTGTGCATATGATCAGAAAAAACCACACACGTTAGTACTGTAAGTGGTACTTGTGTTTTCTTTTCCCAACAGCAGTATACAGATTGGCCCTTGGATGTCCATCCCATTTCTGCTAGGGCCCTAATACACCATTAAATTATGCCAACTTTTTAACATTGAATCCGGAGAGATGACACTGGTTTACTCTGTTTCTATAAACAATTGGTGATCAGAAAATGCCATCCTGCATAATATATTAACTGCTTGATATGCAAAAATAGAATGCATAATGATCAATTTTATTTATCTGAGCAGGCACCTGCAGCTGACTACAGCAGAATTCCTGTCCCTTTTATATATAAATATACCCACAGTGTTCAATGTCCAGGTTGTATGGGTTGTGCACTAATGGAGCGCCCTGTATATTCGCTCCATGTGCAAATACCCAAAAGCAATAGCAGACTGATTCATGAGTATTAGGTATAGTTTTACCAAAACAAAAACCTTTTTTTTTTTTTTTTTGGTTAGTTTTGTTTATTGTTTGTAAATGACTTCCTTTTCCACCCACCATGTTCATTTTTGTCTGTCTCTCCTAGCCCTGTGGCTTGTTGTGAGAGTTTCCTAATGCATTAGGGAAATGTTGCAATAACCAGTAGCACATTATTACTTCCAAACAATCAAGCTGCCATTTTTATATGATACTTAATATTTAAATGACACCTCGCTGCATCTGCTGACGATTGATGTAACGGCGCTACTTTATGAGTCAATATATATTTAATCAGTGGAAACTGTAAAATCTGATGAGAGATGTATAACATAGTGGCAGGGTATGGTTGCAGAAGGCCAGTTAAAGCTGTAGCTCTGTGCCATGTTGCTATTTTGCATGCAACTGAACACATACACCGTATTTTTTTCCTTGAGCTCCTGTATATATTTATCTTTATGCACACACAGGGTAGTCTTAAAGCCTTGAGTCATGTTATATTTCTAAATCGGAAGAAAATGCAGAAATCACAAGATTAAATCCCATTGTTAGTTTTAAGGTGCACAAGATGCTATGGGGCAGTATTTGTAAAAATAAAAAAATTATATTATGAATATGAAGTGTAGCATAGCATAGGTTTGTTGCTTCTGGTGGTTTGTGAGAGTTTACAGAAAAGATAAGGGGGCTAATTTTAGCCGTCATTAGCCGGATTTGTCCTATGAACAAGCTTTGATTAATTACACTTTCAAACCCTTCTTACTCTTGAATAAATGTATAGGATTTGCTTAGGATCCAGTAATTGTTAACCAGATGGTATGGGTTTGACTCCCAGTGGCGAAAGCTTGTTGGGTAGACTAAATGGTTTTAACCTTGAAAATGTCACAAAACTGCCATCTGCTTTAGGTGTAGGCTTCCATTGTACCTTAGAAATGCCAGGTATACTAAGTTAAAAGGGTGAAGTCGACAAATTAAAAAGTGTTTGTATGCAACGAAATGCATGGTTTTGCATTGTCGGACTATACACAAAAGCATGGTGGGTGTGAACATTTATATACTGTTTAAAAAGTACGCATTTTAAGGTTATTGGGTACCACAGCAGTATGTGGTTAGATGCAGAGTTGGGTATAACGTGTTTGCAGGTAATGTAACCGTGGCAAACTCATTGGCTTCCTACAGAAGAATCCATCACACAGGATTGTTTCAATACTAGGAAAGAGAGGTGCCGTAAGTCTTTGTAAGCATTAAAGACCCAAACAAGTCAGGAGCCCTCAAATCATTTCAAAGCATTTTGCCTAGTTTATAAATCAAGATAAAAGGATAGTGTGATTATTATCCACAAAGAGCTGTCAAGAGTGTGGATATGTAAGCGTTCACTGTCTCTTTTATGTTAATACTTCCAAAGGAGTATTCAACAGTTGAAGTGTTTTTGAGGAAGAGGAGTAGATATTGAGTGTAAGGCAGGAGCTGAGTCTTCCTCAGTCAGTGTGTGTTTTTTTTTCTCTTCTTGTTCCCTTTTCATGTCAGGTAAAACTGTGAAGACACTTAATGTTTTGGCATACTCCATTTACAATATGATTTACTTGGATTTACAGATATAAGGTTCATTTAATTGAAGGTTGTAGCAAGGGACGGTCACTTTCTGATAGTGTTTGGCCTTGCCCATTTCAAGGCATATGTTTGTGACTGGTGGAATGAACTATAACCACTGTGAATCTAGGTTTAAAGGGGTTGTTCACCTTTGAGTTAACTTTTAGTATAATGTAGAGAGTGATATTCTGAGACAATTTGCAATTAGTTTTCATTTTTTATTGTTTGTGGTTTTATAGTTATTTCGCTTTTTATTCAGCAGCTCTCTAGTTTGCAGTGTCAGCTATTTGGTTTCTAGGGTACAAATTACCCTAGCAACCCTGCATTGATTTGAATAAGAGACTGGAATATGAATAGGAGAGGGACTGAATAGAATGATAAGTAATAAAAAGTGGCAATAACAATACATTTGTAGCCTTACAGAGCATTTGTTTTTAGATGGTGTCAGTGACCCCCATTTGAAAGCTGCAAGGAATCAGAAGAAAATTGCAAATCATTAAAAAAAAAAATAATGAAGACCAATTGAAAAGTTTCTTAGAATTGGCCCTTCTACAATATACTAAAAGTTAACTTGAAGGTGAACCACCCCTTTAATTCCTCAACATGTCATGTTTTACATCTTATACATATGCCATGTCTAACTCAGTCTTGCCAGTTTATGGAGGTTGTTGCTGGTATCACTACTAAAAATCATGATAGTTCTGATGCCACAGCCCATTGCATCGTAATCAGGTTTTCAAACCAGCCACATCTGCTCCAGTCTTACCATCTTAAACCTTTCTCCTCGCTGCTACTTAACTATGAAATTAGTTAACTAAATTTCCCTCTACAAAACTAAACTCAAGGGTGCAAATTCACTAAAGCACAAAAATACGCTAGCGACCGCTTCGCCGGGCGAATTCCTGCCAGACTACACAAATTCACTAAGATGGGAATTTGCGTTCAGAGCGGCGAACGGTAGTGAAGTAGCGCTACCATTACTTCGCCAGGCAAAGCACATTTACGCTAGCGATGCCTTGTTTGCATACGGCGCGAATTTAAACGTATAATAGAGGTATATGTAACAGCCACTAAATTACACTAAACAAGCCCAGGAAAACTTTAATAAATAAAATAAAATTGTTCTATTGACTGAAACATGTGCCCACTGTATAGTTGCCATATGCTAGGAAATGTAGAGGGGAAGGAGGGTAACCCCAAAAAAAATTTCGCTCTTTTTCAGACTATCACCCTACAAAAGGTAAAAGACGCCAGCGTTTTTTGGGACATAGAAAAAAATTGCAATTTTTTTTTCAAACTCCTATCTTTTGTATTGTACTTCGGCAGGTCTTACTACTTAGCTAGCAAATTTTCGCCAGGGACACTCTTAGTAAATCGGCGAAGTTGTGAATTGACATCACACTGGCGAATTAGCGCTAGCGTTAGATGCTTCGCGCTTTAGTGAATTTGCAGCAAGGCCTAACACTTGCACAGTAAACTTCACATTAAACATTAGGGCTAGTCCACATGGGAAGATTCAGGGAGGCAATTTCGAGAGACTTGTAAAGTTGCCTGCACCTATTCACACGCGCTGCTGCGTTTTTCTATTTTAGCAGGTGTGAGACATGGGTAAGCAATTCAGGGAGATTAGTCGCCCCAAAGAAGTGGCGATTAATCACCCTGAATCTTCCCATGTGGACTAGCCCTTAAACTTCACCTCCCTGACCATTGTACATGACAGAATGTAAGTAACCCACCTAGTAAGTCTTCTGTAGAGTAGGGTTCTAATTCATCCTGTCTTTTACAACACCTTGTAACTATGCATATTTAATTTACTGCACTTTTTTGTTTCCCCTGTTTGTAGTATTAATATACTATAAAATGTACAGCTCTTTATATATAACGCTATACATGAATATTTTCCCCCCAGTGCATCCATTGTAAAAACCATGTAAACAGGTGCATGAAACTCTTCTTATCTGCAGGTTTCATTGAATTCAGTTCACAGTGGCACTAGGATTGAAATAAAGTCATGATAAAATGCAGCTCCTTTTGACAATCTCAGTTGTAGACCTGTGTCAATAGCTGCAACTTATGCAGTGCTTAATAATCCAACCAATCATTTTTAAATGAACAGTGCATGTGGGCAAGAATGTATTTTTACTGCAAGTATTTCACTGTTATTCTAGAGCTTGACATACATGCCATGTACTGTGAGACTTGTAAATGTTGAACTGGTCTTTCAGGTGGATTTCTCCCCAGCACTTATGGCACGGACAGTATTAGAGAGGTTCCTTCAGGATCATGATGGTCAACCACGTGAGTCATTTTCACCATAGAACTCCTTGTACTTTGTTGTCCTTGTAATCCTACAGTTTGTGACCTATGGCTTTATCTACAATATGAAAGGAATTCTTATAACGGTCCACTGCAAATTAAAGAGGCTTATCAATAGTGTAAAGCAGATATCTGTATAGTGATTGAATTCTACTTTGAGTTTGTTAGGGAGATGTACCCTTTAATGTCCATTGCTGTGTTAAACCAATGGCTGAGCCTATAAATGGCGTCTTACTTGCGATTACCTGAGGGCTTATAAGGAGACTATGTGAACCAGATGGGGACGTACACTGCACCACTTATACTCATCTGTGCTAGGATTCCATTTTAGATGGCCACGCAATGCTCCTAATGAATTTAAAAACCCTCCAGTCTTCCAGTGTCGGCGTGCAGAGTAGTCCAATAATATGGTAAGCTGTTGTATGGCATTGTAAGATAAACAATGCAAGGAATCTGACATAGAATGCACACAAAAAAGTAGGTATAAGAGGGATTGATAGAGTTGGAAAGGTGGATGTTGGTGGTTTGGTAGAAAATTTGACTATAAGCAACCCACACAAAATCAGGGTGTGAACAGAAAGTGAAAGTAGGAATCTAGCTTGGAAGCTAATGTTTTGTTGCTGTGTACATCCGTCTCCGGCACACCACTTACTTGAAACTTAAATGGTGCACCGGAGGAAGGGGTTGTCCCCGAAAGCTTGTGCCACATCTGCTGCAATAAAATGCTTTAAAGGCCGGAGCATAAAGTGTGCTTTTTCAAGAGATTTCTGTGTAAGTTAAATCATTTTATAAGGATTTCACAGCGTTTCCAAACTCCGAATAGAAGGTACTAACTCTAAATTTCAGTACAGACCCAAAAAGTATTCCCTGTATACATATCCCACTAACTATGAGTGAAAAAAAAGTTTTTGTGTTATCATTCATATTCTCTGAAAAATAGTTAAGAAATCCCAAATTCTTCCAAGGTATAAGTGTGTAACTTATGAGCACAACTGTATAGGATTCTTTCCACAGTCTTTTTAGCAGTTTGGGGCACATGATTGAACTACAAAATAAACATAAATAAACGTGGTTGTGTTTTCTAGCCTAGTTATTACAACGTGTGTATTTTATATATATATATATATATATATATATATATTTATTTATGCAGTGTATCCCTGAATCAGAAAGAATAGAAATTAAATAGATGCACTAGTTATATTAAAAAGGACATGTATGGGATGCCTTGTATGAAAACCCATTTTCCACAAATCTTCAAATTACGGGAAGGCCATCTACCAATAAGTGCATTTTAAGCAAATTTATTCCGATTTTTAAATAATAATAAAACAGTAGCTTGTACTTGATGGTACCTAAGTTGCAAAACAATCCTATTGGGTATACATAATACCTAACACTTAAGGTGTGGTGATCAAAATTATGTAAAAATCTCAGAAAAGCAGACTTTCCGGATAAAAGATCCTATCAAACCTTGTTTAGCGCTAGTCTAAACCCTGGCTACCGGTAGCCAAACCCTGGCTACAGTAAGTAAAGCGACAGCATTTACAAGTCTTTGAATTAAACATTTTTTATTTCTTTTTACTTTTTTTTTACTCTGTGAGATGCAGAGACCTCCTACAGGAGCAAGTAATCGGTGTAATCTAATTTTTTTTTTAAACAAAGCCCTATAATATACATGTATCCATTACTATATTTTCTGGGTATGTTATTTTCCCCCGTTCACTTTTTTTTTTCGCAGTCCATTCATCACAAGGGCCAGACCTACATTTATATATGGAAATATCCCCCGTGCAACTGTAACCAGAAATAAAATCTATTTATCATTAAATGCTTTTGTTCTGCTTGCGAGTTCTCGGCTGGTGTCGTTATTTTGTCCTTCCGCCCTGGAATCCTTCTGCCACACAGCTATGTCAGTGCTGGGGAGAGGTAGGAGGAAATACTCTGCTGCTACTAATAATAATAAAAAAATAAAATGAGAGGAGATGAAAAGAGCAGCGCTGCAGGAGGAGGTTCAAACTTAAATTAATTTGCTACTGAAAAAATACATTTTGTTATTTTCTCCGTGTCAACTGCATGATTAAAACTGGCTGTTAAGTGAGCTCAGGGGATCTTCTCGTAAAAGATTTATGAGTAATGTTCAGTGCAATATTCAAAGTGAGCCATGAATATCAGGGTAATTGCTCTCTCTGCTGCTTCTTTTACTAGGCACGAGTTTGTCAACTACGCCATAAATATTTGCC
Organism: Xenopus borealis; assembly: GCA_024363595.1. Lineage (NCBI taxonomy): Eukaryota > Metazoa > Chordata > Amphibia > Anura > Pipidae > Xenopus > Xenopus borealis. The sequence goes on along the minus strand of CM044445.1, from coordinate 96,724,475 downwards.
TAGTCTGGTGAAAAAAAGACAGTTCTATCGCCTGCATTTTTTATTACCTGGTGTTATGTTTACCTTTGGAGTCCCGCCTTTAGGCACATAGGTAATCTAACAATAAAGAAAAGAGACAGCCAACGATTCTGCGTGGATTTCATCTCTTCGGCTTTCTTTTTTAGTGCTGTTACACCGTGCTGCTTTTAAGGAACCGTTGTAGGCTTCAGCGTGAAAAGTTAAAGCCTGCCACTCGGTGCATTAGTGCTGTTAACGAGCAAATGCAACTGTCAGTTTTAACTACAACTCCCAGAATGCCTGGCAGTAGAACTACAAAGGTTGAGGTGCACAAACCTGAGAATGCAAAGGCTGCATTGGGGTTTAAAGGCAGTTAAATGTTTTTATTTACATAGTGTCATAATGAAACAATAATTTAAAAATAAATCTCAATATTTCTATGTTCTGTATATTCTATATTACCCTCCATTTAAATGATTAGATGGAGAGGAATAGATTCCTGTGCATTTCTGGACATTTTCATCGTTGCAGGGTTAAGGTGGGTTATGAATAAAGAGAGTAAATAGAGATAACGGCCAGAGGCCTCTTCTTGTAATCGCCGGTGCTGCGGCCATGACCCGGTGTTTCGTTGGGAAGTTATGTACATCTATATCTCTTTGCGTTCTCCTCTTTTGACACGGTTCCTTGTAAAGATGTGGGAATATAACATTTTATGCCCAGCATGCTGTAATGCGCCGACGCTTTGTGAGCAAATCACATGATGTCAGAACAGCATGGCTTTCGATTTAATCAAGAAAGAGATTAAAGTGAATGTGTCTCCGCTCCCTCCCTCCCTCTCCACAAGTCTGCCGCAGCATAGCCATTTGTCAACGTCAGTCGGTCTGATTGCTTTGGACCTACTGTTATCCGACTGCCATCAGCCAGCACAAGGGCAAAGCAGGCAGATTAGCCCATATAAGACCCAGTAAAGCAAAATTCATTGAGTGGGGTAATTGCAAAGTTAATAGACTGACCATATATATATATATATTTTATGGCTATTACTCTATTCGTATACACTCCTGGATTCAGTTGTCCTTTACTGCCACCGTGTATATGTGCATGTATGTTTATTTATATATTTATATATATATATATATACATATATATGTGTGCTTATAGATCATTGTTCATTTCCTTTCATGCGTTCAGTTATTAATATGCGTGCATATAATTTTTCATTACCCTTCATTCGCCCAGTTATTGTATTGTTGATACTGTGCTCTTTTTTTTTTTTTTTTT
>CM044445.1:96679515-96716466 GCA_024363595.1 Xenopus borealis | reverse complement strand
GCAAAAGAATAAGAAATCAGGAAGGGGGCAAATAGTTTTTCACACCACTGTAGGTGCCTGATTTAGGCCGAGTAAATCGGATTTAAATGCAGTTTTCAATTTTTTATACATCTCCCACTCTGAAAATGCCAGTTGCAATTTGCACCCGAATTGTATCAAAACTCAATTGTATTTGTTTTGAGACATGGGAAAAGTACTTAATTATAGGGTAAAATGCACTCTATATTGCACTTTACACACTACTTTCCTGTACAGTGACAGAGATATAAAGTTAAAGGACAAGGACCCAGGGGATGACTACCAATAGGAGTGTTTCCCCACCAATATGGATTCATGCTGCTTAGTTACCATCAAGTACAAGCTTCTGTTTTTTATTCCAGAACAAAAAGAACAGGAATGCATTTTCGCACAAGGGGGCCCGTACCTGTAAAGAATTTACTAAATCTAATCTAGTTCTTTAATCTGATTTAGTAAATCTGTTTAAATAATTTGGCGACTGGGGAAATTTTCACTGGAATCCTGTAATATTACTACTTTATTACTAAGTCTTTGTGGAAGTTAGGTTGCTCCCATAAAAGAGCAGCAGACTTGACTTTCAGTGCTCCATAAAGTTGCCATTATTAAGTGCTCCAGTAGCTTAGGAAATATAGTAATTTTAATAAAGTAAGTGACAAGTTATAGCAGTGGTTCTCAAAATGTAGCCTTCCTAGGTAGGGTGTCAAAAGAACTGGAAAGACCAGTTTATTCTCATGGTGATCTCTTTAACCATATCAAGGGGACCATTTTCTCATGTATTTGTAATCTACTTATGAGTTAATGCAGGGATCCCCAACCTTTTTTGCTCGTGAGCCACATTTAAAAAAGAGTTGGAGAGCAACACAAGCATGAAAAAATCCATGGTGATGTCAAATAAGAGCTCTGATTGGCTTTTTGGTAGCCCCTATATGGACTGGCAGCCTACAGGAGAGAATGTTTGGCAGGACATCTGTTTTTTATGCAACCAAAACTTGCCTCTAAGCCAGTAATTCAAAAATAAGCACCTGCTTTGGGGCCACTGGGAGCAACATCCAAGGGGTTGGAGAGCAACATGTTGCTCGCGAGCTACTGGTTGGGGATCACTGAGTTAATGAGACCTTAACAAGTCCTGGACTCAATTGTGTGTTTTTTTTTTTATAATAGTGTAAAAACTCCTGAATTATGGTTATTTCTCTTTGTCATCTACTTTCTGGCAAAGTAATTTGCTGGTTGGAACATTGTACATTTTGCAATATACAAAATTACCCTTATAAGCATGTGTCTTTAAAGGATCTGACATTCCACACTTAAATTAAACAGCTGATAAAATACACATGCTGCAAGGTTGATTAGTTATTCAGATGTGCACGGTTTTGCTCAAAATATTGTATTTTTGACAAAGGCACATGTTCTGATTTAAAAGATATTATGTAGAGAAAAATGCACCCTCTATTGTAAATTTGAAGGATACAGGTACAGGAGCTGCTATCTGGAAAACAATTATCCAGAAAGCTCTGAATTATGGAAAGGCTATCTCCCATAGACTCCATGTTAATCAAATAATAAAATTTATTTTTCTCTGTCATAATAAACCAGTACCTTGTACTTGATCCCAACTAATATATAATTAATCCTTATTAGAGACAAAACAAGCTATTGGGTTTATTTGATATTTAAATTCATTTTAAGAAACCAGAAATCCAGAAACCCCCAGATCCCGATCACTTTAAATAATACGCGCCACACCTGTGTTAGAAGTTATTGAGGAGTTCTGTAATCACATAAATGTATGAGCTTTTATACCAGACCAGGTGCTTTTATACCACTCATAGAATTCCTAGATGAGAAAATCTCCTATTTTACAACAGGAGGTACTTTAGTCATGAGACACATTACATCACCAAGCACCAACTATATATAACTGATGACATCACTAAGCTTTATTAATAAGGACCTCATTAACAGGATATTTATAGATGCATTCTACAACATGCAGTTGAACTAATGTTAATAAATCCATCTTGGACTTTTAATAGAAACTAACACCATTATCCCTTTAACTGTAGACACACAAAAAGGATTTCTTTATACAGCATTTTGTGTGAAGAAACACCTGTTTAAATGGGTGATTACTAAGGATAAGGATAAGACGGCAACAACATGGTGGATATACCTGAATTCAAACCCCTATTCATTTCATATGCATTAGGACATGCCCCTTTGTCATCAATATAAGAGACTGTTTCCCTATGGGTGTCAATTCATATCTGCAATTAATACTGGTTTTTAAACCAGGGCAATATGTAGCAATCATCAGAGCTGATAAAGCTATAATCAGGAGTATACGTTATAACCGTACTATCAAATAAAATGCTATACAGAACTTCCTACCCCTAAATATTGTAGATGTTACCTCCTATTACCAAAAACAAATGTATAGGAATGCACTGTGATTTATGCTAACTTAGACTCTAAGCTCTTCATGACCGGAAGCTCCTTTCTACTGTGTCTTATACCACAATGCAATACATCACTGTAATTATACATATTTTCAGTATTAATCTTAATACTTGTCCACTCTGTGTGTACTTTTGTGTAGTGTTAGATTTTACAGCACTGCGTATCCGTGTAGCACTTCATAAATAAAGTTATTTACACGCACATACATTAATCACGGTCTCCGTATGTGATACAGCATTTCACTTGTTTTAGTGTCTTCGTAATAAGACCCTAATTAGTTATGCACTGACTAATGGTACAGCTAACAAATCTAATGACCTTAATGTAGAACAGTTATGAGGAGCCAGAGGATATCACATCGGGTCAATCTGAATGCTGATCAGGTCTTGAAATTTGTCCTATTATAAAAGCTGATTGTTAGCGGCTAAACTACACTCCAAGGGGCGGATTTATCAAAATGTGAGCTTAGAGTTTAGTAAATAAAAACTCCCACAATTCTAAAATGCCATAGGTATGAATAGAATGTGGGTGAGTTTTTATTTATTAACGTCTAAAGCTGACATTTTGATATATCTGCCCACAAGTGTTGGCTTCTTTTATCTAGACTGGTATCGTAGTTTTTCTTTTTACCACATATAACCATTGCAAGTCTTTACATCCAGACCTTTGCAGATTTTTATTTCTAGGCAACATTTTAAAAGGACAAAGAGATAAATAGAATATTTCAGCTGGAGACATAAGAGAGTAAGCGAGCAGACCAGCATATGGAATGACTAGACTATTATTTGGTTATCTTAAATGGTGAAAACACATGGGTAAATGGAGCCTGATTGAACATATGCATATGTATGTACACAGAAATTATGCACGCAATTATGTATAATTTATATTGATGTATGAAGTTATATCTCAATCATCTTGTGTTATTACTCCCTCACCTAAGGCATTTTATTTCCATAAGTCACGGCAGGAGATATTTTACATCTCTGGTTGGAACCTGGCAGGGACAGCCACCACTGCATGGTTTTGTAAGATCCAGGTGCAGGCCTTATTTACATCCCACCGTGCTCTCTCTTCCTTTAAATCTAGCTCCTGTGGTTTGTCATCACTACAATGAAGATTCTGTAGAACGCAGTGATTTATAAATATATATATATATATATATACACAGGTGTTGCTGTGCTGTGTATTCAAACTTGCCTTTATAATGCAGTCATAAATAGCAGCTCATATGCGCCTCAGAACATAGCTTTATTGCAGCTATACAAAAATATGACTTTAAAGACAATGGATGACATGAAACAGCTGCACTAGAAGAACAGTAAACTGTCTCCTTTATATATTTTTCAAAACCACCAATTTGCTCCAAATTTTTTAAGCTTTTTATTATAGACAGTTGCATCCCGACAGAATTTCAAAGACTGCAACATACACCCAATTTCCTGGGTAGTAGAAGACATGTAAATATGAAAGATGGTACAAATTATGCCAACAGGGCTTTGAATGAGAACTAAACCCTAAAAATGAATAAAATACCACATTTTATATAATGACCTTATTGCATCAGCCTAAAGTTTCAGCTTTTCAAAAGCAGCAATGATCCAGGACTTCAAACTTGTCACAGGGGGTCACCATCTTGGAAAGTGTCTGTGACACTCACATGCTCAATGGGCTCAGAACAGCTGTTGAGAAGCTAAGCTTAGGGGTCGTCACAAATTATCAAACAGAAAATAAGGTTACTGTAATATAAGATGATGCTACAAGGCTGATTATAAAGGTCTAAATAATACCTGTTTTTGGTAGTCTATGTTTTAGAGAATGCAAGTTCTTATATTGGTGCTCAATGCAAATATTTGTATTTATTTATTTGTGTATTTATGTTCACCCCAGACTGTGGACAACCAGACTTTTTCTAATAATAAGCAATTAAGTCCTATCCTATGTTGAAAAGGCAAGTATGTGATTATTTCTAGGATGCAACAGAGCTAAAATCTGCCAAGGTTTGCAGTTCATCCTCTTGTCTCCAACTGTACCAAGATGGTGATTGGCTGCACTCTTGTAGTCCATGCCCGTGCTAAATCTTCTGTGCCTAAGATTTTATTATGTTCACATGGCTATGGGGAGCTGCTAAGTGGTATCAGTCTGTATGGACATTATTTCAAACAAATATGGATTGCTCTTTTAGTGCCTTGTCATAAAAAGTAAAATCTACAAGAAAAAAAACCCAGCAAAACTATTAGATATACAATGGAAGAGATGTTGCTTCGGTTGCTCAAACCTAAGAGGTCTGTATTTATTGCCATGTGATTTTGATTGCAAAAGTTACATTGGGATTTGGAGCCCAAGCCCAACATCAGCTGGAGTATCACAGATTGTCCATTATAAACCAGGCCTCTATTTGGTCTTGTATAAGGTTAAATATATATGAAAATCTTGGCGTAGCATTTACAATGTTATTCCAGCATATCCAAGGGGAAAAATGAGTTTTCACCCTAAAATCGTATCTTACCTCAGCCCCACAGTGTGGGAACCAGTGATCTAAGGTAACAGTGGTTCACTGTCCTACATTGTTTTACTATACTCATCTCACATGTACAAAGCATAGTCTGTAGAAGAGACGTGGAACAGAGGATTTATTTGTTTGTTTGTGAATATGGAGCAGACTATAGCCATGAAGAGTCTAAATAGCATTTTACACAGCAGGTTGTTTCACCTGACCCTGCTAGGTTAATGAACCACTTCACTGGTAAGAATTGTACAGAGGGGAGACCATTGAGATCCACACTGGGGACCACTTAAGTCATTTAACCTTTTAAGTACTGAGGGACTTGCAATGCATTAAGTGAAGGTGTTAAATGGTTTTTATTTGCTGCAGGGTTAGTAAAGGCTAGACTACTTCCCTCCTCCCCTCCTTCTCTCTTCTCCAAATGGCATTGCAGCTATGATGAATGAGCATTAGGGTAACTCGTTTTAAGACGTACTTGATTTATTAGCGCCAAGGTCTCCATTTTCCGGCAGGTCAGTGCTTTACTGAAACACCCAAAGTCACCATCAAGGTCAGCCTGTTTATTATTTTTTTGTTTTTAAAAATCTGAAATGCATCATTCTTTTAATCTACCCTAGAAGCAGAGATTGTATGCATGAACTGGAAATTCTCTTTAAAAGACATAGGGGTAAAACAAAAAAAAAAAAAAGAAAATCTTACAAAATAAGAAGCCCAGAATACACATAAAGGAAAAAATTTAAAAGCTAACGGCTGTGTGGGCAATGCTTCAATTATGACTCCCTAGTAAGACAAGGGCCTTAATGGTCAGTGTTTGCCTTCAGGGATGTTTATTACACACACAACTATTTTGCAGGAGCAGCGTCAAATCTATAAAACTACCATTAGGCTGAAAAATCAATCAAAATGCCATTAAAGTGGAATAAGTTGCCAATATTGCTGATGTGGTAGCAGCTCTTTCGATTTTCCTTCAGATTATTAGGTACAGCCTAGTAGTGACTTTGTTAAGGAAAATAAGTGTTGTTCAGAAGTAATACGTCTCTTTGGCTTCATAAAGTTTGTGGCCTCATATTTCCCACTTTATTGATTACCCATTATCATTTCTCACAAGGCGTCCTAACTCAAGGGGAAAATATAACTCTCTCTCGTTTCTCGCTGAACGGCCGTGCCATTATAGATCGGGAGGAAGGTATTTCAGATGAACCAGTCTGGGAGAAAAATGAGCTGAAAATAACATGAGGAGTGTGCCTTCCAGGTCTTCACAGTTAGAAGTAAGAACAAAGCTTTGTCAGCAAACTCCCCTTTCAGTAGCCCCCACCACCACCATCACCTCTTTTTTCCTCTCTCCTCTCCTTGGTATACCTCCCCCATACAGCTGCAAATTCTATTCTAGCCTCTCTTGCAAAACAATGAACAGCTGGATTTAAGTTCCAGAGCTATCAGTAACCTGCAAGGCTTTCTCCTCTATGAGTAATTTGCTCTGAAGGAGATAGTAGGTTAACGATTTATAAACCTCCTCCAATTCCAAGTCAACTGCTGTGATGATATTCAAAATACACAACCTTTTCATTTTCTTGCTACTGCTTATTCTGGCATTCCAGGACTTTTTGTTTACAGTTGATTCCTCTGAATTTTCTAAAATTTTGCCTGAAATCCTTACCGTGCAAAATGCTGGAATAAAACTAAAGAACTTTGGGTTTATGCAAGAAAGAGAGAATTCTTTTAACATCTAAACAATTAATTTTGTTTGTTATAGGTGAGAATGGCATACTGTATACTGTTTGGCCTTGAAAAAATCTGCAAGTAGATTATTCAGTATATTCTACCCCTTGAGTTTTTCTTGGGTTTGTAGTTTGTGCCTTCAGAAGGAAAGTTAGGAAAGCCCTAACCAAAACTGAATCTTGAAAAATATAAAGCGATGCTAACTTTAATGAAGAATCCTGGTTTGCTTTTCCTGCTTCATAATAATATGCTGGAGATATTTTGTAACTGCTGTAGGGTTTTTTTTTAATAAAGGGTTGAATTCTCCTTTAAAGTGGGTTCTTATGTTTGGATTTCTGACTTTGAGGCCATTGTTTGCTGCATAAAAACCAAGTGTACTGTCTCCCGTAGACTGCCAGTCCTCCTAGTGGCTACCAAATAGCCAATCACAGCCCATAATTGGCATTTGCTTGTGTTGCTCCCCAACTGTTGAATGAATAGTTTCTCCCTCCTAGCAGCTCCCAAAACAGTCTGCACATTTGGGAAATATATGACTTATAACGAAAAACTAAATGAAATCCCTATTCAAAAGAGCTTGCAATTTATCTATCTTCCTTTTAAACCAGATATCTGTATTTATCTATAATTAATCCATGCTGGAAAGTGCTGTATTCCAAGCAGTACATATTTGTGGCTATATATTTTTTAAAACCCTAATTGCACTTTCTGTTAATGGCTGCTTTGCACTCATCCCTGGAGAAAGTAGTTGTTGTTTTAATGATCAAAAAACTGTTTGCTGGGTTTCATTAAACTAAAAAAAGCCTGCTCGCTGACAGTGATCTTTATCAGTGTCCTAAGCACATATGGCAGATATCTGAGCAGCTTTTTTACTGGCAGCTCGTTATTAGCCTTAATGAGGAAGGTGTGAAACACACTGAGAGTAAACCAGTATCTTAAAGTTTCTTTCGGCCTTCTTGGTCCCACACAAATCAGTGGTTTAGAAAAAAACTGATCTGCAAATATCATTCCCAGCCAATTAAAACCTGGAGGCCAAGTGGCACTTGCTGTTTTTATTTGCTTGTAAAAACTTTTCCATATACAAACGCTGCTTAAGTTTTGCCTCTGTGCATCCTTAACTGTTCTCATTGGCTTTCAGATATTTTAACCTTATTTTTTCTTTCTTTACGGTTTCCTCACTGGTGTATGTGTCGTTATGTGCTCTCTCGTTATAACAACTATTAAAAACCGGGTCAAACAAAATGGTTATAATGAGCAATAAGGGAAAAACTGTACCGAATGAAAAAAAATGGATGCACATTTAGATTTGTATATGTCCTAGTGTTAATGAAAGTGCCATTATAACAAATATGTTAAACGAATCTCGCATTTGAAATCATGTCTGAGCTTGAAGAGAGATGTTTTGTAATATATTGGTTTTTACTCTTACATTACATTGCACAATGAACCCTGCAGCTATTTCATCACTACCATCTACCTTTATCTCTGGGGACCCAGAATGAGTCTTTGGATTACAAGATATCTATAGATGGTTTTTTTAAACTTTTATTATTATTATGATTAAAGGGCGGTTCACCTTTAAATTAACCTTTAGTATGATGTAGACATTGATTTTTGAGTAGGAATGCACAAAATCCACTTTTCATGATTTGGCAGAATCCTTCGTGAAAGATTCAGCCGAATACTGAATCCTAATTTGCATATGTAAATTAGGGGCGGTAAAGCAAAAGGTGGGAAAATGGTTTTTTTACTTCCTTGTTTTGTGACAAAAAGTCACATTTCCCTTCCCACACCTAATTTACATATGCAAATTAGGATTCGGTTTGGCCATGCACAAGGATTTGGCTGAATCCCGAACTGAATCCTGGATTTGCATTTGGTCTCCATTTTCTGTTTTTTTTTCTCCAATAATTTATTTTTTATTTTAGTTGTGGTATTTCAGCAGTTGTCTGGTTGCTAGGCTCTTATTTGCCATAGTAACTAACCAGTTATGTGAACAAAAGACTGAAGGATAAATAGGAGAGAGCCTGCATAGAAAGATAAGTAAAAGGTAACAATAATAAAATTGTAAGAATCATGGGGCAATAGTTTTTGGCTGCTGGGGTCAGTGACTCAAATTTGAAATCTGGAACGAGGCAGAAGAGGAAGCAAATATTTCAGAAACTTTACAAAAAACTGAATAATGAAAACCTGTTATGAAGTTGCCAGGAATAGGTAATTCTATAACAGTCTAAACATTCTAAAAGTTCATTCAAAAGTGAATAACTACCCCATTACCAAGTATTTATAAAGCACCAACCTATTCTTTAGTGCTGTAACATTTTCAGTCTTGCAACCCCAAATGATTTAATGTATTGGATATTTCAATCTTCTATAATGCAGCCCCAAATGATTTAATAAATTGGATATTTAATGCACCATGTTGGATCCACCCTATTTGCGAGAATGCTGATGAGTAACCAGTGAAGTGTTTCCTTGATAAAATGCAGTATATTGTAAAGTTCCTGTTCAGCTATAGCATTCTTATATAATTCAATGCTTTCACTGTTGATTAAAAAATGTAATTTTTTCCCCTCCTTGTTTGTGTTTGACAGAAGTGGAGTGATATAACCACGCCAAGGGATGTGACCTTGATACACCCTGCACATTATTCCAGGAGGGGTTAGTGATTAGAAAAGGAAGCCAGCCTTGTCCCAGACATAAGTGGAACCTTCCTGTGTTTTGACTTGTTCCCCTTGTTGGTGTTGCTACAACACAAGGTCAGCCAGGAACCCAATACTTACAAGGAAAGGTGGAGACTTGTGTTCCTGTGTGTGGATTACTGGTCAGTAGGCAGTAGATTTTATGGTTCCATTGTCATGGTCCAACTTTGTTTGGAATCGTTTTTCACCTTAGAAGGGCCTTACAGGTCTAGACATGGATGTTTTAAGAAAGATACCTTCAGAGGATAGCAATATAAAACAATATTACTGAGCACTGCACATTGACTTGAAAGTGACCTTTTTCATTAGGTCTCACAATCCAGGTTTTGGTGCTTGTGCAACATGACATGATTTGCCTTGCAATCCTCCTTAGCTGTCCTCATTTTTTTCTGTCTTTCTTCTAATCTGTTGCACTTTTAGGCCACTATAACCTGTACATGAGTTTATTTCTAATTCATCTTTTAGTGCGTGTGGAACAGGAGAATATGATTTGTGCAGTGCCATTAAAACTGATTTGTTTATATTATATATTATTGTATATATCTTCTATTCTTTTTCCATGCCAGACCCATATAGCCCATATGTCAATATTTTCCGAGTTCTAATAAATATGTCTATAATTCGTTTAATGCACAAACTACTGTACATAAAAAATTAAAGATTATACTCGCTTTTAGTACAGTATCGATTATTTATTTCATAACGTTTGAATGATTATTCATCAGTCATATCAGATGTTATTAAACATAGGAGGCAGTTCTTTCTTCAATCCAAAGCTTGGTCATGATGCTTGATGCCCAATCATGAGTTCAATGCAAACACAAAATACTGCCAGATCTATCAGCTCCATTTAATTTAGCTTTAAGTGTGTTATGTTGATAAAATGGGGACTTTAAATTTAAGCTCCACCTGGGCATGGACTTAAGTAAAGAATCAGGACAATAATACACATTATTATCCTTTATTAACCCCTGCCCCAGTGTAAAAAGAAAAGTCTGTCCCTATCACATTCATATACAAATATGGGACCTGTTATCCAGAATGCCTGGAACCTGGGGGTTTCTGGATAATGGATATTTCTCTAATTTGGGTCTTCATACCTTAAGTCTACTAAAAATATCATGTAAACACATAAATAAATCCAATAGGCTGGGTTTGCTTCCAATAAGGATTAATTATATCTTAGTTGGGATCAAATACAAGCTACTGTTTTATTATTACAGAGAAAACGGAAATCATCCTTAAAAATTTGGATTATTTGGATAAAATTGAGTCTATGGGAGAAGGCCTTTCCATAATTCGGAGCTTTCTGGATAACGGGTTTTCAGATAATGGATCCCCTACCTATACTGGATAGTTTTATCAGCAGCCAATTACCTACCTGTATGTTTTTGGAGTACCTGGATGAAATCTCCATGGAGAGATCAAGCAGATAGTTCTGGCTGTTGTTGAATCTAGGACTCCAGTAGTGCAATTCAGCAATGCTAATGTAGTACCACTATATTGCCCATGTACTTTAAATCATGAAAAGTTTGGACTTACAGGGGGTGTTTCAAGCCAGTGTTTCCTGCAGATAAAGGACAATGCCCAAACATGGAAAACTAAAGCCGTAGGTTTGCTGAACATTTGTGGAAATTTTCCAAATAGAGGGCAATTTCTCTTTCAGACCGTTGCATAGGGCAGAGATAAATTAACTGTTGCTGGCTGTTGAGAGGTTGTATAGGAATAATGTCACCTGATATTTTCCTTTAAATATGTTATATTACAAAGGAGTGTATAAGGGCATCAGTTTCTGTTCAGGTTAGGTTTAATGTTTTTATTTTTAAGTCCAGCTGACATGTTTATTTAGTATGATTTAAATCCGTGTTGCATGGCACCAAAGGACTGAGCAATACTATAGTCTCATAGGAAAATCTTCTGCTAGACCCTTCATTATTCAGCAAGCTTACATGACCTCAGGATGGCTGCACAGAGCAGGGACTTGTAGGCATTGATAAGTAGTATAGTTAGGGTTAGAGCAACCTCTGACATTTTAGTTTCCATGGCTTATCCCGGTACAAACTACATCCACAAAATGCCATTCATTTTCCTGGATATCCTCCCAGTAAATTCAACGTGCATGATGGCACATCTCATTAGTGATTATTGTATTGTATAACTTTATTTGTAAAGCGCTGTTAAGGAGCCGCAGTGCTGTATTGGTTGATTGACATAAAATGTTTGAGCAATTGACTTATAGTTTGCTAGGAAAGACAAAATAGTGATCTGGGGATTGCGCTAACTGCTCAGCTAAGTTCTTTTTGTTTTTTTTTTTCTATAATGCTGGGGCTACAAGTGTGACCAAAGGGGTCATTTCTGAATGGTCCAAGGAAAGGCAAATAAATAAAATCCCATTTTTACTTTTCTTTAATACTTTAATTTAAAAATGTGTACCATTTTTATAAGAAACCTGACTGTATGCAGTGAAATTAGGAAAAAAATAGGAATTGTTAGACAGTCCCTAACTTTTGACAGGGAAAAAATCATACTTATGAACAGCAGGGGGAGCCCCTGCCTTACTTACCAGCCACACAGAACTCAAGCAGCTTTGTTTTTTGATCCTTTATGACGATCCCTAAGAAGCCCAGACCACACTGAGCATGTGCAGGGCCAGAGGCAGACAAATATTTTTAACAAAGTTACAAGATGACAGCCCCCTGTGGCCAACTTTGAAAGCATAAATCATTTGTTTGATTAGGCTTGTGGTGCAGTAAGTTCATGTTTATGTTTAGTATACAAAATACAGCATTTCTACCCTTATTCTATTTTACACTTTCCTTGCCCTTTAAATGCATGAGCTCATGTTGATGCAGTTAGAACTTGCATCCAAACATGCTCCGGCACTTCAACATGATTGCAAATTTGCATCTGAATTTGCAGTTTCATAGTCTGTCACTGAGGTACATTCTGATATAGCCTCATTCAGTGTCTGGGTGCTGGTAGACATGTCCCTATGAAAGTAACAATGAGGTTGGGAGGAGGCCTGCTGTTCTAGAATTCTCACTCTAGTAAGTAAGTTAGGTTGAAAAAAGACATGTCCATCAAGTTTATCCTTTTCATTGTTGCGATTTTTTATACTAGGTTTATTGCCATATTATTTTCTTTACCCATCAGGCAAATATATTGCTCTGTGAATATATGTTTTAATCCTTGCTGTATTTAATTGGAGAACTTAAAGGAAGAAATAGCCACAGAGTGGTCTGATATAACTGTAGAACGCAGGGACATCATGCATTCAATGCCATACGTCCACAGACATCTATCCAGCTCTGAGAACTCCCAGTGCTAAGAAGAAATTCAGTAGAAGAAGCTGCATGCTTGCTAGGGCTGTGGTACCTGAAATATCTTGCTTCACAGTGGAACAAATCTAACTACAGGTAAGGGATCCGTTATCCAGAAAGCTTTTAATTATGGAAAGGCTGTCACCCATAGACTCCATGTTATCAAAATAATCCATATTTTGAAAAATGATTTCTGTAATATTAAAACAGAACATTGTATTGGGTCCAAACTAAGATAAAATTTGTCTTTATTGGAAGCAAAACTAGCTTATTGGGCTTATTTATTGTTTATATGATTTTCTAGTAGACTTGAGGTATGAAGATCCAAAATACAGAAAGATATGTTCTCCAGAAAACCCCAGGTCCCAAGCATTCTGGATAATGGATGCCATACCATGTTACAATTTGCTCATAGTAGCCAGTCAGCAAGTGGCATTCACTGGGCTTTTGTTTAATACCAAACATCTAGTTGTAATGGGTTTCTCGATTTTATCGATTCTTGAAAAAAATACCAGCCTTCCTATATATTTATCTTTTTTCCTATTAATAACATTGGGATTAACCATCAGAAATACTGGCCAGGCCAGTAAAATACTGGCCAGGTGGCAACCCTACTGACAACTGATTACAAGCTATGGCGCACTAGGTTTTGTACAATTAAAGGAGAATCAAAACCTAATAAAAGGATATGGCTACAAATCCTGTATCTTACATATTGAATCTACTGTGCCAGCCATATATCCCTAAAAGAAAAGGGACGACAACATAGTTTTTTTTTTATAACAAGTCTACTCTTCGCTGCCCTCCTTCTTCCCAGCTGTAGCAGACACCCCTCAGGACAACTTTTCTCCCTTACAGTTACGAGTTGTGCAGTGGGTTTTGGTGGCCCGTTTGGCTTCTGGTCTTCAGTTGTGCATGCTCCTAGTAAACCATAGAATTAGAAATCAATTGACCACTGATGGTGGCTGCCAACCCTGCAGCACACATGGTACATTGGTACTGGGAAACAGGGCAGTGATGGGGGTGCTGTTGCTGTGGAAGGGAATTGGAGCGATTACTGGGTCCCCATGTTTAAACTTAAAAAAAACTTAAATTTTTTTTCCTCCTTTAAATTTATATACAGCAGCTCTCCCATCTTTTGATATTGTTAGGCCATCTTTTGGGTGCCAATTGAGCAAAACATGCTCCTTGTATTTTGGGCTGCTGTTGAGAAGTTAAGCATTGAGGTAATTGGAAATCATTAGTAAAAAGTGAGATTGCATATACCAGTGATCATGTATTTATTCTGGTTCTATTTAGCACAAAGTTATTTAGTAAAACCTCGTAAGTATTAGTTTACTTTAGGAAAGGGGAGAGGTATATATATATGGATATTTTATTCTGGTTCTAGTTTGTTCACTACTATGTGACTGAATTAATTGCTTATCAGCCTTGTATAGTGATTTTATATTGTCTGTAGATTCAACCCCTAAGCTCAGGTAACTGAAATCAGCCCAGAGCAACGTGGGCATATATGGAGGCATAGATCTTAACCGCTAAAGGGCTGGGGTTGCCTTGAGCTGATACAAAAGTCCAAAATACAAGGCATAGAATTTATAGACTACTTCTTAGTGAATCCTTCGTTCTCCTTAATGTTAAAACTAGGCAAATGTGAAGCAGGGAGCAGATAAAGGTGATGCTCTTTATTAGCAAACTTTAGATAAAATCACAGGCTTTTGGGACAGCTTAGATCTTTTAATCAGAACTAAAATGTCACGTTTATACGCACAGATACACAGAGGCGCAATGCAGTCAGACTGTTGTCATTTTAAGACTCGCGTCTGATATTGATCAGCAAGTCTGTCAAACTATTGGCATGTGAGCTGGAAATGCAAATTACTGGCTAATTCTGTACCTTAGGGTTAGGCTATGACCTTTGGGTGATAGCCTTTTTAATTGTTAAATGCTCTTTGATTTGATGTTTAGTGGAGAGCAAATCTCTGGGCTACAGAAAGATGACACTAAGCCTTAATTAACGCACTGCAGGGTATTGAATGTTTGCATAATTTTACGTTTTCTTGCTTCTGTCGATCGCTAACCTAGTACAGCAAATTGGTGCTTCTGAACCAGGGGAAATGTAAAGTTAGCTAATAAGCTATAACCTAAATTTGGTGCTTCATATTAAAAATAACCTTGCTAGGATTAAGTGAAGTATGTCTTAAAATTAAGTTAATACAGTGGCAGGTTTCTTGGCCACGGGCCCCATGGCAACACAGCAGTAAACACTGCTTCCTGAGGTCTTTGGTTGATTTTTCCGGAGCAAAATCTGCATAATACTGCTACCTTCTCCCTGTAATCAGATAGATTTCCTCTGGGTGCTCTTGGTTCTTCCCCTGGTGAATGTGCCTGCGGTTAAGAAATTAGATTGTAAGCCCCACTGGGACAGAAGCACGAATTATTAAATATGTCAGTACAGGCATGGGATCTGTTATCCAGAATTACTTTTAATCAAGTAATTTCCATTTTTAAAAATTATTTCCTTTTTCTCTGAAATAATAAAACAGTACCTTGGACTTGATTCCAACTAATATATAATCCTTTTTGAAGGCAATCTTACTGGGTTTATTTAATTTGTAAATGATGTTTTAGCAGACTTAAGTTATTGAGATGCAAATTACGGGAAGACCCCTTATCCAGAAAGCCCCAGTTCCTGAGCATTCTGGATTATAGGTCCCATACCTGTACAATATAAATAAAGAAAAATATAAAATGATTCTGATTTTTAAAGCTCTACTCATTTGTGTAGTATTTCTGATAAGCATTGGTATGGAATCTTTTGCATTCTTTAGCAGTCGTTTTTAACTGGTAATTAGTGATCAACTGGGAATGGTTATGGGGAAAGCCCTTAATGGAAATACGTTGGTGTAAAAGTAGATGTCAAATATGCAATAGGGCAGTAATCCATAGGGATAAATTTATCAGCTTATACTGATGACAGGCAGCATATAAGGAATACTGTAAATATAATTATTATCATGTATTTCTCTAGCACCAACGTATTTCATAACGCTGTAAAGTAAATGTGATTATACAACTAAATCACATGTATTACATACATAGAACATATAGAGTTACATCACAATCAATACCAGTACCAGGCCCGCCATTAGGGGTGCACAGGGGGGACAGTCACACCGAGCCCAGAGTAGTTCCAGGTTTAAGGGGGGGCCCGGCCGTGCCACACTTTTCTGATTAGCTGGGCCCCCTTTACCTAATAGGGCTCTTACATTGGTGGTCCATGGATATTCAGGGCTAATCCGGCTGGCTGTGGGCCGTGCATATGACGTCAGCGCACACTACCACAGCCCTATATAAGGTGCCGTCGCTTGCTGCCACAAGAAAGAAGAGGCTGGTTTGTGCTGGAGGAAGGAACTGACCCGATGAGAAGAAGATCTGCGCCGACTGAGGAGAGGATTCCGCGCCGACTGAAGAGAGGATCAGCCGCAGAAGCCACTGCCAAGGAGAGAACCAAGGGAGAAGACTTCGCTATGGAGTAAAAAGGCCCCTGGTGAACTTTACAGGTAAGTCCCACTGTCACCAATGTTACCCCCTGCCATGGCCTCCAATGTAAAGGGCCCTGGCCACCAATGTAAGGGGGCCCTGCCCCTGGCCACCAATAAGGGCCCCTGGGGGTGGGCGTGGTTTGGGGGATCGTGTGGTTAGGAGAGGGGGGCCTGGTTGCCCTGACCAGTACAAAAGGTGAGGAAGGCCCTGTGCTGAAAGAGCTTACAATCTAAAGGTAAGAGAATGATACACAAGGTGTGGGAGTGGGCAAGATCAGAGTTAAGTTGGTGAGAGATGTGATTGAATTTGGTAGTTGAGTGAGGGTAGGCTTCTCTAAATAAGTGCGTTTTAAGAGATTTCTTGAAAGCAGGAAGGTTGGGTCAAAAGAGGTCAGTAGAGCGGCGTAGTAAGCGGTTGGGTGAGTATATAGAGATGAGTTCAGAGATGTAGGGAGGGGTAGAGTTAGGAAGTGCTTTGAATGTCAGGGTCATTACTTTGAATTTAATTCTGAAGGGGAGTGGAAGCCAGTGCAGGGATTGGCAGAATGGCATGGCAGAGGAAGAGCGGTTGCTGAGGTGTATAAGCCTAGCGGCAGTGTTCATTATGGACTGGAGAGGTGACAGTCTCTTTTAATTGCCAGTTAAAAGGCAATTACAATAGCCTAAACGAGATAAGATGAGAGAGTGAATAAGAATTCTGGCAGCATCTTGGGTGATGGATCGTATTTTGGATATCTTCCTTAGGTGGAAGTGACATGATTTAACAAGTGACTGGATGTGAGGAGTGAATGACTGTGTAGAATCTAGGATAACCCCAAGGCACTGGGCCTTCGGAGACGAATGGTGGAAATGTTAGCTACAGTATGATGGATACTTCCGGGATGTTTCTAGTATTAGTTGGAGGAAAGAGATCCATTACCGTTTTGGAGAGGTTTAATTTAAGGCAGCGTTGTGACATCCAAGTAGAGATAGCGGACAGGCAGGAGGAGACGCGAGTTAGGAGTTCTGGGTCATAATAGAAATCGTTGAAAGTTCCATGGCTATATAAAGGCACAAGTCATGGAACTCCATGTGACTTCCAATATCCTTTTATTATACAGGGCACATACGTACATAAGTGTCAGGTGACTGATGATAACATGACATCACTATGTACTGTTTATAAGGATATAGTTTATGATAGTATAAAGAAAAAGGGCAGGCACTAGCAGAGACCAGTCTTCCAGGCAGGCTTGTCAAAACATAAAATAGTTTATTGTAGAACTCGAGGCTACAACCTCAACGCCTTACACATTTTACATCTCGCAAATACGTAATCATAGGCTTGTGTATGATATACATAATTAATACAATTAATTTACATTAATCGCTAATTTAAACCACTTGTAACTTGTTGCGTATCATATTTTGTACACTGTTCTGTGGCCTTGCCACTGCGCTTTTCCTGATGAAGGATCATTCTAGAACTTGGATCTCCATAATTTTAAGTCTACTAAAAAAATATTTAAACATTAAATAAACCCAATAGGCTGGTTTTTCTTCCAATAAGGATTAATCATATCTTAGTTGTGTTCAAGTACAAGGTGCTGTTTTATTACTAAAAGAAAATTTAAGAAATGTTGAATTATTTCATAAAAATAGAGTCTTTGGGAGATGGCCTTCCCATAATTTGGAGCTTTCTGGATAACCTATACCAGGCTTTGGCTCACCTGAGAGTCATCAACCTTAGGATTTACAGAAAACAGGAAGAGCAAAAAAAGTTAATGTGCCTGACATGCTGACCTTTCAAAAGCTGTTGTATCCATAGCCTGGTATTTGCGGTCAAATGGAAGAATGTAATATTGGTCGCTGTGGGAAAATTTGTTCTCAATGCATTCACAGTGCAAATAACGGTTTGAATGGGAACAAATTTGCCTTTGCAAACACTTTGTCCCTCGCGTGACATTATGATATTAATTGCGAATGTTATAGTTATGTAATAAAACTTCTTAATGAAAAAGTTGTTACGTTTGCTCCAAAAGTTTACGCCACCTTCTAGCAAGTCTTTAAGGTTCGCAATGTGCAATTAAGATTTGCAATGCAATAGCCTAATGAAGAGCCTACATTGCAACATGCACAATTTTATTCCTGTTTGTGTGCAAATTTGTTGTTTTTGTGAATTTTATTGTATTCCCCCTAAAACTGCTAACTATAAAACCACTAAAATAGAAACCTAATGTAAACTTTAAATCTGTTTAGAGGAACCCACTAAGTTTTCATCCAGGCTCGGACTGTGCTGGCAGGACACCTGGAAAACACCAGGTGGGCCCCGCCAGCCCAGAGCCGATCTCCGTCTGAAACTTTGTGTGTAGACCTCTTTCCCTGCGCCAATTCCGGCCATGAGAATAAGAAGGTATTCACTGGGAGGACAGAGGGAAATTGTGTCTGGGGTGGTGGTTGTTGCTTGGCCTGGGGGGATTGTTGCTGTAGGCCCTGGACCACCCATTCTGACACTGTTTTCATCAGTTCATTTGTTTAAGCCTATAAGAGCTGGGGCCCACACAGTCCAACCTTGCCCAAAATACAAGGTGTAGCATTTAACATAAACTGTAAATGTTTTTAAAAAAGAGTAAGTTTGCATCAATAAGTTTTGGTGGTTTTATAATTACACATTTACTCTATTAACACATTTACACTATATTAACCATACTCAGAAGTACTGTAGATATTGTATTCTTTACATTCAACTAGTGAAGCTAATAAACCCTTTTCACTTCACACATTACATTCACTAATACATTCCCCCAGTATTTGCTAACGTATGAACTAGTAAGTTATCACATGTCTCAGCCTCTAAAGGAGACAGCAGCTGTTGGGGAAAACTATTGGTTAGGATAAATGTTCAATTCAAAACACTAAATACTTGAATAACAGCAATGCTTTATTGTCCTTAGTAAATTATCAGGCTCTTTGAAGATATATATATATCTTTTAATATTTTGTGCATCCAGAATGATAAGACTAATATCAAGATGCAGCGTAGGAAGTGTTAATAGGAAATAATTCTCAGACTAAAATTCCTTTTTCTTACTATTACAGCGACAAAGCCAGTCTTGTCCAGCATGCTGCGTGATCCATCTCTGATCCCTGACCCTGTTCTTGCCAATCAAGTTCATCTGGTAACCTCCCATTTCTAAACTCCAGGGTGGGGGTGTTCAAGCTTATTTAATTATGGTTACTATAAAATATCAATTGAGGTTAGCAAGCATCTGAAATGCCACCAGATAACTTGCCCTTTGAGTGTTTAACATTTTGAATTGCTGCCTTTTATGGGAGTAATAACGAAAAGTCATCCCGTTTATCATGTAGCATAGAGGGCAGCGTGATTGGCCTTAGTTTCTAATGCTGTGCATGCTTGTATGGTGGGAGCTAATGAAATTGGAATACAATTCTATTTCACTGCTTACTGGAATCTCAGATAATTCATAGTGTGTCATTGCACGGAACCCTTGTTTTGTGTTTTATTCACCTGTATTGGTACAAATTAAGTTCTTGTGCTAATTCTTGTTTTGGCAGCATTTTGATACTTGGTGCCACTTTTGTATTACAGGTGAGATAAGGCACCATTAGATATTTTCTTTTATCTATGTTTATCATGATATATAAAAAGATGAAAAAAGTTACACAGGTAGTTTCAATACAGCAATACCTGACGTGTAGCACATAGATGGGATGCTATTCCTAAAATATAAAACTATTCACAGTTTACTATATGAAAACCCTTTCTATTCTATAGGGGAATGTGTAGATCTCTTATTCATATGACACATAAAACATTGGAATGGCATATACCATTATATACCTCCTATGTTACTGCATCGGCATATACCCTTATATATCTCCTATATTACTGCATCGGCATATACCATTACATACCTCCTATATTACTGCATCGGCATATACCATTATATATCTCCTATATTACTGCATCGGAATATACCATTACATACCTCCTATATTACTGCATCGGCATATACCATTACATACCTCCTATATTACTGCATCGGCATATACCATTACATACCTCCTATATTACTGCATCGGGATATACCATTACATACCTCCTATATTACTGCATC
The DNA here is from genome assembly GCA_024363595.1 of Xenopus borealis. Lineage (NCBI taxonomy): Eukaryota > Metazoa > Chordata > Amphibia > Anura > Pipidae > Xenopus > Xenopus borealis. The sequence continues at coordinate 96,696,087 of CM044445.1, read as the reverse complement.
GGCATATACCATTACATACCTCCTATATTACTGCATCGGCATATACCATTACATACCTCCTATATTACTGCATCGGCATATACCATTACATACCTCCTATGTTATTGCTTCGTCATATACCATTATATACCTCCTATATTACCGCATCTTAAGTCCAGTTGGCGGTGTCCTTCCTTGTTTCCAATGCGAGGTTACCAAAAGCTCTCATTTTTCATTCCCCCTAGATCCCTCCTATATACAGTAGAACCCCCATTTTACGTTTTTCAGGGGACCAGAAAAAAATGGTGTAAAATGAGGGAAAACTTAAAATCAGGGAAATGTATTATGCATAATATATAGGTGGGACCACAAAACAACAATGTAAAATGAGAGAAAATGGGGGTTCTACTGTAGTTAGAACCTAACTTTTTGTTATCTGATGTGTCTGCATACTTAGTCCAGTAGAACTTACCCCATATCAGAATTTCCATTTCATTAACAGGATGATCTGCTCGTCTGGCACATTGCTAATTTTCCTTTGCTGTCTCTTGAATTCTGTCTTTTGCCTGTTGCCTTCTGCTTCTTTTTTGAAGGCTGCATCATTTTCATACCCCTCTATTTCACCATTGATCACCAGTGCAATGTGATCTGTTGATGACCTCTGTATCCATATAATTTGCTGATCTAAGGCTTTTTATGCCCCACTTCTTGTTGCTTTAAACCTTTTCTGTACTGGTGATTGACTCTTTGAGCTCTGTCGCATGTGTTTTTAGAGACCACAGATCAAAGAGCCAACTGTAAATGTAGAATATACGGTGCATGCACCAGGGTCTGTTGATGTTGGTACTGTAGATTCTATGGTTTACAGACTAAACAGGTTTATATGCTTAATAATTGCTATTTTATTATCCACTATTCCCGATATTTTCACGCAGAAGCAACCCCTAGTTGGAGGGTTTATAGTAGCAGTAGGTTGACTCAAGTCACCTGTTAAAATTCCTACAAACACCAAGTTAGCTCCTGAATGTGATTTAAAAAGGTTGGGTTAATGAGGTGGTGAAAGGAAAAGGATATATTTTCTGAAAATAGATATTCAAAATGAGTTTGCCTGCATTTTGCCCAAAGATAAAAACACATAAATAGTATCTAAAGTTTTTTTTATTGATACCAACAATAAACTGCACCCTCTCACAAATAATATATTTCACAAAAGTAGACAGCACATTAGTGTGTTGTATATGTTTCGCAAACTGTGTAATCATATACCATCAACAAATGTCCACTAGAGGTAAGAGCACTCAATATATTGTTATAATAATGTATGGTGGTGCCTGGGGCCCAGTATCCCATAGACCATACCCAGGATGGTTCTCTGTGCTACCTATAGGCAATATTTTGGTTCTGTCCCCACGGAGCACCTAAACTCAATAAAGTACATCTCATTGATCGCACATACAGGGAGGCATATAAGCCTTGAGAAACAATAAAAAAAAACACACTGGCTTTTGCTTTAGATATATAGACTGATAAATATGTCTTACCCCATTCTTTCTTGTGCTGAATGGATCCTGTTTTTCTCCTTTTCAGTGCATCATCAATGACTGCTGCAATGGGCCCTTGGTGGATGGCATCAAACAGTATCCTTTTGCTAAGAAGTCTGAGAAAAGTGTCTGATGTAATCTACTTTGGAGTTAATATTTATTTCCCCTGTCCTTGCAATGTACTTTTTTTTTTTTGTGTGTGAGCACTATATACAGTAGCTGAAGTATATGTTTGGCCCCTAGAGCTATATGCGGGCAATAATACAGAGATATTTGTTCTTACAAAGAGCTTAGTCTATTAGTTTGAAGTATTAATACACTTCTGTGTATTTCCAAATATAGCGCTCCTTTCATGATCCAACCAGACATTATACACAGCCAACAACTACAGCTATCATTGCATCTACTGCTATTGACAATCAAGCATGAGTTATAATGGGCTGTAATGGCTTTGTGGTTTAAAAAAAGACATGCCTGGTGAGGAAATAATTGATTAGCATTTGATAGAAACTATCAGGAAAATGCTTGATTGGCCTGTGGAGATGCTGAGAAATATCATGGTTGTGATATGAAGTGGCATTGTGTTTCTTGCTCTGTCTCTGCCTTTTCCCAGAAGGTTTATTCTAGAGAGCCTGTCAGGGTTTTTAAAAGAAGCTCAAACATTAACTGTTTCCAGTGATTCTAAAACATACATTGAAAAGTAGTCATAAATGGTATGGATGGGTCTTTAGTGTGTAGAAAATTATTAAATGGTCTAGAAAGGTCTATGTACTCTATTAAGTGGCCACATAATATTGATCCCAGTGTTTATATTTCTCAGTTATTATGCACGCGTTCTTCCCTGCACTATTTATTTGGGAAACAATCTCCCCTTTGTCACCAAAAATAGTCAGTTTATCGGAAGGGAATAATCATTAATAGTGCTGGCTCTTCAAGATCTCAATAATTGTTAGGCTGAAGCAATTTGTCATTATCATTTTTTTTTTTCACTTATCCAAATGTTTTTTTCCTCTGAGATAAAATATAATTCCATGCATATTTCCTTTTTAGATTCATTAATGCTAAGGGGTTTTCATAGTTATTTGAAAATTGTATTGCTATTCAGAGCAGTCCCTTGCTTTCTTTAAAACGGATGTTCTCACTAGTGATGTGCGGTTGACTTCTGCAAGATGTTTGTGGGTGACCTCCTAGTGCCCCACTTCCACCGGACACTCCTTTTTATATACGTTCATGTCCCGCCCCATTCCATTACATCACTGTAGGATAGGTGCAGGTATATAAATGGGAGTGAATGACTGGTTATGGGTTAGAGTGAGGTGTGTGTTCTTCAGAGGTGGGTTAGGGTCGGAAGCGGGTTGAATTTTTCTCAACCTGCAAATCTCTAGTTCTGACTATTAAAACAATGTAGCAGAAGCCATCCGATTAACAGAACAAATGTGGGAAATGGATTCATGGATGAAGGAGAACTGGCATGTTACATTTTTTCAAGAGTCAGAACCAGAAGGGTAGACACAGAATCGGGCATCGCAGTTTCCCATGCCGTTTGCACAATCATGATAGTTGCACTTTTGTTGGGGGGAGTTGAACTTGTGCCGTTGCATCCCAAACAACAATTTTATAATGTAAATATGAGTATTTGTATTAACTTATCAGTGTATTCCTTGGTCAGGTTGAAGTTATATTTTTAAAGGGGAAACCACCCACTGTCTTTTTAATGAAAGAAAATACAATTCCAAGCAACATGAATTAATAAACCATTTTAAATTTGTTTATGTAGAACATGTAATATTCCTTGACTGCATTATCTGCCCAACTTTATATATATTTTTTCTTGTATTCTTCTTTGTATATACATTCACAAAGATATGTATATGGAAATCTGCGTAGAAAAATAAAAATTTCTTTCAGTAGATAAAAAAATAGTTTTTGGGGGTGAGATCCCTTTTGTCGTTGGTATTCCTTTGGGTTTCCATATCGTGCCAACCATTTTCTTATTTGCTGATTTTTGCCTGTAGTCAGATCATTTCCTAGAAGCATAAGCTGTAAAGCATATGTCTTATATGTTAAAAGTAAATTGAAACAGATTGGACGGATCACTGTAAACATCATCCAAATGACTTTGCTCCAGCGTCTGTGTGTTTTTTTTCTCCCTAGCACGAGGAAGATACACAGTATGACCGTCCAACCTTCTTTCTTGAGGACGACTGGCTGTTGACTTTTGACTGTGCAAATGTGGTACATGAGAGAATGAGTTTTCAGAAATTACATGTTAATTTCAGTGCACATAAAATAGTTAAAAATCAATTGAAAGTTTAAGGTTTTAAGAGCATAATGTCTTCTGAAGGATTGAGTATTGATTTTAAATATAACTCTCTAATTATATATGCACGGACTAAAGCACAGAGAAGGGCTCTTTGCAAATGGCAGGGAGGTGTTTCACAGGAAGGGTTTAGAGGATTACGGGAAGCTGGGCATGGGTTTTTCACTGGGCGGAAAATGGCCTTTGGGATTATTTACAAGTTTTGCCTCCTGGTCAGCGGGATTCATCAATAACAGGTAGTAATATTATAGACCATCTCTAAGTGTTTCGGCCACTTGTACATTAGGAAATTGCTGTGCAGCTCTTGTATAATTCCCTATCTGTCCTCGCCCTCCACTTTTCTTCTTCCTTTCTATCTCACTTCTCTTCTCTCTCTGTGGACCAATTTATCTATTTTTATATACCTGATTGCTAAGGTTGGTCGGGCCGACCATTCACCCAAGCAGCATGTGTCTTATTTATATCATTATCTGCATTACAGGAAAAATGTACAGTTTAATGAAAGAAAATATGTTATAAAAACGTAGAAATTATATGCACGGTTTTGTGGACAGATACATTGGGTTATGTGACAATGTTACGCTTAAATCAGAATCCGTTTTTCCTGCTTCCTTGCTCCAAAACTTGTTCACAAGGCCGCTGATTTCCCTTAATTTGTGATGTTCCCATCTATTATTTGCAACAATGAACCGTTGTGTGTATGTCGTGTCCTTAAATGGAAAAACTAGACCTGTTGAGCATTTACCCATACATACATTTTGTGCATCTATATATTCACCCTTTTTTAGGTGAATTAAAAATGCTGAGTTTGAGATTATAGGTCCTTATGGGAACTTTAATGACCAATGTTTCTCTGCTTGTTTGTACATCATTTATCCTTTGCCAGATTGATATTACTTGTTTCTCTCTGCTTCTTCTGTTTAACCCACCAACCTATAGTTAGATTGTTAGCAATAAAAAGTTTAACCGGCACAATATGATAATATATGGCTGAAACACAACTCTTTATGAACAAAAGGTTTGATTTAATACAATGAGAAATCGATTTCCTTATTGATTTCCATAATTGCACACATTACAATGGGGTTTGAACAAATAGTTAAGAGGTGAAAAAATCCTCTGAAGCCACCATAGAATTCAATTTAGCTTTCACTTGATAAGCCTTGATTGTAAGTTTTGGGCATTTAATTGAATCTGGCCTGAAATTAGAAATGGGGTTCCTCACCAAATGGAATCTGATCACCTCTTTTACTGACCTTGTTCATTTAGGGCAGAGACACACTGCAATTCAAGGAGATTAGTTGCCCGGCAACATCTCCTCTTCTTCGTGGCGACTAATCTCCCCAAACTGCGTCTCCTGCCTGCCACTGGCTAGAATGAAAATCTCCAGTGGGATGGCACTTGGAGCCCTTTGTTTTTTGAAGTTGCCCAAAGTTTCATGTGAGGCAGCTTAGGAAAACAAAGCATTCTGAGTGGCATCCCACCGGGAAGGCAGTAGTGGCAGTTTGGGGAGATTAGTCTCTCCGAAGAAGAGGAGATTTGTCGCCTAACAACTAATCTCCACGAATCGCAGCATGTGCCGCTGCCCTTAATGTGCCTTTCTGGTTGAGCTGATAATGATAAAAGTCTGCAGAAGTATCAAATGCACTGTGCCCCAGATTCTCCTTGACTGCAGCTCTTTTTTAGCGCTATTGGCCATGAACACGAAGTACTGCTTCGACAGAAACTGAAGGAGCATAACTTGGCATTTTTAGGTAAGAATTCTTTGACACCTGCAAATGGAGATATGCTTGCCAGTGTATCAGATATTGGTTTTTCCTAAGCTAGCAGGTTAGTAGCAGTTGTCAGTCTTTCACACCACTATGTTAACTTTTTTTTGATGCTAAGAATTACAAGACACATAAATACATTCATCCAAAGTATTTCCACACTTGAGGGCTGATTTACTAAGGGTCGAAGTTCGAATGCAAAAAGTTTAAAAAAATTCGACCATTGAATAGGCTACTTCAACCATTCGACTCAAACTGTTGACTAGTAAAATCCTTGGACTTCTATGTACTGTTTGTTTAAAACAAACGATTATTTTTTACACCAAATAAAAGCTGCCCAAGTGCTATGTTAGCCTATGGGGACCTTATAGACCATTTTTCTAAGTTTTATTTTATCTAAGTAAAATCGTTCGATCGTACGCTAAAATCGTGTGAATCGAACGATTTTATTTTTCGATCTAACGATTTTACTTCGATCGTAGGAATGCTTAATTCAATGAGAAATACTTCAGTTGTCGTTTTATAATTCGATTGTCAAATTTCAAAGTATTTTCCACTTTGAAATTCGACCTTTAGTAATTCAGCCCCTTGGGGTCTGACTGAGTAGTCAACATTCTATTATGCTTAGGGACATTTATAAAAAAAAGTCTAACTATAAAAGAGGGCTGATTTTTAAAGGCCCAAACTACAATGACACAATCAAAGATGAGTTGGCAAGGATGTTTCATTTTTTGAGCCATTATCTAGAAAGGATGTCTCTCATAGACTCCATTTTATCCAGATAATCAAATTTTTTTTTAATTATTTCCTTTTTCTCTATAATAATAAAACAGTACCTTGTACTTGATCCCAACGAACATTTAATCAATCCTTATTGGAAGCAAAACCAGCCTATTGGGTTTATTTAAAGTTTCCCTGATCCGTTAACTGAAACCCCCAGATTCAGTTAATTCTGGATAACAGGTGCCATACCTGTATGTCCTTTTGTCACTTGGTTACATATCTAAAATAGTGTTGCTGGTTCCACAGCAGTATTTAGTGGTATCTGCTAGCACCTTTGTAGCAGAAATTATGGGTTAATAGGAAGAACCAAGAATGACACATTATTCTGATTGAGCATCTCACCTGCAGGTTGAAGTTATATATTTATTTCATCATGGTTTCATCATCATTCTTCACCCGGTCTGTTTGAAACTGAGTCACTGCTATTTGCGTTCCTACACAATATAAAATTGTCTTCAGTTGTCCTAGTAATCTTACTTAGCCGAAGTGGGCACATAATGTAAAGAACATGAGAGGCACTGTAGGAATCAAGGTCAATACAAAGAATATGGTAAGATTCTCTCCCATTTGAATAAGTTAGAATTCATTTCTCTGCATTTGCACATCCATAAGGAATTTACTCAGGAGAAATCTTCACTCGTGTCCTGTTTTTAAACAACCCCTATTAAATTCAAGATGGCAGCAGCTTAATGTTTAATTTGTTGGGGTGCAGATGTTCAAAAGGTTTTTTGTACAGAAAGGTTTTTTTAAACATATTTTAGTACACCAAGCTGTTTTTTATAGATCTTGGTGATCCCTCTCATTGGAAATGATAGAGATACGGTTTAAGAATGAGGGGAAATTATTGTATTTGTGCATGATACTACAAGGGAGAGGATGATTGATGCCGAACAGACTCTTATTGATTTAGGACTGAACAGGAACTCTGTTATCTAATACATTGTATAAACAGTGCACACTTGCAGGCGTGTAATTAATATTTTATAGAATAAGTAGCTGAAAGAAAATGCTTTAATATGTGCTGCAGTATTACTTTCTCTTCCATGAGATAAGAGCCATCACTGGGTCATGCGAGACCTGAAGAGTAGTCAAGGAAATGCCAGTTGTATGATCTTACTTGTATTAACCCCTCACAAGCTCAATGATCTATGTGCTAGCACACACACACACGCACATATTTTTTCACTTAGATGGCAAATAAACACTTGCGTGCCTTTAATCCTAGACAATAGAATTCTTCATTAAAAACGCAGCCTGCTAAAGCACTGGTAATGCTACGAAGTACTTTACATACCATGTTCTAAAACGTGGAGGCCTATTTACTCATTTTCGAGCTCGAGAAAAAAAGTGCAACTGTGTTTCTCAAACACTAGTTTAATTAAGGGAAAAAAACCATGTTAGAATATTCCTGTACACATTTTCTCAGGATAAACATTCTCATGTCAACCAGAATCACATTGTTCAATTCATTAATCAATGAGACTAAATAACTTGACTGTTTTAACGAACTGGTGAAATATATAATTAAATCTGAGACAATTCCCATTGTCTCCTATTGGACCTCTCCAGCCTTTACTGTTTTTTTTTTCTGCCGACTTTTCATGGTTTTGTTGTTTAGTAAATTCTGACTATTACAGGTTACGTAGAATATTCACAATTGTATTCATTGCTTACACTGGCACTACCTCTCCTTACCTACAGGAGTAAGGTTAGCTGTATGGATATTTAAAGAATCTCATGTTATTAGGATTTTTCATGTATTTTACCAAATGGAGCTAGGCCTTTATTGCATTTATTTATTGTGGGACACTATTTTTCTTCATTTCTTTTTGTTGCCCTATTTATTTTTTTATCTCATGGTTCTTATAATGGACATTTTATTGAGCGACTCTTACTTGTGAGGTCAGACTGAACCCATTTTGGGTGAACTAGATTCTCCAGGAAAGCTTGTCCTTGGAGATAAATAGGTAGCAGGCTAGTTCACAACCAGTGGGAACCATCATTAATTCTTATTGAAGGTGATGCAAGCTCTGCCTGCAAACTTGCAGTTAAGGCTGGACCACACAGCATTGCCTGGTATGTTACCCAGCCATTAGTTAAAGCTGGATGGAGACATAAAGACATTCCTTTAATGATACACTGCAAAATGATATAGCACTATCCTAGGTTTCAGCAGTCAAGGGCAGTATGTTATGACATTTTCAGGGCTTTTCTGATCAAACAATAATCATCTAGGATTTTAAGCTGGCTTCTTATATTGCTTTGTTTTCTCTCGTTTCTGTATGTAACTTGTTCAGATGAGGACCAACTGCGTCTTAAAGGGTACGACAAAACTCCAGATGTTATCCTTGAAGTGCCAGTTGGTGAGTGTGCCAGGATTAACATATGTTTGATAACTCCAGTAATTTTGATTAAAAAAAGTCGCACGCCATCACTTTGTAAGCTTTTTTTTTTTTTTTTACATTGTTTTTAAACTTTTTTATACATTAAACGGGGAGGCCTTGTGGCAAGAGATGCATAAAAACTGGAGCTTATGCAAGAGCTTACAGATCTAATTAATACCATACTATGCTAGTATTAATGACTCATGCCCATGATAGTCAGCAGTTTGTATCAGCATGGAATGGTTAGCAGATATTGACCCATTAAATGGAATTTCTTTTCCAGCTGTGGATGGGCATGTCATTCACTGGATTGAAAGTAAGGCCTCCTTTGGCGATGAGGCCAGTCACAAAACGTATCTACATGACCAGTTTTGGAGCTACTGGAATAGGTGAGTCTACTGAGTGCTTGTAAACATGCTTAAATTGATTCTCAGGGTATCTGCTCTATTGTTAAATCCCCCATCCTGGGTACTTTGTATATTCAAGTTAACATTTTGTTAAGCCAAACTCTTTTGTTAGACTTTCTTTGGCACTTTTAAGGTGGCCATATACAGGCAGCTTATTGGCTGTGTGTTTGGCCCTCCAACAGGCTTCTCCAATCAGTATCTTGTCTTAAATAGTCAGATATTGATTGGCAGGTTTAAAACTTTTGGGGCATGGACAGCATCTAGGGCCCAATGACTGGATCATTCCGATATTGATCCCTCTTAAGGTGGGCATGATGGAGAAAGTTCTGTTCAATTTACAACCTCTGCAGTCAAGAGGATCTTCAAGTGTATGGCTAGCTTTAGAGGGATGATCATCAATATTCATTCATTTATATTTTTTGGAATGCAAATATGACTTTTACTCACATGGTCTGCAAACACTCCCTGTACCACTTTTTTTGACAACTTTGTTTATCAGACAATGGCTTTATTCATAAGTACACTGAAGTTAGAGATACTTGGAAAAGCAATATTCTTCCTCCCTATGAGACATGGCACAACTCTCCTAACAGATAGCAAGCATTGTTTTTAGAGCACAGCAGTGCCTCCTGGCAGCCAGAAAGGAGCAATTTTATAGTGCTTATTAATGCTTTGACAGCCTTTGTTTTGTATATTAACCAAATGTTTTTTGAGTGATTTTATGTCTGACCTCAAAAGTTTGTTTTGAAGAAACATTAGGCATTTTTTATTTAAAAAAAAAGTTTAAAAGGCAACTTTACTGGTATTTCAGATCGTCCACCCCCTGTCCCTTTTATACATTTTGAATTTTCTGTTTAAGGGCTGTTTTGTGGTGTTGAAGGTAAGTATATCATGTATACATTGGTAAATGCTGCTCCACTATGGATGAGGATGCTGTGAGGTTACCTACTGTATTACTTGTGCTGCTTTTGCTACACTGAACAATATTTTACATTAAATTAGAGTGCCATATTGAGCAGGTGTCTCAGTCCTGCATAGTCTGCACTGGGCTTAATAGCTACTTTCTAGAATTTCAGTTATTTTTAATTTTTTTTAATTTTTTAACATTGATTGAAACTGGATTATTTGTCCCATAATTGCTGGCAAATACAGAGGGGAGGTATCACTTGGATTTTGCCAAAAACGACATGCTTATAATGCAATAGGTAACTTTACACCCACCCTATTTGGTCAGGACTGAGTTTCAATGCATACAAAGCACACAAAAAACTACAATGGTTACATTTTTAAAGATAAATGTTTCTTACGTGCTGTGAGTTCTTCACTGACTGGGCTTCTGCCAACACTGTAACTGTTTTCATATTAAGCGGCTGATGCTGTTATCGTTCATTGGTAATGTCCCTGCTCTCTACCATAAGGAACACTTCATTTGCAGTAATTAAGAGCACTCAACCATTTTCATTGCACTGTTGATGAGAGACAGGGCTTTTAAAGTATCATGAAAGGCTTGCAATGGGTTTGGCATGCTGGCACAGAGGCCCAGCTGACCCAGGCATGTGCCAGTCCATGGTTAACCAGCTAGCTACCAATGAAGCCATGACATTGTATAATAGATGACTGGACAATAAATATATTGTCTTTGTTACAAACTGACTCTACTTCTTAATATGGCCTAAAGGTGGCCATACACGCAGATTCTGCTTGTTTGGCAGTGTCGCCAAACGAGCAGATCTCTCCCGGATATGCCCCCCTTGAGGTGGACGATATCGGGATGATCCGATCGTGGGCCCTAGGGCCCAACAATCGGATCCTAATTGAGGCCATACGAGCGGTCGGATCGCGAGACCGCATCAATGAACAGATGCGGCTGTGATCCGACGGGATTTTTAGTCCCGCCCAATCGACATCTGGCCGACTTTCGGTCAGATATCGATCGGTAAAGCCCGTCGGAGGACCCCATACACGGGCCAAACATCCTATTGGTTGTTATGGGTTATAGTTCCTGGGCAAACATAGTGGGACTCATTTATAAGCACTGTGAAAAGTTGCACGTGGGCAGTAACACATAGCAACCAATCGGTTATTAGCTTTTTTCAGACAGCTGCGGGTTGAACAATGAAAGCAATAATCTGGTTAGTTGCCATGGGTTACCGCCCAGGCGCAAATTTGCCCAGTGTTTATGAATGATCCCCAGTGCCTTATATTACATTTTGGGGGTTAATATGCTACTCTACCCTGTGGGTGCGTGATGTTAATGACCATTATCAGGGAGGATATCTGGGCCCGGATTTCCCATATTCTCCCTACTTTCTCCCCAAATCATCACTAACAAGCCCTCTCCATTCTTAATATCCTGATCTCTTCTTCTTCTTTACCTTTTTTTTACCCTGTTGACACAACCGTGCTCTATATAAATCAACATCCTGGTTTTTCCTACCATTATTTCTCCTCTTCATGTGGTCATTCCAAATGTATCCCTTGTCCCTACAATTTTGTCCTTCACATCTTCTTTTGATCCATCCTCCTAACCCTTTTTCTGGATTTCCAATTCCAGATCACCCCTCTTGCAATAAAATATGCAGGAAAATTCCATGGGGAATCTAAAAGCACTGGATTCCACTGTGTTAAAACCTGACATAACTAAATGTAATGGCAATAATGGAGAATAGCAATATGACAGAGGGACAGCAGGTTCTTCTGCCTCCCACTAATGCAAGAAAAAAAACAGGGATAACTATACAAGTTGTGCACAAAGGCTTCTCTGGCCTCTGAAAAGTCCAACAAAATGATAACAATTAACTCTTCTTTTTTTATGTCTGTGAGCAAGGGCCTCTTTACCTTCATGTATGAACCAAGATGTGCATGTTGTGTAGTGTATGTCTGCATACACCTATTTATTATACAGCTCTACAGGACCTTTTATCCAGAATGCTCAGTAATTCGTATCTCCATACCATAAGTCTTATAAACATGGAAAGTTCTTAATTCTTCGTGAGCCATAGAAATGAAGTGCACATTCATGGGAAAATAACACTGTATAAAGCAACTGTGTTTCTTTCTCAAGATTAGGCAGGGCTCACTTTTACGTCTTGTATTGTCAATTAGTTGCCTTGTATGTTTTCTTTTTTGTTTAATGTATACATCCATTTATTGTACAGTGCTGCAGAATATGTTGATGATGTTTTATAAACATGTTAATAATAATAATAATAATAAAACTCTGGATATAAAAGAGTTAATTGTCAGAACTATGTACTGCCAGAACCTGAAATTAGCATGACCCAGGCCTTCAATTAATTAATGTAAACCATCCCTGATTTATTGAGGCCTTAAAAAGGCCAGAGACGGCCCCTCTTAAACCAAACAAGCAGAGCTGGAGTAAGCAGAACCACGAGATGGGGGTGTTCCCATATGCAATACAGACCTGTGTCAAGCCATAGGACATTATGCATAAATAAGATACATAACAAAAACAGTTTTTTTACAGGCCTCACATCCCTTGAAATTGTCAGACTGTTTAGCCTATGTGCTGTCTTTTCCTTACTCCGTCAAGCTTCATTCTCTCTGACGTTAGGAATCTAACTGTTGTGTTTTCTTCAATATGGTTTCTGTTTCCTTTGGGTCCTGAAGAGGTTAAGAGCACGGTGTAGTCCCTACCTATCTCCTGGGCGGGCAACTTTCTGTATATGAAAATGCCGTCAGTTTCTATCCAGTCTTCAGCTTAAGCTGTCGAAATATGTAGACCATTACACAATGCAAATGTACGCTTTTTAAGCTTTCTCTTAACCCACTCCTCATTCCTCCCCGTCTCACTCTTTCAAATATTGTTATGTCACCCGGGAGCACCTCGCCATTTCGACAGCGCTTTCAGCACCTATCTATGTTACCGCAAGGCTTCTCCTTCACATCTAGCATCACCCCTACTAACTCACATTCGACAAACGTCTCGCCTTATAGACGATATGAGCTGACAGCGCAGATCTTGCAATTTCATTATTTTTTCTTTTTTTTTCTTTTTGCCAAAGGCCTGGTCAGATGTACTCCTCCATGTCAGAAGAATGTCTGCAACTACAGACCCTACCTTTCAGAACCCCTTGTAATTTCTTAATTGGCATTTACAAGTGACATTTCCAATGTGCACGCTGGAACTGACTGGAGAAGCTTCCAAAAAGCTTTGCTTATAAGGAGATCTTTTATATTCTGCTACTCCCTGGCTGCCAATTCTAAATCATATTCTTGTTGCCCAGGCTTGACCCTGCATGCAAGACTTAATATACTAAATTTACAGTTAATGGAAAAGGCAAAATGCTGAAGTAGGTACATCAGGCAAAACACTGGAGAGACCCTTAGTCGTAAATAACACTAAGTGCTACTCAGAGAACCTTACAAAGTAGTGAATATTAATGTTCAACAATAGACGAACAGAGGGCTTTGATTTGTGTAAATTTCAGCCTTTTAAGATTTTGGGAGAAAGCTGTGAGAATGCACAGTTGGGCTGATAAGAAAGACTTCCCTTAGCACCAGGATGATTTGTGAGAGAGGTTTCAAGCTGGAGTAATGAAGAATTTCCAGAAAATCTGTAGTTCTGCTCATCGTTCTGGGTGGGACATATTGGGGTGGTCTTTGTGGGCCTTGTCTTTTACACATTGACAAGACAAGTAAAGAAACAAATACAAATAAAGATTAAAGGAGAACAAAACCGCCAATAAGAAAAGCACCTACCTACTACCTTAGATAGTCCCCTCCCTGCATAGTTAATAAGCACTGAAAGTGTCCCGATTACGTTGCTCGCATATTGGCGCAGAGTAAGCCCTACTCATGGGCACCATCTTCCGAATCATAGGTCTTCTTCGAGTCATCTTCCTTCCTTTTGGCTATTCACAGCATTTTCGCAGCATGCACAGTTGCTATGTACTGGAAAACTACTCTATGCATGCTCCAATACGGCGCTCCCTTATAGAGAAGGACAGAAGATGGTGCCCATGAGCTCTGCTGCGCTTACTCTGCACCAATACGATAACAATGTATTCGGGACACTTTTGGGGGGGGTGGAATCAGGGAGTGGGAATATTTAGGGCAGTACGTAGGGGATTTTCTTATTGGGGTGGTTTAGTTCTCCTTTAAAGGATATGTAAAGCCTACATTTTCCTACCCTGTATATAAGTTGGGCATATCTTCCACACCCAAACTGCATCATTTATACTGCATATACCCCCTCTGTTTGCCAGCACCATCACATTTTCCTAAAACAAATAGCAGCTTTCACCTGGCGGCCATTTTCCCTCTGATACATTATCATCTGAAATAAGAAATTTATGCTGTAAAGTCCATGTAATGCAGAATGCAGGTTTACACGGGCACAACATACTTTGATAAAAAAAAGTTCTGCTGGGTTTGAGCACTGTTTATTACGCTGAGCTCAGGAGAGGTGGTTAGGAGAAAAAAATAGCATCAGACAATTTCTATGGGAACCAGCGATGCTCTCTCTTCATTGGCTGTTAGTCTGGAGGGTGTGTTATGTAATCTGAGCTGAGAGGAACTGAGCATGCTCACTGAGCCAAGAGCCAAAGGAAATTCCTGAGGGAGGGGGCAGAGTGGTTTAGTGTAGTAGAAGGATTTGTAGCTGATTAAGGGGATACTGCAGCCTTACTGTTAACCTTTTAACAACCAGAGTGGCAGGTATCTAGAGATTTCAGAGATGCTGTTCATTGGTTACATTTTTGTGAAAAGGGTTGACATGTCCTTTAAGGGCAATGGCACACAAAGCCTATTCTCCAGTGAATTTACCCTCGAATTTGACTAATCGAATTGTGGTCAAATTTGAAGGATTTTACCACAATTCGATCGAATAGAAAGAATTTGATTGATAGAATCGATCGATAAACGATTTGAACCATTCGATCGAAATTTTTTGTTCGATCAAAAATAGCTAAATCCAATTCGGAAGGTTGAATCTGGTGAACTAGGCAGTAGAATATATATATAGCAAGTTATTCGACTGTTGAATATTCAAATAGAATTTTTTTCAAATTATTTGAATCATTCAATTCGATCGAATTTTCAAAATTCGATGGTCAAAGTGGTCTTCGAAAATATTTAGAAAATTCTAATTCAAATCTTTTTGAAAAGTCGAAATTTCAAATCATTCATGTGATTTTGATAAATCTGCCCCTTACAGTTATAGGAGGATTTTGGGTCAAAGCATTCAAAACAAAATGAGAAGAGAGGGGGGCAAAAAAAAAAAGGACATGTCAAAATTATTATGTTAATGGCAATGGACAACAATAGAACAAATGCTGACAAAAATAAAAGAAGAATAAATGAATACAAACAGAGATTAATACAAGGCAGGTCTAGTTCAGACAAGCAGAAGGGATATTAAAAAGTAGGGACAGGTGAACCAAAAAACATGACATAAGGTGATAACAGGAGGATCAGTGACAAAGGCATTCTTCACATTTTGTATCTCCTACTGGTCACTAAGTATGTAAATCTATAAAAATATATATAAAATATAGAGTGAACCATTTTTTTTTACAGTGCTGCAGTTGGTTCTCTAAAAATACATGGCAACAAACTAGACCTTTAACATTTTACATAATGGACAAGCAAGAGAGGATCATAAAATATGAGATGTACAAGGGAAGTGACAACTAGTTTTCAAAAATAAATACCTGTTGTAATTCATCTTGCATGCAGTTTTACAATGCATGTGCTAATCTGCACTGGTAAATGGCACACAGGCTGCAGCGCATGCTATATTGCGGCCATTTGCAATAATGGTGGAATTCTAATAGGAAAATGCTGCAATATGCATAAAAAACATGACACTGGGGCTCATTTATCAACTCTGAGCAAATTTGCCCATGGGCAGTAACCCATAGCAACCAATCAGTGCTTGACTTTTCTTCAGGCAGCTGCAGGTAGAACAATAAATGCAACAATTTGATTGGTTGCCATGGGTTACTGCCCATAGGCAATTTTACTCAGTGTTGATAAATGACCCCCACTGTGTGCAAATTTGGAATCCTTTACTTTCCCTCTCAAATGAGTCCTATTTTCTACTTATTGAACGGATCACGTATGCCAGACTGTATTATTATATTTATAATTGGGCAGAAAGCCTGGAGAGGGCATTTAGCCTAAATCTAAACCCATCCTATATTTAAGGGTAGAAAAGGAAATTAGCATAAACCAATTGTCATGTAAAAAAAAGATAATCTGCTTCTCAATTAGTTCACAAATTAAGGGCAAAATTCAGGATGAAAAATAAATCCAGTAATTTATCATGTGGCTAAATGATCAGCATGTGTAGCTGTAACATAGAGGTTCATTGGGAATGTATATGTATGTTGCTTGTTTCACTGACAAAAATTACCCCCCCCCCCT
>CM044445.1:96655826-96672398 GCA_024363595.1 Xenopus borealis | reverse complement strand
AAAAAAAAAAAAAAAAGTATAAAGGCCAATTGAAAAGTTGCTTAGAATTAGCTATTCTATAACATACTAAATGTTAACTTAAATGTGAAACACCCTTTAAATCAACGCCTTGCATAAGGGGGTGACCCTTGCACTTTCAAACATTTTTAGTGCACTACAGCCTACAAACTAGAATCAAAATGAATTTCATTGGGCATTCTTACAATTTAATTTTCACTAGGCAAATTATTTTTTTTTCAATGACACATGGTGCTATTGTTCAAAAAAACCTTTTGTTTGCATTATGAACAATTTCACTTTCAGTGTTTTAGCATCGACATTGCCCTAATAAAACCAAAACAAAGCTGCCATTTCTTGTATTCACCACCTGAATCAATACTTGGTAGAACCACTGTTGACACCAATTATAGATTCAAGTCTGGGGTATGTCTCCTTCAGCTTACATGTGGATCCTGCCATTTATCCTCATTCTACTTGGCAAAATTGCTCCGGTTGGATGGGGACCATTGGTAAATGGAAGCATTTCGTATTCATATCGAAACAGGCTGTCTGCAAGTTTGGATATATGGCTCTGAACTATTAAGGCTGTATCTGTGCTATAAACCAGCGGTTCTGGATGCATAGTTGGCCACAGGGACATAAAGGAGTGATTTACATGTCTCTGCCCATGATGCATTATGGGAGGAAAAAAAACTAATTTTTGATATCTAGGCAGTGCTATATGTATGGCTTGAGACAAGTAAATACCTTCTGATTTCAGAAGGCTTCACTTTGCGTATTCATATCTTGATACAGACTTTTGTGCTAACTGAGCCATGCTAAGACCTTCAGGTTCATAGTTTTAAATCACACCAGTGTAGCCTTGGCTGTGTGTTTAAGATCATTATCTTGCTGAAAGGTGATAAGCTCAGTCTTAAGCTGGCCATAGACGCAACGATCCGATCGTACGAATCCTCGATTCGTACAATTTTCGGATCGTGTGTGGAGTGTTCCGACATTTGTCGTGCCATGCCGATCGGTCGTTTTGGTCGATCGGCCAGGTTAGAAAATTTTTGTCGGCTGGCGATAATATCTTTGCGTCTATTGCAGATCGTACGATTTTCAGTGGGAGACTAGGTTTTTAATCGTACAACTTTCGTACAATCCTTGTCAGGGGCAGAACGTCAGCTGTCTGTGCTTTTTACTACTTTAGTTGATCTGAGGGTTAGTGACAGGTCGGGAGATGCAAAGATCCGATCGTTGGAATCATCTTACGATCGGATCTTTGCGTCTATGGCCAGCTTTAATCAGACTGAAAGAGGTTTTACTGCCTAGTATATGGCTCCATCCAGTTTACCCTCAATCCTTAGCACTTTCCCAAGCCCTCCTGATGAAAAGCATTTCTCCATCGTGATGCTGCCACCACTATGCTTCATGAAGTTGATGGTGTCTCTAATGTTTTTTGCTCATCATCTCATTCCCACTTCATTGTTGTGTCTCCCCATGCATTTTGTTACTGTTGTAACACAACATAATCTGGAAACTCTAAAGGGATGGATACTCATTCAAGGCACAGTATATATGCAGGCTTTTCTTTGTGTATGATTTAGTATCAATGCAAACCATAAAACGCCTACTTCCAGAGACCCAGCAGTGTTCTTGAGCTTTTCCTTGCTTGGCTTTACCAGGCGGCACCATGCATTGCTGGCTCCAGACAGGATCCAGACGAAGCAAGACAATAAGAGCCACAAGCTGCTGTCCTGACTTAATCAGCTGCAGAATTTGTAAACTGCACGTGTCATAGCTGGAAATGTTAGCCCTTTAGTAGAAGCTTGAAAAGGTTAGATCTGATAAAAGCCGTCAGCGCTGGAGGAAAGTGATTTATGAGGATGTAATGACACAAAAATGCCTCATTTATCACTCATATGCAGATAGGTTAACGTCTTCATGTCAGACTTTTAAAAACCGGACCGCTTAGAATTGTCAAAATAGGTGCTTAATTACCCTTTCTGCCTTTCATTCTGAATTACTTTCTTTTCAATTTTGGTCATTTTCTCACAGATTAATTTCAAAATTTTCATATGGTTTCCATTAAAAGACATTCATATTTCAGATTTTTTTCGGCTACGTATTACCAGGTTGTTTGAAGTTTTATTAGCTAAAGCT
This sequence comes from Xenopus borealis, assembly GCA_024363595.1. Lineage (NCBI taxonomy): Eukaryota > Metazoa > Chordata > Amphibia > Anura > Pipidae > Xenopus > Xenopus borealis. Next base: position 96,670,253 of record CM044445.1, on the reverse strand, counting down.
GTTGAGGTGGGGGCTTTGGCTCTGTGATAGTCGGGTCCATTTCTGAGTTTATTTTTTGCGCCAAGATAAATGGGGTGGCGAAACAGGAATCATTTGGTTAGGTTTTTTTCTGTTATTTTAATACACTATATTTTCCCCAAATGCCATATAACAGCACAGTTCATATTAAGCTCAGACCCTTTCTCATTTGATCCATCAAACGACAGTCTGTCCTTGTCATAAACCATTTGAAAATGTGGGGGAGGGGTTGTGTGTGCAAAGCTGGCTGGACTTTAAAAAAAATTAGCTTGGAGGATGGTGGACAACTGGTATCAGCCTTATTGGTGTTTGGTTGAGAATGTTATATTCTAACATCATGACTTGAGACTAAAAAGCTCAGTCATCTAAAAACATGAAAAAACAACTGAAATGCAGTGAAATCACACACCTCTACTTTACGTCTGCCAAATTTCGAATTGTTCTTTAAAACTTGAATTGAAAAATAGCTTTAAATTTTAAATTATTCCCCGTAACTCATGCATTAACCTATCAGCTTTTAGATTATTAAAACATTTCTATAGAATAAAGCCAAAATGTTCAGCTTCTTTTACCTGTTACTGTGCTCACCTTCCATGTAGATCTCAACACAGGACCTTGTTACAAACTGGATCAACAAAAGGATAAGAAGGGGTACACAAACTGCACACTGTGCTGCTAATGACTTTGTTTCGGACCACATTGGTCCTTTTTAAAATGCAAAGATACAAATTAACATTATACATATACAGGCATATTAAAAAGTTTGGGAACCCCTCTTAATTCTCTTTATTAATTCGCTTTTGTTTATCATTGGCTGAGCTTTCAAAGTAGCAACTTCCTTTTAATAAATAATATGCCTTATGGAAACAGTAGTATTTCAGCAGTGACATAAAGTTTATTGCATTAACAGAAAATATGCATCATAACAAAATTAGACAGGTGCATACATTTGGGCACCCCAACAGAGATAATACATCAATGCTTAGTTGAACCTCCTTTTACAAATGTAGACACCCCCCTATAGCCTTTGATGTGTCTAGATGGTGGCATTTTGGACCTTTCGTCCATAAAAAAGCTCTTCAATTCAGTTAATTTAATGGCTGCTGAGCATGAACAGTCTGCTTGAAATAATCTCATAGATTTTCTTGATATCTAATTCAGGTGACTATGAGCCATTCCAGAATAATCTACTTCTCCCTCTGCATAAATGCCTTTGCAGATTTCGAAGTAGGTTAGGGTCATTGTCTTGTTAGAATATCCAACCCCTGCGTAACTTCAACTTTGTGACTGATGCTTGAACATTATCTTGAAGAATTTGTTGATATTGGATTCACCTGACCCTGGACTTTAACAAAAGCCCAAGTCCTTGAACTACCCACACAGCCGCACAGCATGATGGAATCTCCACCAAATTTGACAATAGGTAGTAGGTGCTTTTCTTGGAATGCTGTGTTCTTCTTCCACCATGCAAAGTGCTTTTTGTTATGACTGAGTAACTAAATTTTTGTTCCAAAATGACTGTGGCTTGTCTAAATGAGCTTTTGCAAACAACAAGCATGAGTGCAGAAAGTGCTTCTTTCTCATCACCCTGCCATACAGATATTATTTTTACAAATTGCACTGAATTGTAGAACGATATGCACATACTCCATCTGCAGCAAGATGTTCGTGCAGGTTTTTTGGAAGGGATCTTTGGGTTGTCTGTAACCATTCTCACAATCCTCTGCAAATGTCGCTCCTGTATTTTTCTTGGCCTACCATACCTGGGTTTTACAGCAACTGTGCCTGTGGCCTTCCATTTCCTGATTACATTCGATTTACAAAGTTGCCTCACGAGGAAACTTTAGGAGACTTTGGAAATCGAAGCAATGTGAGTGCCATTGCGATGAAGTTTTCTCATTAAAGCAGGCGGAAGGCAGTTCAAGGAGATTTTCGCCCAGAAGAAGAGGTGATTAGTCGCCAGGCGACTAAATCTCCCTGAATCTGCATGTGTGACCTTAGCTTGAATCGAAAATACACCATCTAAAACCTGTTGAGGTCATGTAGGAGTCAATGGCAGAGGTCCCTTGAACCATTTGAAGATGATAAAATAATTTCTTCAGAAAACTCGATCAATTGGAACGTTTTGAGTTTTTCTTCCTATAATTATAAATAAATTTGAGTTTTCAGATTTCAGAACTGGAACTTGCAGAATCGGGTTTTTTCCATTCAAGTTCCATAAGTTAATTTGAATTTGTTCAAGGTATAAAAAACTCTCAAATTCAACCTTTTATAAATAACCCCCCTATTGTTATTGCTACGTTTTGTTACTCTTCTTTTTATTCGGACCTCTTCTATTTTTATTCCAGTTTCTTATTCAAATCGGTGCATGGTTGCTAGGGTAATTTAGGCCATGCAACCAGATTTCTGAAAACTGGAGAGCTGCTGAATAAAAAGCTAAACAACTCAAAAACCACAAATAATAAAATTTTTGAATAATTGCAAATTGTCTCATGATATCTCACTTTCCATCATACTAAAAGGTGAACAACCCCTTTAATAGAGCAAAAGAAACCCTGCTGAAGTTATAGGTTAAAATGATATTGCACTGAAGTTAGAAATAGAGCTGAAGCTTGCTTTAGGGGCAGATTTATCAGAATGTGAGTTAAGAGCTTAATAATTAAAAACTCACTCATGTTTTATTCATTCCTGTGGGGTTTTTAGAATTGTATTTATTAAATGGTGAATGTTAGAACCCACCATTTGATAAAATGATTCTAAAAATCCCATATGAATGAAGGGTGTGTGGGTGAGTTTTCATTTATTAAGCTCTAAACTCACATTTTGATATTGTTTCATATTTTTCTTACACCATCTGCATTGCTAAGCCGCAGTGTATGAGCTGCTGTAATTAAAGGGTAGTAAGAGGAAGAGAGACCGTGTCTCTTAACATGCAATATTTCAATTGTTTTACTAGAAATAAAAAGAGCATTCAGGCTTGCTGAAAAATAACTGTCAAGAAATCTTCAGGCACCCAGCTCTTTGTACGGCGTTTAAAGACCTTTCAAGGAATTACATTTAATTAACACAAAAATAAGTGCAAGTAAGAAAGAGCCCTCGTGTAAAGTGTTATAAAGTTTCATAATGTTAATACATTAATAATGCAACTAGAATAGGCGACAGCAGAGAAGTGATGATGTTTGACTCACACTGTACTTATTAGAGAAATATTTGTCTTCTTCTTTACTTTCAGTGAAGGGTAACTTAATGTCTTCAATGCTTTGCCTTTTAATCCCTTTCCCCATTGCAGATATTACAAATTGAGCTTTTGGCATAATATATCCTGCTTATTCCTGGAAGCTCTGCATGGCCATTGTGTCAGCGCAGATGCAATAACTTTATTTCTCAACAGAGTGGCTAATAAAGTACTGGAAAATTATGTTTGTAAGCAAAAAAAAATAATATTGTATGCATGTCTTCAGAGACTATTATTACATCCTCTTCTATATCCCTAGTTAAAGATCCCATATGGTCATCTTATTGATAGGTGTACAGGGCAGAGACACATGGTCAGATTCGGTCAGATGTGGGGACATTAGTTGCCCTGCGACAAATCTTCTCTTCTTCAAGCCACTTATCTCCCCAAACTGCCTTACCTCCGGCTTGAATTTAAATTGCCAGTGGGACGGAACTCGGGGGGGGGGTTGATTTCCAATGTTGCCTTACAAGGAAACTTCGCGCGACTTTGGAAAACAAAAAGCTCTGTGTATCATCCTGCTGGCAATTTAGATTCTACCCAACGGGTAGGCAGTTTGGGGATATTTTTCGGGGGGAAACTAAACTCCCCAAATCTGAGAGTGTGTCTCTGCCCTTATGATGATGATCTGGAAACCCTATGTTAGCTGAGGTTAATACAGGAGGGGTTTCTACCATCGGATTTAAGCTATACAAATAATAGGCTATATATAAGCTTGATCTTTGGGTGGGATTTATTTTAAAGGTCGAGTTGTGTATTCCCGAAAAAATTCTAGGTTTTCTAGTTTAGTATCACTAAAAAAAATAAAAATTTTCAAGAAAAAAAAACCGATTTTTTCGAGATTTATCATGCCCCAAAGCTGCAAAAAGTCCAAATCCCATAATACTCCTGCTAAAACCTGTCATTCGTGTAAAAATGGCATAGAGTAGGAGTGCCCATACTTTAATAATGTGAGTTCTACTTTTAGTGATTTTGTTCCATTGTGATTTACATCCATAAAAGCATTAGCATTCGATTCCATGGAAAATATTACTTAAATATTATATTGATTTATGAGATTTTTATTGCTATATTTAACAAACAACTATTTCTTATGTAACCATAACATAATAAAGATCTGCATGAAATAGATGGGCTATTTAGTGAAGCTGTTTGTTGACAGTGTCTTGAGATCTACTGATCACCAGCTAAAGGTCTACTGGTAGATCCCGATCTACCTTTTGGACACCCTGAGGTCCCTTTAACCATTTGAAAATGTTTTTTGCTTCAGGATTTTTGGGCATTTTAGGCTGGTTTTCACTCGAATACTTGATAAATTCCAGATATTCTAGTTTTTTAATCCTATAAATTTGAGGTATTCAAGTTTTTTCCCCCGATTGCATTCAATTGATTTCTAACATTTGATTTATTCATAAATAATTTAAATTGTAGGTTTATCTGAGTTGGGAAAAAAACCTCACAAACTCGACCTACGATAAATAACCCCCCTTTTTAGTTGAGATTTCTGGATTCAATTGCCAGGATAAAATTGTTTGTCCTATGTGCACCACTGCACCTATGTCTGATTTATACTTTTTTCTTAAATGTTCTGTGTGACCGACATTGAATTGATCTATTAAGTGAAAACACTGCACTACTCTTCATTAATGATTGTATGTTTTTCCAGTGAAAACAATATTTATGTCCACAAAAGCAGTGAGCAAAGTCCAATTGCCTTTGGAATATTTCTTTCTCTATAAAGCGTCTTGTATCCCAGAATTCCAGCGTCGGCGCAAGGGGTAGTTGTGCCTGATGCAGTTGCAGTCCGTGAGTCAAAATTTGCACAATTGATGAAGGGTGTTCAGGGAACCCTGGAGCTGCTAACAGACCCAGTGGTAGCTCCACGTTCCTCTGCATAAATAGGCACACTGCCAGTGATCAGAAAGGCAGGGGCTGCAAGTGTAACTATACAGAAGTGCAGAAACAAACCCTAAAGTTAAAAAAAAAACCTATCCTACATAGACCCCCCTCCCTTCCAGCCTAAGTGTTACCCAGCGCAGATTTTGTCCTGTGGAGTTCACAGGCGTCGTCTTTAGCCTCTTCTTCGGAATGAGACCGGTGCTTCGGCATTTTTCATGAGTCTTGGAGCATGTGCAGTTGTTGTGAAGCGGAAAATTGCTCCAACTGCACATGTGCCGAAACGCCAGTTCATTCCAAAGATTACTGAAGCGGCTGAAGATGGGGCCCGTGTACTCTGCAGGGCTGAATCGGCATGGCGGAGTAAGTAAAGATTTAGGGGCATTTGCCCTGGGTAACACTTAGGTTGGGGGGGGGAGGGGGGTCTTTATAGGGTAGAGGGGTAGAATTTTTTTAACTTTAGGGTTTATTTCTCCTTTAAGGTTTCAGCAAGCACAGATGTATTCCCCCTTGCGACCAAAAGAACATTGGAATTCTGAGTAAAAAAAAATGTCAGTTGCACTCTACTCACTGCACCTTAGACTTAAATAGTCTTTCAAAAAGTTTCTGCCATGTAGAGTTCATAGAAAACATTCCTAAGTGACATATCAGTTATCACTCGTAGTGATCCATACCGGCCCAACTCCAGTGCCAACTTATAGGCCAGTGGAGAGTCTTTGGGTACCAGTACACAAAGATCTAATAGTTTGCTGCCAATAGCTCAGCTGGTGGTTTATGATTCTAAAACATAGAAACTAATGTTCATTAATACACTGTCTACCCACAGGACAGTGGGTAGACAGTGGAAGTGGGGGGGGGGGTTATCCTACTTCATAGGAGTGATACATTAGATCAGTTTACGTTTGAAAGATCATCATCATGTATTTAGCATGACCTTTGTACTGCACAGTAGTGATGTGTGGGTTGGCCTGGGACCCACGGTTTGGGCCGGCTCCTGCACAAAATCTTCAGGTTGCAGGCAGTTCTGGGTTGAGCTCTTCTCCTTCTCTCCCCACCCTAGCACTGCTGGCTTCAGGCTTCCTGCACCTTAATTTATAGACACTGACCCACTGGTTGCGGATTGGTCGGGGGCGGTTATGGTTGGGGGCAGGCCCGGACTGGCAATGTGTGGGTTCTGGCAAATGCCCGAGGGGCTGCTATAAGGTGCCATAGAAAGTCAGTATATAATGGGCTGGTGGAGGCTGTTTGGGCCTCTGTATGGTCTGATTGAGCCTCTGTGTACCTGAAATGCCAGGGCCTATTTTGATTCTCAGTCCAGGCCTGGTTGGGGGCGGATTGACAACTTCTCGACCCGCACACCACTACTTCACAGGTGGTGCTGCACACTTATCATGTTTGGCCTGGATATGTACTCACGTCTACAGTTTAGTATAAAGATGATGTTGTAGAAATGTCATTAGATTTAGGATGCTTTTTGTACAGAACTCTTGGACACTGTAATTAACTTCAAACAGGGTTGCATTGTATCCCACACATGTGCCAGGGTCTCCCCACTTTCTATTACACTTCAAACCTGTGGTGTAGAATGATGCAAAATGTTCCATTTATTGGCTCTTCAAACAAAGATTCCATATATAATATGCTATTTTCACACATAGCATCTTTTTACAATGAGGATACTAAAAGCCCATGTATTTAAATATACACTAAATATAGGATAGGGGATAAAAGGGGACCAGTCACCCAATAAAAGTATTCTAAATCCAATTTTATCATGTTAGGCAAGCACAATTAACTTTAATTACACTGTAAAAAACTATTTGAAACTTGCTCATTTCCATCTGGGAATTCATAATTATAGCAAGCAGGCAGGAGCCATTTTGTGGACGCTGTTGTTATGACAAGCCTTGCATCATCTCATAATCTTGTTTGTGCAGCAGAATGGGGGACCTTATGTCCATCCCCATGCACTAATTACACAATTAAATTGTGAACAGGGGGGATGTTAGCAGTGCAGTGACATCTAGTAAGTGCTGAATGGAAAGTGAAAGTAATTGCCTGCCCCGCCTCTATGCCTAAGATATTTTTAAATGAGTTTACAACAGCTATAAATGCTTATATAAAAAAAAGAATTTGGATTTCATGTTTAATTTGAAAAGGACTTTTATTATACAGCTTTTTATGTCTGGGTTACAGGTCCACTTTAAATCTTTTTTCATATATGAAAGCAAGAGCATTATATAATTATATATTTTTTCATCAGGAATTTAAGTATAGAAATGGCAGTTGTGGGATCCTGCACTTTGTACTATGTCGCTGGAGACTCCCGGGTTTGAGCCTCTGGCAAGTAAGGCACTGAATATGGGAGGCTGCTACTTCCTTTCTTGATATCTGCCAAACCACATGTTAATTAGGAGATGGAAGTTTCCTCTCACTGAAGATCTGCTACAACTGTCTGTGACACATTTTTACGCTTTAATTGCTTTTTAAAATCCTTTTTCAACCTGGCATCATGAAGCATATCTAGGTGCTAGATACTTTACCATTGAAGCCTGTTCAGGGCTGTCGTTCTCTTCATAATGTATATATTTAAGATAATATAAATTTTGCATGTATCTGTTTTATGATTACTATTTATATATCATCATAGTTAAAGGAAAGAAAAACGCATCAAATCTCACTTTTTCACAGGCCAATTTTCCGTAATTTTTACCCACAATTTACACAAAACGTTAAAAAGTAGGTGTGGCTATTTTGTGTTGTTTGTACAACCTTTTTGAGAATTAGTCATACCCATGAAATTTAGTGCTAAATTCCATGGGAGATTTTGCAGGATGGTGTCACATCGACAGAACTGATCATAAAAGTGAGATGCAGTCGCATGGGTCAAAATATAATGAGACTGATACTACAAAAATCTGATGGGTAAACAAAATGCAAATTTTCCCATCCAGCACTGCACAATTGCTATATGTGAATACTGCGTCTTTTTCCAACGAGATCAAATTGTCAGGGCCCGAGGGCTCCGAAGGGGGATTACGGACCAAGGAAGAAGGCAGCGCCAACACAGTTCGTGGTAACAAAAGGGTATGGCAGAAGAGTGGTTAAAGTCCAGGCAAAGGGTCAATCCAGCAAGGTCCAATACAAACGAGGTATCCGAAGGGTTAAGCAAGAGAGTGGTCAAGTCCAGGCAAAAGGGTCAATCCAGGCAGAGAAGGTTCGTAGTCGAGAGTTCAGGCAAGGGTCAAAACAGGAATCAATAGCAGGAATCAATAGCAGGAATCACACCCAGGAACTTTGTAACAAAGACCTATACTTGGGCATAGGTTGTAGTGCAGTGAGGGTTTAAATAGGCCAGAATGGCGCCAAACTCGACGCCGTGACGTCATTGCGTAGCCGCGCTTTCATTCCGTCGCCGGCGCCGAAGTTGACGCCGACGCCCATACGCCGGCGTCAAAGTCGACGCGCGCGACTCGTTTCGTCGCGGGCGTGCTGACGTCGGCTCAGAAACAGGCAGGGAGACCGGCAGGGCGCCGCCATCTTGCGACGCAGGGTGAGTTCTCCTCACACAAATCTGATGATGTCTGACCGAAATGTCTGAATGAAATGCATTGACTGTATCATTATTAACGTGTATTTATATTGCACCAACATATTTTGTAGCGCTGTAAAGTAAATGTGTTTATACAACTAAATCACATGATATGGCGTTACATACATCACAATCAGTACTGGTACAAAAGGTGAGGAAGGCCCTATGCAGAAAGAGCTTACAATCAAAGAGGAAGGGAAGAATACATAAGGTGTGGGCAAGATCAGAATTAAGTGGGTGAAAGATGTCGTACTGTAAGTGGTATTGCATTTGGTAGTCAAGCAGAGTGAGGGTAGGCTTCTCTAAATAATTGAGTTTTAAGAGATTTCTTGAAAGCAGAACGGTTGGGAGAAAGCCGGACAGACCGTGGGAGAGAATTCCAGAGGTGGGGTGCAGCCCTTGCAAAGTCTTGAATGTGAGGAGGTAATGAGAGAAGAGTTGAGGAGCAGGTCAATAGAGGAGTGTAGTATGCAGTTGGGTGAGTATATAGGGATGAGTTCAGAGATGTAGGGTGGGGCAGAGTTATGAAGTGCTTTGAATGTCAGGGTCATTAATTTGAATTTAGTTCTGAAAAGGTAGGGGAAGCCAGTGCAGGGATTGGCAGAATGGCATGGCAGAGAAGGAGCGGTTGCTGAGGTGTATAAGCCTAGCAGCAGTGTTCATTGTGGACTGGAAAGGTGACAGTCTCTGGCGAGGAAAGAGAGTTACAGTAGCCCAGAAGTGATATGATGAAAGGGAATAAGAATTTTAGCATGTAGATGCATGAATTTTGGCATATAGGATGTAGATGCATGAACAAACTACAATATGATTTTATATGATCCCACTTTACATTCTTGCTCTATGTGGATCAGATTTCATAGTATCTTGGGCTGTTGCGTGGCAAGATCAGATAAAATCTGACCCACAAAATTGCTTGTGGAGTTTAGCCGTTTTACATACATTTGAATGCCAAAATGTCTCGGCTATAATGAAAATATCTGGGCAAAATGTTGACAGATTATTGTGGCTTGTATAGAGAGAGAATTTTGGCACAGGGCAATAACAACCATTATACCATGTATACAACACATTTGGCAACCTTATGACAAATCCATAAAACGATACCATACCTTCCGTGACTTTGTCAAGCTTATGACATTTTTACAATTTAGTGTCCGTCACTTTACGAACTGTGTACTTATGGACACTTTTGTGCATGGTGTTTCTATATGTTTGCCACATTGTAATTTGATTTAGCTTACTATCTGAGTTGCTAACTGTCCATTAGCTGCAAGGATCAGGAAAATCTTTGCTCTTGTTTTCTCTATGTGCTTGACATTGAAACCTCCGCTATCAAGTGATAAAGGCTCATTTACAAACCCTCGTTATTGTTAATGACCACAAGTCGTTCATGTTTACAGATTACCTACCAATTCCACACAATGCTCATTCTTTATCAAGCACTTTCTGATTTGTAGGCTAAAATTAGTGTTTGTAACTCCTACATCAGAATAGTACTGGAAAAGGGGATTCAGTTGAAGATCTCCCGGGGTAATTATTGATAGTCTGCCTGAGTTCGCCCAAATAATCTGCTGCTTTCCAGGCTTCAGGAGTTGAGTAGACAGGTGAGTCATTGTCTGTTTAAAAACGACATGTATGGGGCCTGTTAACAGGAATGCTCGGGATCTGGGGTTTTCCAGATAATGGATATTTCCATGATTTGAATCTTGATACTTTGTCGACTAGAAATTAGTGTAAATATTAATATTTATAATAAACCCAATCGTCTGGTTTTGGTTCCAATAAGGATTAATTATAACTTAGTTGGGATCAAGTACAAGGTACTGTGTTATTATTACAAAGATGAAAATGTTTAAAAAATTTGGATTAGTAGGACAAAATGGAATCTATGGGAAACAGCCTTTCCATAATTTGAGGATTTCTGGATAACAGGTTTCCAGTAACAGATCCCATACCTCTACTAAATATCAAAGAACCCTATACTAACTATGTTAGCCTTTGGCCTTGTAGTTCTGTATCTTTTAGGAATGCCAGGAATGGTCCTTCTTTACAGAAGCTAAACATTTTGTCTCTACACTGCTGTAATTCCTTTTGGTACAAGAGCAACAGTGTAGGCATGCTGGCAATATATATCCATGTATCTCTATTAAAGACACAGGGAGCTCCAGAACTGATAAGGGGAAACTAAAGGGATTACGACTATATATCGATCTTAACGGGGCCTTGTGGGCAAAAAAAAAAAAGAATGCAAGTTGAACGACCCAAGTTAAAAAAAAAAAAAAAAAGAATGCAATGTGAACAACCCAGGGCCTAATCCAACATCCAGAATTCACCTTCGAATTCACTTTTAGTTTAACCCCCGGGCCGCCATCAGGGGGGACAAGCCGCCCGGGCCTGAAGGGGATCCAGGCAGTGCTGCACTTTAGAAAGAGCTGGGCCCCCCTTGACAGCGCCAAAGACATGCGGCCATTTGCGAAGACCTTAACAGCCGAAAAGCAGAAGTGCCGAACTCCCAAATCGGTGAAAAGACCCGAAGCCACGAAAACAGCCAAAGAGGCGAAAAGACCCGAAGCCACGAAAACAGCTGAAGAGGCGAAAAGACCCGAAGCCACAAAAACAGCCAAAGAGGCGAAAAGACCCGAAGTGTCAGTCCCGAAGCGGTGAAAAGACCCGAAGTCTCAAAAACAGACGAAACTGAAGTCCTGAAGCCATGAGTTCAATTCTACTGAACACCAATTTCTGTTTTTATTTTTTTAAATCCCCTGGCCACCAATTTATTATTTTAATATTCTATAGGCTCCTGCCAACAATGTTTTTTTTTTTAATTGTTTTTTTGCGGCCCCAATTTTTTTTAACTTGTAAGGGGTGCCCTGGATCCAATGTTTTTTTAAAAAAAAAAAACTTTTATGAGGGGCCCTGCCCAATAGCTTTTTAAAACTTGTGTGTGTGGGGGGGTTACTTTTTTAGCGCTGATGTCTGAGTGGTCTTTTAACTGTGATGTGGAGTGGGTGGGATCAGGGGTGGGGGCTTGCTCACCAGGAGCCCCTTGATTTCCCCCATTTGATAGCTGGAAAGAGTCTGGAGAAGAAGACAAATAATTAAAAATATATAAAAAATGAAATGATGACCAACTGAAACATTGCTGTACATACTAAAAGTTAACTTAAAGGTGAACCACCCCTTTAAGAGTTATGGGTGGGCACAGGTAATGGGATTTGAAGCAGTGGCCATTGGGTGCATACATTTATGGGGGCAATAAGGTGGCCCCTGTGCATGGATAACTCCATAGCACCAATACTACCCAGAAATGTTCGATATGTAGAATACATATTTTCTTGCTTTTGTTGCACATTTGACTTGATAACACATGTCTTAGATCAGCTAAATGTATGAGCTAATTGATTTCAGTATATTCTGCAGTGTAAAATGCACAAGGAACACTCAAAAACGCTCAGCGTTAATAGATTATAAAAAAACATGTAAATGCATTCATCATGCATTTTAATAGATGCTCGTTGAAATGCCCGTGTGTCAGGGTTGTGTTGCCGGTACCATTTATTTCCAGCAATAACTATTCCTGCAAATGAGTGTTTCATGTTCTTTTCTGCTCAAAAGTATTGCACATTTGTGTCAAGCTAGTTTGCTATCATGTGGAATAGACAAGCCTCCAGCTCTGACAGTGAGTGACTGACACAGTTTGATCATTGGGAGAATACCCCAGGAACATGGGTGCCTAACACAGAGATAAATATTAGTGTGGCTGGCGGAATTTGTGTGAAACAGGCCTTGTTTGTGTCAGCATGCTGCTGTGGGCTCCTGTATTGGCTTTATATGAGCATAAGGACTTTGATTTGCAGAGGGCTGAGTGGGAGAGCAGCATTATGCAGGAAGGGAGAGTGTATTAGTCTCCGGCATAAAGCATCCAGTTCTGGCTGTCACCATTTCAATTAGATGAAACAAGGCTGCACACTAATGAAACCTGACTCTCTCATTAACATTCTGAAAGGTACGAGATACATGTCTGAAGAGAGAGCCTTGTTGGGGAAATCACTGTTTGTTTTCCTCGCAATGCTACAGTATGTTGGGCTCTGCACATTGCACATTACCATGTGAAGGCAAACTGACGGCTGCTTTTATTTTTCATTTTCTCTCAAACTGCCTTTCCAAATTATCTCTCATTTTAAGATTCCGTTTTCACTTTAAAGCAATCATTCTCCGGCTCTGGAAATATATCCCTTTTTTCTTGGGCCGGTTAGCTCCGGAACTAGCATGATTAGAAAGGATAATGTATGTAGGTTTGCAGGGTAGGTTAGTAAGGGCATATTTTCAGTATATACATCAGGAATGTCCAGCCTTCAGGCTTCCAGCTGATTTATGTAACATACCCTAACCTTCCTGCCCCCTTTATCCTATCTATGGCCTTGGATATTTCTAAATATATATATATTCATATACTTTGTACCTTTGTCCACAAACTGATCTTAATGAGATGCTAAAAATAATACTTTTGTTCTTGCTTTACATCATACTAATATCTAAAGAATCACATGGCCAAGAAAATGAAACTGGCCAAGAAAATGAAACTTAAGCTTTTCTAATTAATAATTGTCCAAAGATAACACACATTTATCTAGAAATAAATAGCTGAAGAATTCTTTACCATTATCTGATATTATCCCAAATGCTTGTTTAATAGGCCAGATATTTATAAAGTCTCAAGAAGGACATATGTAATATAAGAAATTCAAAAAATTTAAAAAAATTCTCAAGAAGGACCTTTCCCCTATGGCTGCTCTTAGGCCAAGTTCTGGTGTCCGTTCCTGGCCGTTCCTGGTCTGAAGCTATCACTGCCCCTTAAATACAGAAATAATAAACACTACATCACTGTGCAGCTATGTGAGTAATGGTTCTCTAAGAAGAAGTGGAATAGTTTCTTGTTATGAGTGATAAAAATCTACAGCTATGTTCCTGCAGAGTCCCACAGTTTAAGTACACACAGTAGCCAATCTGTGATATTACCATTGGACTAGCCTTAAGCTGGCCAAACAAGCGGATCTTTCCCCGATATGCCATTAACTGGCAGGGCTATATTGGGGTAATCTGAGCGTTCGGATTACAACTATCGCAATGGACTTCTGACGGGTCAGTCAGAAGGAAATCCAACCTTCCCAATCGATATTGTGTCCAGATATCGGTCGTGTACACCCGTTGGAAGCCCCCATACACGGGCAGATAAGCTGTCAAATTGGTATAAACGATATCAGCAGCTTTATCTGCCAGTGTATGGCCACCTTTACTCCCAAGTGGTGAAACAAACATGTATTTCCCAATTCAACCATTGGGCCACAATGGGCTGATCTGATCATTTTGCCTTCAAATGTGGCACCAATTCAGAGGCTTCACCCTCAGGCGTCATCAATGATCCAATATAGTCCTCAATCAATTGGTAGCAATCTGAATCCACCACCATTGAACACTGGGGGGGCCTTACCCTAGTTCGGAGCACTATCTGTAAAGGATGAAATATTTTCTTTTCACATCACTGCAGGATTCTTCTTGATGCCCCCATTTCACCCCACACCCCAACATAGGTTTTTTTTGAATTGTAATGATTATAAGTTCCTCTGGGACAGAGACTAATTTTAGTAATGAACAGCCAGTAAAGAACTACATACAATATTTG
>CM044445.1:96643043-96654192 GCA_024363595.1 Xenopus borealis | reverse complement strand
TATAAAGGATTTTAACTCACTTTCCTGTCAAAATGTAACTAATAGGAAAACAAACTAGACCATTGGGATGGGACCTGATGTCAAGAATGCTCAGGACCTGGGGTTTTGGATCAACATACTTTGCCTTTAAAATATCATTTAAATATTAATTTAACCCAATAGGATTGTTTTGCCTCCAATAAAGATTAATTATATCTTAGTTGGGATCCGGGTTTCCAGATAACTGATCCCATACCTGTACTGCATATAAAACAAAGCAAACCCTCTCATCATGACCTTTTTTTACTATGGCATTATTTCCTGAAATTTATGAATACATTCACTGCCCCTTTCTGTTTTTTCTGTATGGTTCTGTTACTGTAGTATTTTCCAGGTGTTTATTGTCACCAATCTTTGTAATCATGTTATTTAAATGTTTAATGGGCCCATTCTCCCTCTAACTAATATATAGTGTTTTCCTAAATGATTTTGACATTCCCAGGTTTTAGAAAATAGATCCCTACTCTCTGGGCTTTAGAAGTCAATAATGCATTTATTCTCCATCTCTCTTGTCACTGCTCTTCAATCTAATGAAGAGTTAATTAAATACCCTTGTTTAAATAAAATCTTCCAGAGCTTCACAAATGAGAACCCTAATTAATTCTGCTCCGAGGGTGGGGGTGTATTTTTTGCCTGTTTGCTGCCATTCTGACATAGTCTGCTGAATGTAACAGAAGCAAACCATTAGAAATTAGTTTTTGGGTTGGGCAGGTTTTCAATGCCATATCTATGTGCCATAGGTCTTAAAGGGTATTTCCACACTTCTTTTGCTTAATGAATGAAAATGTAATTTTAAGCAACTTTTCCATATACGTTAGTTAAAGCTTTCCGATGGTTTTATTTAAATGCTGTTGATAGCAGTAATTGTTTATCCTGTTCTATCCTCTGGATCTGACTCTTGAAATTACGTAGCAGAAGTTTAGTTCTCATAAAGTTTTTTTTTAAATGTCTTTTAAGTACATTAGAATTCTATTTTCTTCCATTATGCAAAAAACAGTTTTTTGGAGGACATCCCATTTGTGGCAACAAAATAGTTTAGAGATACAACTAGTTTAGAGTGTCTGATTTAATATCATGGGTGCTCCACTGCACAAGTGCAGGCGCCAATTACAACCAGTGAGCAGTGGTTTTCAAGTTAAATCATAAAAGAAACAATCTGAAAGCTTTAGTTTTCATTAAAGTACAGTAATCGCCCTATAATTTATCTGCTTTCTGAGGTTTGACTGCCCCTTCTACTCCATTTTCTTTTATTATTATAATTTCTCTTTTATTATTTAAGGCATCCATAACACAGTGATCCGTGAGGGCAGCACTGTGTGCCAACAAATCCCTGCATGCTGAAAGTTGGAATACTTTGCCGAGAGTTTAGTTGCCTTTCCTGTTAGCCTCTTACTCAACTTTAACCTACAACCCTCTTCAGCATGCATCATTGCAAATATAACTGCTGCACTCTGACAAGAGGATATAAAGTCAGGAGGCCATCAAACAGATATCTGGGGCTGATTTTGCAAAGCTAAATTAAATCCAAAACACTGCTCCTTTCCTGCACTTTCAATAGGAAGTCAAACACCCATGTATCACTTAAGTTTTGATAATCCCTTATTTAATGGAAAGGGGGGGGGTGAAATATACATAA
The DNA here is from genome assembly GCA_024363595.1 of Xenopus borealis. NCBI lineage: Eukaryota > Metazoa > Chordata > Amphibia > Anura > Pipidae > Xenopus > Xenopus borealis. Next base: position 96,652,517 of record CM044445.1, on the reverse strand, counting down.
TAAATTATATTTGACAACTGGAATTCAGTGGTCTCGTTACGGCTTGTCTGTGCCCATTACATAGATTTCTGGTCTTTATTTTGAAAGAGTATTCTTTCCAGCAAACATCATGTTATATTCATATAAACATGGTATTTTGTATACAAAAGTCAAAAATAAGTTTTTAGTGCAAGATTAAGGGAAACCATATGGTAATATAAAATTTCACCACTGATGTTTTCTGGATCATTTGGGGGATTTGACCCTCAGGCTTGTTCCTGCCAATGATTCTTTGTTGACCTCCCTTGTGTTATTTAAGGTTCTGCTTTTGTGTTGATTTTTTCACATGATGGCATCACAAAGGCAAACCACATTTCATAATACTGTTACAGTACCCCCAATACCCATTCACATGATAACAATGTAACTGTTTAATTTATAATAAAAAACAAAAATAAAAGATACCTAATTTGCTAATGTATCTGAGTACAGGTTATACAGAAATTGACATCAGTCCCTGCCCTAGTGGAGTTTACAGTCTAAGGTTCATTGTCATATTCACACAACTCATACACAGTAGGGTCAATATCATCAGGACCTAATTACCCTGCCTGTATGTTTTTGGAGTTGTAGTCTTCTAAAATTGCAAAGCTGATAAAACAAAGCATGTTTTGGGATATTATTTTCTAATGGATAGTTTGCCAATGGTTATGCCACTCACTCCTGCTCCCTTAATTCCGTGGCCTTTGAGCATCTATAACACCACGTTTGGTTAGGCTGAACATGGAAATAGGAGAGAATAGTGAACAAATCAGACAATCAAAAGGAATGGCAACACTTGTCTTTATGTGATAAGAAGCTTGTGCTGATGTATTACGGAGCTCTTACTAGTAATGGACACAAGCAGTTGGTTAAAGGCACCTGAGCTATTTAATCACCATATTCACCGCATGTGAGATATGTTGAAGGTCCACAAATAACATTTATAATATAGAGACTATGCATATAGTGTGCCCCTTTTATAAATTAGATGACAGATGTCTTCTAATTTAAAATGAAATAGTCAACTAAGGCTTTACAATGGGTGAAGAAGGGAGGCCAAAAAAATTCACAATAAATTTATAAGAGGAAACTGCCACGGGGGAGATAACATTTGCCCTGCTAACTATGAGAGTAATGTTTCCCTTCATTGTCTCATACATTTGGGGTGTATAAATCCTTCATGTTTTGATGAATTTGCCTTTATGAACTTTTAATTGGTTTCATGGACTATATTAGTATTTTTGCCAGATAAGTTGATTTTGATTAATTCTGACTGAGCTTTATAAATTAAAAAGCTCTTATTTCTATTCTGCAGCCTTTGTTTCATATAAATCATTGTAAAGCTCTGCATAACTTGCTGGCACTATATAAATAATTAAATACAGTGTAGTGATGAGCAAAATGGTGTGGCAGTCATGGATTTGCATCACAATTCTGTATTTTGGCCATTGGCAAATATTTTTGTGAAAATTTTGCTGCTAAAATTTTCACAGCAAAAAAAAACAGCCATTGACAGCAATGTATTTTGTGCAGAAAAGGTCTCTGCAAACAATGACCCTTGACTTCAATTCGTTTAGCAAAATTTTACCATTTTGCAAGATTGATTTGTTGATTACTAGAACAGTGCCTCGCATAAGTATTCACTCCCTTTGACTTTTCCATTTTGTGTTGTGGATTTAATTCTTGTTTTCGATCACTGATCTAAATTGGTACACAAATCAATCCATAGTTTCGAAATGGTTTAAAAGAATATCTATATTGTTTTCAAAATATGGTAAAGATCCCCTGGATCATAGTTAAATCTGTTATTATGGGGGGAAATGTAGCAAAACTGTATCAAAATTGTGACTCTGCTTAAAGAATGCATCAACCAAAAATCGGTGATTACTAAAGAGGACATTGTTTCAAAGAAGCAACCCAGGGGTGCAGTTGTAAATCTGAAGGAGTTGGAGATATCCAAAGTTGAAATAGAAGAAACCATTCATAGGCCAACTATAACTCGGGCACAATGCTGGGTTTTTGGGAAGAACAGGGAGACGAAAGCCTTTGCTGAAGAACAAATCAGAGCCATTTAAGAATGGAAAAATTTGGGAAGCACCAGCATGCATGTAGAAAAAGGTTCTCTGTTGTGATGAGACCAAATTTGATTTTTTTATGGACTTCAAACCACTATGCATGGTGCAAAACTTCTCATTACCAGGAGAAGACTGGTGGTGGTATCATCGTGTTGTAGGGATGTTTTATTCCAAAATTTCTGAGCCTGGGGAGAAGGTTTACCTTCCAGCAGGATGCTCACCCTCAAGCTACACTGTAGTGGTTTAAAGTAAAAAATATGAAGGTCTTAGTCTGGATCACTCAAAGGCCAGAGCACAATCCATTTGAAAATCTGTAGCCAGCATGTGTTTTGCACACATGGTACTGAAACTGTACCTTGCAGAAGAAATATGACGAGACCGATGTGTTTGTAGTCTGAAATAAATCACTTTTTAGCAGTTAACCTGCTTTTGGATTGCTCTCCTCATTATCTGCAATTTATGGTTAGACTGATGTTTTGTGGTGGTAATTTTTTTTTTGTTTTTTGTAATAAAGCCAGGTTTAAAAAAGTAGGGCCAGCAGGACAAGCAACTGCTTGGATGTCCCAGGAGAATTGAGTGCCCACATGGGTAATGACTACAGTTTAGATGGGGAAGCAAGTAATCACCATTTGTGACTTGTAGCTAAGCCACTGTATTTTAAGAACCAGGTCAGTAATAATGATACTTGATGCCAATGTTCATCAACAGATAAGAAACATAACAGAAAGAACCTTTTTTTGTAGAAATGTGGCACCACAGTGACATAAGGTAATTGTATGTTTTAAAGAAAATATAACAAAAAATGTTTTTCTTTTAAATTAAAAATAGATCCAAAGTAATGAAAAGCATTCTTCAGTAAACCAGGTACATTGCCTTGGCCTTTTCTGTTTCGCCTTTGTGTCAATTTTTATTAAAGTATATTCGCTGTTTTATAACAGATTCCATAAATCAGCCATATGTTGGTGTGAGGAAGTCACCTCTGCCTTGTCTGAGTAAGGTGCAACATTAACCCTCTCATAAAGCACTTGTAGTATAGTAATGATATTCCATGAAGCCAATTAAAATGGTAAAATTGTCTCCACAATGGAAGGTGGACAAACATACCAATTTAGTCAACCCCACTAGCTGGTTGATCACCATGCTGTACATTTATAGCAGTCATATCAAATCATGTGTACAGTTCATTAAGATGGAATGGTCTTTGGATGCTTCTTCATTTCTGGGCTACAATTCTGCTCCAATTATACAGAGGAAGATGCACTCTCTTTGAAGAATCTGATACAACCAGCTTGCATGAACAACATCCGCAGTCACATAGAAACAGTCAAATCAATTTTTCTTGTAATCATATATATATGTATAATATATATATAGTAACGAGAGGACCAAGTTGCTGTTGAAAGTTTGTCAATTCTGTTCTCCCCATTGTTTTTTGTCAACATTTAAACAGCAGGAGGTACTCTCCGTTGACCTCTCTTATTCTGTGTATGGTGGGGTAACAAATGTGGTTCTTGGGGATTCCTTATCCCCACCCTATGCAAGGGATGGAGGAATGTGAGAAATAAACCATGCAATGGTGCTCATTTATAAATACTGGGCAAATTTGCACCCGGACTTTAATCCATGCAAACAATCAGATGTTTTTTTGTGCTATATGCAACTTGCTGAAAAAGATAATCACTGATCGGTTACAGCCCAGGTGCACATTTTACCCATTGTTTATATATGAACCCCAATATGTTCTGCTAGTGATCTGCTCTTGACCTTGTGCATTTGTCTGCCCCTGATTTCAACAATTGCTTTCCATGCTCCACCAGACTTTCTAAAAATGTTTCAGCCTTTAAACAATATCTTTAAAACAATTTAATTAGAGAAGCTTAACTTCATTTAGCTCAGCTCCCCTTTCATTCTGACATGGTAAACTGTAAGCCTCTGTGACCTTCTAACTACACTATTCATCCATTCGACAAATAGAGAATCTGCACTGTTTAAACAACCCTGACTCTTTACAGGGGTCATATCTCATGCATATAACTCCCTCTCAATAGGATTTATTTATTAATGCCCCAGATGCAAATGCTAGTGCACTCTATCGAGCCCCTTGGACCTTATCCAAAAAGAACTTGTGATTCCTGGACTCAGGGTCAAAAATCCTGTGATTTATAATTGATCTTAATGGGGGAATTCACAAAAGTGGAGAGAGACCAATTTTGGAGTAAAAGCAGTGGTTAACTGGAGTAAAATACTTTCACCATATTCACAAACATAAATCTGTCTAAATTCCAACTCAACCGCCACTTTTGTTATTTTAGTGAAAGAAAGACAGTTTACAGACACGTTTATGAATTTGTCTTTCAAAATGGCACAAAAACTAAATTTTAAACATTTTAAAAATGGAGTAAACTCAGTATAACTCTTCCCCACATGTCCGATAAATTCCAAAATAATTTGCTTTGCTTGGGTTCACACAATTTTCATTTCACACCTTATGTAGGTGCCCTATTGGGGATTTATTAATATATTATGTGGGATTAACGTTTTATAGTCAGGACACAAATTTCTGTCTAACCCTATAGAAGTAAAAGACTCAAAACAAGTAAAACTGATCAAGAAAAAAAAGTGTATTTTGTACAATTTGATATGTAAAAAGTTTTTAACTCACATTTGCAATATTTTACTAGTTTTAAGCTGGCCATAGATGTAAAGATTTTTGAAAGATCCAGTGGTTATCGTGAGACCATGATTGTCTCAAAACGATTGTTTAAATGTCCGATGTGTCCATCAACTAAAAAGACCATTTCAGGCGATATTGCCAGCAAAACTGAAGGGTCGCAGCCTGCTTGGCCCTGCAAACATAGGTAGATTACATGGGGACCGATAAAGATTTTCTAACCTGGCCGATCAATCATCAGACCAATGTCGGACGAAAAATCGTAAGATGTACGATCGTTTGTATCCCACTAACCGCACGATAATTTGACAGATTGGTTGGACTTCCCTAAGATCGGTCGTTCAGCAGGGAAAGATCGTTGGGTCTATGGGGAGCTTTAGCTTAATGAATGAGGCAATTTGAGCAATTTGAGTGAATATATTATCTAAAGTCTATCAGCCATTTTTTTAGTGTTAGCAGCAATTAGAAACTTAAAACAATAAAACATATTTCTGATACAGATCCCCATATTATGCAAAATAGCATTTCTTGTATTCAGAACCTTATATCTTGTTTCAGAATTGGAATTACGCAGATTTAGAAAGCCCTGGTTATTAAAAAAAAAAAAATGATGTATAACTTTCCTCCACAAATGTAAATTTGATGACTGACATAAGAGGTAAAGACAAATTCAGAAAAAATGTTTTTAAAATGTTGTGCAAAAGACAAAATCTGTAAAATGTCTGTTTAAAAAGATTAATTCACATAAGTGGAGATAGAGGTCTGTGAATTTGGTGGGAAACCCGATTTTTATTTCCACTTTTATTTTGTCTCAACATCACCACTCCTGTGAATTCCCCCAATGACTTTCAAAGCAGGAGAGGGGATGCCTACGTGCCTCTTCCCCCAGCCACCCCATGAATACAGTGCTGCTGAGAGTAGTATTCACTGGGAAAATTAAGGATCAAAGACCCACATCTACAGGTGCTGGCAGCAACCTATAGTGGAAAGTGTGGAAAACACACACATTTATAAAATGAGCCCTAATATTTCTCTCTCTACTGGATTGCAGGTTTGTTGCCATACATTTTTATTGTCCCCAGCCCAAACCCTAATAAATCCTATATAATAAAACCATCCCTTGTAGGTGTAGCAGCACTGTTCTGATGTCAACCACAACATAAGTACCACCCACTGCCATGACTACAGGCAGGAAGGGGCTTTTCCAGAAGGATTCATTTCAGTAGAAAATTGTATGTTTGCAAAAAAAAGAGTTACAACAAGAAAAATATACACATTTTTATATCTTTTAGGTGTATATCTTAGCTTGGCATGCAATCCAATGCTGTCAAGAGTTCCTTTAATATAATATACAATACTCCCCCCTCCCCCTTGGAAAGGAATATGGTCTACTCCTTGAAGCAGTTTGATGAATTTGCCTCTGTGTTTATGCAAAAACCTACCATCTGGTTTCATTTTAAGAAGTTGCAACAAAACACTTTGTAATTTTGTTTTTTAAACTTTTCTACAGTAAAGGAATTTTTACAAGTCTGGAATAAACGCAACTGCTCCTGTGTATAAAGTATAGAATAAGAAGTATGCTGATTTCTTTAACTCAAATTTATTTTTAGAAAAATAATTCCACCCCCCTTAAATTTTTTCTTTTTGGCAAAGTAAAGTCTTGAGTCTTGAAGGGGTGCTGTCAGCAGCATGGAATCACCCATTTTGAACAGAACACCATTTAGTTTCTTTTTTAGCATTGTTATTCACTCCGTTTACATTTGATTGGTATTCACCCAGTTTACATTAGTTTGTAGGTTCAATGTATCTGATTTCTTTGCCTCAGTTGACTTCTGCCACCTGTCATAACCAGCAGTAAACTATTTTTACCTAAAAGTAAAAAAATCAACAAAAAGGGATAGAGGACATGTGACTTTAATATACTAAACCAAAGAATTAGAACCTTTATTATATTAAACAGAACTGACATTTTTATATTTTTCTCTTCCCATATTACTGCTCTGATATTCCATTGTTTATACTTCAAAGCATATATGTGTCTCTAGATAGAGATCCATTGTAACTAGTACAGGTATGGGACCTGTTATCCAGAATGCTCGGGACCTGGGGTATTCCAGATAACTGATCTTTCTGTAATTTGATCTTCATACCTTACGTCTACTAATAAATCATGTAATCATCAAATAACCCCAACAGGCTGGTTTTGGTTCCAATAAGGATTACTTATATCTTAACTGGAATCAAGTACAAGCTACGCTTTTTTTATTGCAGAGAAAACGGAAATAATTTTTAAAATCTGGATTATTTTATCATAATAGAGTCTATGGGAGACGGCCTTTCTGTAATTTAGAGCTTCCTGGATAGCAGTTTTTTGGATAACGGATCCCATACCTGTAGTATGTAAGGGAAAAGGGATATTACCATCATGTTAACATCTATCTACACTTCTTATGTCTGATATCCCTTCAACTACCTATAATCATGCATTTTCATGTTCCTGGGTAGCAGCTACTGATTTGACCTTGCTATTAACATAATTGCATTATCATTAGAGACTTGGTACATAAGCCTTTACAGGTATGGGACTGTTATCCAGAATACTCCAAATAACCAATCTTTCAGTAATCTGGATCACCAGAACTTGAAGGAGAACTAAACCCTTCACAGCCAAAAGTCCCCACTGGCTCCTCCTCCACAGGCCCCCCTGCACGCTGTTATGCCAGAATTGTGTCTCTCATGCGCAGTTGGAGCCGGAAAGCTCCGTAAATTACCGAACAGCAAGAAGAGGAGACTGACGAACATGGCGCCCCTGTGCCCAGCTGCACTGTTTTGCTTTGGCCGGGTCAGTATTTCTAAAGTGACACTATTCTGGCGTAACTGTCTGCAGGGGGGAGGTGGGAAGGGGAGGCCAGTCAGGACTTTTGACTGTGGAGGGTTTAGTTCTCCTTTAAGTCTACCCAAAAAATATTTCAGCATTAAATAAACCCAATAGGATTGTTTGCCACCAGTAATAATTCATTACACTGTATGTTCATTGGGATCTAGTACAAAGTACTGTTATTACAGAGAAAAGGGCAATCATTTTTAAAAATGATAATTGACTTAAGTGGAGTCTATGGGAGATGGCCTTCCCGTACTTCAGAGCTTTCTGGATAACGGACCTGTCTAACCACCCATGTATGTGTCTCCAGTGTCATTGTTCCCATGACATTATTTCCATGAAACTACCCAAATATTTCCTTTGAGTCAGTATATACGCTTAACCTCCTAATCCAAGCTAAAAATAGCGTGTAAAGACTGGGGTTTTTTTTTCTTTCTGTTCTTCTTTTGTAAAGTCCAGAAATGGCTCAAATAGTGCACTGCATTTTACTGTTCAGTCATCACTACTGTTGCTTAATAACCTTCATCCAAGATTCTTTTTTTTTTTTTTTAATTGCTTTTTGGCTGATGGGGTGCCTGTAGGGGAACGCTATGAGCAGCTGAACTGATATGTATGGTTTAACATTTAATTGTTACTATCCTTTATGTAACATGGAGATAAAATAAGCAACTATTAACAGGTAATGTTTTAATCTTTAACTCCGTGAATATATTCTGTCTGCCTAAGATCAAGGGGAAAAAATGTTGTCCAGAGTGAGCTATAACTGCTATTTTTTATTGAGCATTAATTCCTGTTTATTGGCCGATTTTGTTTTCCAATTTTAAACAAATTCCCCGTAATGCGAGCGCTCATGGTGGTTTTAGAGTAAGCCTCTGTTATTCTCCTTGTCTCATCTCGGGGGGCTCTTGCACAGCGCCTCAGTCTTACTGGAGAATATACAGTTGCCCGGCATTCAGCGGGGGAAAAAGGCTAACTCACCGACTTCAAATCCTTTGTTAACAATCTAAATAGTGGCAGCTCTGCAACTTCAAAGCCAGTCAGCTTGGTGTGTTTATGCCTCCAATATGTCAGGGACTTAAGCATAATGTTTTATGTATATTGCCATTATGACAGTTGAAAAGGCTAAAAAAGAAAAAAAAAAAAAAAAAAGCAATTATATAATTGCTTCAAAGAATTATGCATGGGGGATGGAGGCTTTTAAAGAACGCCAGAGCAGCCTTAATTATTATATCACCTGAAGTCGAGCAGTAAAATTATGTCCCAATTATTTGTGATAAGCAATTAAGCCTCATGTTACAAGGCATGAAAGGAATCCCTCTAATATTGTTTTCCTTTCAGCGCCAGACTGGGAAAACATTCTCTGCTTTTATTTTTCAGGGTGCGTGGGTGGGGAGAGAGGGGGTCATTCTCCTGTTTATTGGCCTATTTATCTTGCAGTTGATACAGTGTAAGTGGTGCTAAGGTGATGTGCCATGCTAATCTTTCTGTCACCTTCCCAGCTGGCAGCTTCAAGCCAGGACTCTGGGGTTTTTTTGTGTTTTTTAAATATCTTTTTTGTTTTAATGCATTTGAACAACTCTCCTGCAGCAACAGAGACTGAAGGATAGCTCAGACACAGATCTGTACAGCAATTAGTAAACTTGTGTGTGTGTGTATATATATATATTCAAATATATGGCAATATCTTCGGAAGAAGTCTAATGCAGCATTAACAAATTTTTTTTGCCCGGAGCTGGCAGTGACCAGGGAGGTGCTTTTATTCTATGTAATTGTAATATCCTTAAATTTTTAATAATTGGTGATATATATATATATATATATATATA
>CM044445.1:96610655-96641791 GCA_024363595.1 Xenopus borealis | reverse complement strand
CACTGGTAATTACCAGTTTTTTCCAGGGCTCTCAGTAAACCATCATGCCTAGACAAGACTCGAGCAGAGACAGGATAGTCATTAAGCAGGGGGCCAGTCCCGTTTTCTGCAACTTTCTAATTCCTCTTTAACCCATTCTATGACAACAGAAGAACCTTTAATTAACACAAGGCAAATGCCAGTGCCAGGCTATCAAAGCTGTAATCCCGTTCCCCTCTCTGTCTTACAGACACTTGTTTTGTCCATCATTTCAACTTCATGAAGGGGTTAACCCATCCCTCAAATATATGTCTTAAATGGAAGTCAAGACTGAATTCTTTCAAGCTGTGCCTGCCTTATAGTATAAACTGTAATATGAAATTATTTCTACCTTTACCCCATATATAACAGTCGGATATGTATTTCAGTGCAAGTCTTTTGCCTGTCTGTTTACACTGTCCTGATTAGAGTGTAAGCAGGATGTAGCAGGAATTCCCCTTTAGTATAAAGCATAGACATTCCGGGTAACTTAACACAGGCCCTGGCCATGCTGCCTGAAAAATGATCAGTTGAAAAATAACATTGTAATCCAGGTGCATTGAAGCATAAAGTAGCAATAGATTGTGTCCTAGTGAACTATGGATAAAGGAATGTTTTGTACCACTTTTAGACTGTAAGCTCTAAAGAGCAGATGCCTCTTTGCCTCCTATATTGGTCAGTATCTGTATGTATGCATCATCTATTGTACAATACATTGGCATGCATAGATACTTCTACAGGTATGGGACCTGTTATCCAGAATGCTTGAGACCTAGGGGTATATTTATCAAAGAGTGAAGTTAAGAGTGAAGTTCCGCCACTAGAGGGAAATTCCGCAGTTCTCTATTCATTTCTATGGGATTTTTGAAGGCGTATTTATCAAAGGGTGAAACTTCACTTCACCCATTGATAAATACGCCTTTCAAAATCCCATAGAAATGAATTGAGAGTTGCAGAATTTCACTCTAGTGGCGGAACTTCACTCTTTGATAAATTTGCCCCCTACTTTGTTCCAGCTAACGGATCAGTAAGTTGGATATTCATACGCTAAGTCTACTAGAAAATCATATCAACCCAATAATGTGGGTTTGTCTCCAATAAGAATTTGTTATATGTTAGTTTAGATCAAGTACAAGGCAATAATCTTTAAAGGGGTGGTTCACCTTCAAGATAACTTTAAGTATATTGCAGAATGGCCATTTCTAAGAAACTTTTCAATTGGTCTTCATTATTTATTTTTCATAGTTTTTTAATGATTTGCAATTTTCTTCTGTTTCTTTGCAGCTTTCAAATGGGGGTCACTGACACCATCTAAAAACAAATGCTCTGTAAGGCTACAAATGTATTGTTATTGTCACTTTTTATTACTTATCATTCTATTCAGTCCCTCTCCTATTCATGTTCCACTCTCTTATTCAATCAATGCAGGGTTGCTAGGGTAATTTGTACCCTAGGAACCAAATTGCTGACACTGCAAACTAGAGAGCTGCTGAATAAAAAGCTAAATAACTCAAAAACCACAAATAATAAAAAATGAAAACCAATTGCAAATTGTCTCAGAATATCACTCTCTACATTATACTAAAACTTAACTCAAAGGTAAACAACCCCTTTAAATATTTGGATTGTTTAGATAAAATGGCATCTCTGGGAGGTGGCCTTTCTGTTATTCAGAGCTTTCTGGATCACAGGTGTCTAGGTAAAGGAGCCCATACCTGTACTAATAATAATCATATTACAGTATTTATTGAATACATTTGAACACTGATCAATAACAATGTAATATTATACAGTAATGTACTTAAAATATTAGCTATTAACCCCCTACTAATTTCTCTTGTATCACTTGGCAGTTCATCTGGAAGTAATAGAGATTATGGCCATTTAAAAGAAGAAAAAAACCTGATTTGTGTACATAAGATTTTATTTGAAGTATTTCTTTTAGGGCAGGGGCACACAGGCAGATTCGGGGAGATTTAGTCGCCTGGCAACAATCCCCTCTTCTTCGAGGCGACAATCTCCCCTAACTGCCTTCCCCTGCTAAAATGAAAAATTGATTTCCGAAGTTGCCTCACGAGGAAACTTCAGGTGACTTAGGAAATCAAAGCACCCCGAGTGCCATTGCACTGGAGTTTTCTCATTATAACAGGCGGGAGGCAGGTCGGGGAGATTGTCGTCCAGAAGGAGAGGCGAATCTCCCCGAATCTGCCCTTACCCTTAAACCCTAACATTTTCAGCAACTGATTGTGAAGACCCTAAAATCCTTTTGTTGAGGGGCAGCAGAAGAGTAGAATGGACAATGGAAGGTTCCAAGTCTTTGCTATCCAACCATGATCCCCTTGATAAATTCATATAAGGATTAGCTATCTGTTATACTTTTTCTTAGATTTAGGAAAACCCCGTCAAAAACATTTTGGTTTCACATAAACAAATTTTAGATTCAGGAACCATGTTTCTCTAAAGACATCAACGTAGAGTTGTTTAACTGTCATGGATTATAAAAGGATCTTAGCTTGCTTTTTTAATAATACAGGTACGAGATCCCTTATTCAGGAACCCATTAGAAAGCTTTGAATTTACCGGAAGACCATCTCCCGCAGAGTCCATTTTAAGCGAATAATTCAAATTTTTAAAGTTGAGTTATATTGAAAAAGTACTGTACCTTGCACTTGGTAACTAAGCTGCTTTGCATGAATCCATATTGGAGGCAAAACAATATTATTGGGTTTATTTAATATTTACATTATTTTCAGGTATGATAATCCAAATTATAGAGAGACCTCTTATTTGGAAAACTGCAGGTCCTAAAAGAAACCGAGTGCAGCCTTATATGAGTTACCTTCCCCAAAGTTATGGTGGTTTGGTTAGCTCTTGTTCCTTCGCCAAGACCCACTGATCAACTATTTTTTAAGCTCAGTCCTGATATATTGATAATGGGTTGAGTGCAGAGGACTTCTTGTCTTTGTCAGTCCAGAGACCACTTCTCTATAATCAGTCTGAATAAACCTACTTCACCTTCTTTAACAATACAGTGTCCCTAACATTACCTCTATATGTTAGTTAAGGCAGCCCATTTCCCTGAAACCTATTTCCAAGATTTAGACATGGACACGGCCATGCATTGCAGCATTCTACTCCCAGGAGTCCCTAATACTCGCCTTTCTCTTTTAATCTGTTTGCAATAATTGTTACTTTGTTCTCCTCAAGCTTGTTTTTTTCTTAAAGGAAAAGTAAATGTTTTTCTTTATCTTTCTGTAAATTTGCTCTAAACAGCCCCCAGATTAATGTACCTTAGTCCCTGCTGCAAGTCTGCTCTGGTTTCTGTGTTATCAGCAGCTTGTTTCCCCTTCTTCCTGGTGCAGAGTGAAGCCCTGCCCCTTAGTTTACTGAGCAGTCCATTTGCTGCTGTTCCACAATAGAGAGGAAGAGGGAGCCAGTGTGTGCATTAGTAAGCTAGTTTCCCCCAGCAAAAGGAGCTGAACACACTGGTCTCTGCTATGTCATAGTATGCAAATGATCTCCTGGACTAGTCCAAGAGATAAGGTCAGCTCAGAAAGCTATGGGGCGGGGCTTCACTCTGCACCAGGAAGAAGGGGAAACAAGCTGCTGATAACACAGAAACCAGAGCAGACTTGCAGCAAGGGACTAAGGTACATTAATTTGAGGGGCTGTTTAGAGCAAATTTAGAGAGAGAAAAAAAAAAGGTTTACTTGTTCTTTAATGCCCTCACCATTGTGCATGGAACCATATTTAATTTGTTTGAAGAACATATCAATAACTAACTCTACAGTGTTGGATGCAGGTCCCATACAATTTTGAAAATCTTATGTAACTTCAGCAGAAGGCAGCAACTTTGGTGACCACATTTCCATAACTGGTCACAAGTCTAGTGCAATTGTACTTGGATCTAACACAGTATTGTCCAACAGGAATTTGAGTTACTGCGGCCATATAGCATTCAGGTAGCTTATTGCCTATATGCCCTTAAATTTAAAAAACATCAATACTTTCATGGGAAGCCTATTTCAAGAGTTTATTCTGTATGTTTCCTTTCCATAAAGCTGGTTGTATATCGCTTGATTTTGGTGGATTCCTCTGTAGATTTATAATGATGCAGACCACAAAACAAAATAACGTTGAACCCCTTTATCACAGAGAGACCTTAAGAAAAACCCAGTGCAGAAAATTATTGGGCTATTAAAATATTGTTAAACAGCTTTCTGGTAAGTATTAATAGAAGACGCACCACTATCTAAACTATGTCTGCAAAAAGTATAAAAGAAAATTATGTTTGCGCAGTCTGCCTTTAATTAGGCTTTCTGTGAGTATGGCAGAAAAATGTTCTTTACCACAAAGGTTGCTTAGTCAAATTGCTGTTTGTACATGGAGGAAAGTGCTTGGGCTTAAAGGGGTAATTCACATTTATTATTATAAATTATCAATTCATTGTTAAATAATGAAGACCAGTTTAAAAGTTGCTTAGAACTGACCATTCTATAACACTTTTTATTAAAAAAAAAAGTAAGTCGGAAGCCGGCAGTACAAGGTTGTGGGCTGCGAGAGCAGGAAAGAGCTCAACCTGGAACCCACCCGAAAATTACACTACTTCAAAGCTAAATAACTCAAAAGCCCCAAATAATAAAAAATGAAAACCAAATGCAAATTGTCTCTGAATCTCTCTCTCTTCATCATATTAAAAGTTAACTCAAAGGTGAACAACCCCTTTCAGAGGTGCAGTGATTAGCTAACAAAGCAACGCAGAATTCTAGGTTCAATTTCAACCAGGGCACAATCAGCAAGGAGTTTGTATATTCTCCCCTTGATTTTGTGGATTTCATCTAGGTACCCCACTTTCCTTCTACAACTCCAAAAACATGCAGACAATCGGTTACTGATAACAAAAATAAATGACCACAGTGGGTGGAAATGTTTATAGGGACCTTAGATTTTAAATTCCACTGGGAAAGGGTCACATGTAAACAATATATAATCTCAGTAAAGCACTGGAGAATATGCCTGAGCCAGGCCCGGAATGGCAATCTGTGGAATCGGGCAAATGCATGATGGGCTGCTTGCTTTAAAATGTAAATGGACTGCTCACCGAAAATATGCAAATGAGGTATGTCTTTAATACGTAAATGAGCCAATCCCTTTAGAAATGCAAATGAGCTGTCCATAATAGACAGCCACAGCTAAGCTGATGTCTGAATTTGTTAGTGCTCATGCCTGTATTGGCATATGGGAACCAACTTCAGTTAGTAATACTAGAGTTGCTTGCTATATACCCGATCCCTTATGATTATGATAGGTATGTTGGCAACATACAGCCTGTATATGGAACACTGTGATATGTAGCATTAATTGCATTAGACAGACTAGTCTTTTCAAGTATGTTACACTTTGACCCTGTGATACACATGGTAATTAAAGTCCTCTTATCTGCCAGGGTACATGGTCTAGCTGGGGGCACACAAAGGAAAATTTAGAATATACTGTAAGTATAGGGTCACTAATCCATCTGATAGAATAGTTGTGATAGAAACTAGGGGGGGGATATTTGTTGCAAGGGCCAGTTCCAGCACATAGGGTGTACTATTGGGGATTATATGGTAATGGACTCTTAAAATATCTATTAATTAACACTAGTTCTAGTTAACATTGGGGTTGGAAATATATATCATGCTTTTGCATGCTTATGAATACATTGGCTGCTTTGATACTTTTGGCAGGGCTGCTTTTTCCTCCCAGTCTGGCCCTGGCCTGAGCTATAGCAATAAATGATATAATAGCATTAGCAAATTAGATATATAGACTTTGAGGCATTAATTGGGCCTTTTGTGTCCCTTTGATAGTCATGTAAGATTAATTATGAAGGACATCAATTTGTCTAATATTACTTGTGGATATCAGGGAGTCTGTATAAGTACTATAAAAGCTGAATATGGGTATACCCTATGCCGTGTACTACAGTATGTTACAGCCTTGCAAATACAAGAGATGATTTCAAATGGCAGAATTAAATTGAAAATCCTGGTGAGTGGAAAGCTCATTTTGTATTTCTGGTTTCATGTTGGTAAGAGAGAGAGTATTTTGTGTGGTGGTGCTGGGCTGGAGCAGCAGTGCAGTGGTGTTGATCTCTCTCAGATAGAGGTATCACCCAGCCACAGCTTCCAGCCGGCAAATAACAGAAACCTTTGTTTTATCTTAGTGATAGCACCTGCTTTAGGCAATCACGTCTCTCTCTCTCTGCAGCCATCTCCCTAAATGAGTTTTGTCACCTGCTTTCACGTTGCATGGCGGTGATGAGCTAATGGAAGTGGATGGCACAATTTGTACTGAGCCGGTCCTATTCCCGACGCACAGCTGAGGATAGCTCCCCGCCCAGCCTCAATAGAGAGGTCTCATGATACAGCTGATTTCCCCATTACCCATCATTAACAGGGAAGAGGCGCTCCTGTTTATCTGTTTGTATTGGTGCGCGGCTATCGAATTGTTTATGACAGGACTAATTGGGGTAATTGCAGAGACCAAAATTACCTGTCAGCTGTTTACTCGCATTCTTCCCTTCTGCCTGACAAACGATGACAAGTGAGAGACCCCATAGCACTGCTCATGATGGCTTTTCCGAGGTGTAATAAGGACAGTCAGGGCCCAGTTTAATTTGATACAGTCTTCCTTCATATCTAGTAGCTAGTTAAGTGACTTGTCAGCTTTAGAGAAGGAATGTGGCACTTGTAACAATCCCCCCCCCCCCCAATAAACACACACACACTGTGCATGGGACAGGAGGCCGTGACTGCCTCAGGAAGAAGCCGGCAGTCTCAGTTTGTAGAGCAGGCAGCACATTTATAAAGCCCAGTGCAGGAGTTCAGGTCAGGCTGGGAGGGTTAGAAGTGAGCTGAGCGGTGAATTATGACAATATTGGCAAATGTCAGGTAGGTAATAGAACTGACTTTTATTAACCTTCTGCAGCCTGTGCACTTTGTTGCTAAACCCATCTTTTCCAGGAGTCTGAAACCGGCTGTCATGAACTACAACTAGCATTTATTATTATCATCATGTGTTTATAAATCTCCAACATATTCCTCTGCACTGTCCAATAAAAGAGTGGATACATCAGTGGCATAACTAGCATTGCAGGAGTAGCACCTTGCACACTGCAGGCAGGCCCCCTCCACATTCCGGACATGCACCTGTATGCATATCTCCCAACATTTGAAGGACAATAAGAGGGACGTAAAATCGTCCCGCACAGGAAAACTTCTTTGGCCACGCCCATTTTATACCCCCTAAATACAATGTGCATTTGGCAGGTTGTTAAATTTTGAACATTTTAACATTTTCTGTCAACTTTCTGGACTCCTGACAGACCCTTGCATCTTTCATCCAGTGCTGCACTGACGGTTTTTGGATTCTACGTCATGGGGAAAGAATTGTTAAAGGATCGGTGGGAAAAGGCAGTTGAACACTTTAAAACAGGAAAGGGATATTTGAAAATATAAAAGGAATTGAGAATACAAATCAGCAGTGTTCAAACTCTAAGAAGTGGAAAATTAGGGGTTCTGTTGAAACCAAACCAAATAAAACTACTGCCAGAAAAATTGTTCGGGGTGCAAGGAAAACCCCACAAATAACTTCAGGTGAAATATTAAAAATAACGGATGAAAGTTTGCACTCATCATCAGCCCGGAAGCTGCGCATGGGACGTACTTGGACATTCCAACATGACAATGATCCAAAACACAAGGCCAAGTCGACCTGTCATTGGCTACAGCAAAATAAAGTGAAGGTTCTGGAGTGGCCATCTCAGTCTCCTGACCTCAATATCATTGAGCCACTCTGGGGAGACCTCAAATGTGCAGTTCATGCAAGACAGCCCAAGAATTTACTGGAACTGGAGGCTTTTTGTCAGGAAGAATGGGCAGTTTTACTGTCTGAGAAGATAAAGAGCCTCATCCACAACTACCACAAAAGACTTCAAGCTGTCATTCATGTTAAAGGGTTTGTTCACCTTCAAACAACTAGTTGTTTTCAGATAGATCACCAGAAATAACGACTTTTTCCCATCACTGTCTATTTTCTATTTGTAACCGTTTTTCTAATATTGAATTGTAAAGTGTCATTCTTCACCTTCTAACGCAGCTCTGGGTGTTCTAAACTGATGCATTTAATTGATACATTTCTAATCTTTGTCCCTGCTGAGCAGAATCTCTAGGTTTCATTACAGGCAGCTGTTAGAATTGATACAATAGTTGCTAATACTCCAGAGATGTTGCTGTGAAATGTATCAACTAAATGTTGAAAAATTGTATCATTTTAGAGTCTGTGCCTGAATAACTGAGCTGCCAGACTCAAACACCAGAGACGCCAACATTCTTTAAACTTAGATTTTGGAAAAACAGTAAAAGATAAATAATGGAAAATAATTGAAAAAAGTCTTTATTTCTGGGGACCAATTTGAAAACAACTGAACAGAAAAAAGTGTTTGGAAGGTGAACAACCCCTTTAAGAAATCATAAATTCTGCCAGGGTATGTAAACTTATGAGCACAACTGTTACTTAAACCTAAACAGTCCAGGAGCAATTAGTCATTGAGTGCTAAGACAGTCTAGCTGATTCACCCCTGCACTTACCTTTCTAGATGCGGGGGGGGGGGGCAGATGCACTCTCTGTACTACAAGAGCTGATGTTCTGCTTTTAAAACAGGAATTTTGGCTCTTAATGTTGTCTCTCCTGATAAACCATGGAGCTCCACTGGAAGAAGCAATTTTTTTTAACTTGCCTCATGTCAAGAGCACCCCTGCTTCTGCCACCCATCCATGCACTGCTGTACCTGCATTATGCCCCATGGGGGTGCAGGCCTGAACCCCCTGTAGTTAAGCCACCCGGTATACAACAAACATAAAGATGACATACATTGACAGGAGGCTCAGCTCACAGTTAACAGCAGCTGGAGGGACTCAAGCATGACACCCCTATTGTGCCCTTGCTGCTTCTCAGTTCTTCTATTTCTCCCACACTCCTCTTTTAAAACCACACATTTAGCTTACCCCCCCCCCCCCCCCCCCCCCACACACTCTCTCTTTTATCTTTCTTCTGTATGTAACCTCCCATCTCGTAGCTTTGTCTCCATTGCATGTTTCCATGTTGTATTTCACGCACTTTACTCTATGTGCCTCTTCTTGACTTTGTCTTTTTCTCTCCCCACTGCTCTCGGCTGCCTGAAGAAGTGTATGAGTGGAAGTCATCAGGAGACACTGAACCATGAAATGATTTCCCCTCTGCATGCAGCTGTAATATAACCTGTCCCACTATGGTCCACATGCAGCAGCTTTTGTTAGAGAGATTTATTCCCTGAGTTCATCAAAACAAAGCAGATGCAGGGCGAGGAGGAGAGGTGCATTCTATGCATGCCTGTCCATAACAGATGGGTGACATACATACATTTTCTTTCCCTTTTTCTGTTGCTAATATGCCGCCTCTTCTGTATGGCATTTATACAGGAAAACTCCCTTAGTAGCATATACATAGGAATATACACCATCCTATCCTATATCCACCTGCTTGAATATAAAGTAGGTATCAAATGCTTCTCTTTTGACATTGAACCCTCTTAAATAATAATTATTTACTTTTATTATACTTCTGTATGCTAACATTTTAATATCTATACTGGCCAGTAAAACTCCAGAGTTTGCACATTTAGCAGTGAACACCTATAAAATCTGAATGCTGCCTGGCTTTTTTTTTTTTTTTTTAATTCGGATATATTTTACTCAGTCCACCTGGGTTTATGCCGCATGGCCAAAATGTTTAAAGGGATACTGTCATGGGAAAACAAGTTTTTTTTCAAAACACATCAATTAATAGTGCTGATCCAGACTTCTGTACTGATATCCATTCCTCAAAACAGCAAACACATTTTTTTATATTTGGTTTTGAAATTTGACATGGGGCTAGACATTTTGTCAATTTCCCAGCTGCCCCTGGTCATGTGACTTGTGCCAACTCTTAAGGAGGGAACTGCTTTCTGGCAGGCTGTTGTTTTCCCTTCTCAGTGTAACTGAATAGTACTCAGTGGGACATGGGTTTTTACTATTGAGTGCTGTTCTTAGATCTACACAGCAACTGTTATCTTGTTAGGGAGCTGTTATCTGGTTACCTTCCCATTGTTCTGTTAGGCTGCTGGGGGGGGGAAGGGAGGGGTGATATCACTCCAACTTGCAGTGCAGCAGTAAAGTTTATCAGAGCACAAGTCACATGACTTGGGGCAGCTTGGAAATTGACAATATGTCTAGCCCCATGTCAGATTTCAAAATGAAAATCCCTCGAATTTGACCATGGGAATAGTTGGGGAAGTAAAGCCTGGCTGATTCTAGACAAATGTTTTCACTGACTCTAAACGGTTGATAAATACTGTATGTAATATAACTCTTCTCAGTGCAGACTAAATGTAAAAATGCTTATTTACAAAGGAATAAACTGTCAGTTTAACAACTTGTAAAGTGCTTTATCACAGCATGAAAGTGAAATCAATACAAGATTGCCTGAGGAATATTATTGATGACCTTAACCTGCAGGCGGCTTTTATCACCTTGTATTTGAGCCTGATCATTTGGTTTCCTTTTTGAATTAATTAGTTTGCTTTGGTTGGCAGTAAATACAAAGCTCCACTAATAGAAGACACTTGTCTCAGAGAAGCCAACAACATCCGCATTTCCTTTAGGATCAATCAACCGTTAAATAACTCATTGAACTTTCTGTTTTTCCAACTAATTTATTTTTGGAAGCGCAACAGGATTTGATTTCCTTGCCCCCTTCTTCACCTACTCTCAAAGGAAAACAAAGCAGACCTCAAGTCGGTCTTATTAAGGACTGAAGGGTTAAAACACCATTTATCTCCCTGTGATCTCCACTGTGTTGTTACAATTTTCTTGGGTCCATGGAAGGTCTCCGCCTTGGGCGCATGTGTTCTCTGTACGGTCTATTGCATATGTTGCTAGTTTGGATCTTTTTACAAAACTCTTAACAAGGTCCCATTTAGGTCAGTATGCGGGAATGAGCTTCTCCGTCTCTCCAGAGTAGAAGCTCAATTTAAAACATACCACTGGTGTTTCTGCTACTGATTATATTTACATTTGTCAACTTTGGTTAAAAAGACCACTAATGCAAGTATACATCTTACCTTTCTATAAAGCATTTATCATTTTATATAGCTTGTGTTAAAGCAGAGTATGGGTTATGCATTTGTTTCTTGCCACTCTGGGAATAGCATCTAGGGAATTCTGAGTGAATCATAGCAACCCCAAAGTCCACATATCCAAAAGTTCCAAGTAATGCCTGAGCCAAATAGACCTACTCATGAGCCCATAAGTTCCTACATTGATATGGCAACATCCAGTAAGAGCAAACTCATAGCAACATCTCTAATGGTTCATGTATGATAAACCCGTACATCAAATCCAGCTTGTTATTGTCAAAATGTGATGCTTACACGGGACTATTTTCGGTACCACTTTATAGATGTAAAGCAGTTTATACTGCTTTTAAGCAGATCCATTAAGAGAACTAAATTAAATATCAAGATATATGTAAGTGTGTATTCAGACCATGGGGTTTTATAAAGGGAAACCATGAATGAAACATAGTATTATCTGTTATATATAGAGAATCAACATTCTCGATAGAGATTATACATCAGCCCCTGCCCCCAATGGAGCTCTAAAGTCACACACACACACACACACACACACACACACACACGTTAGCTAGTATGTATATTAGTGGAAGTGTGGGAGAAAGCCCATGCAAACATGGTGAGAACATGCAGTACCTATGCCTATGTCCCTTTGACATGAAACGGTTAGGCAAGAGATGTTTGTGTAAATAAAAGTTATCCAGTTTGATCAGCTTTTGGTCTGATCTATAAGTGGCTTACTGGAGTGCCTTGCACCAATACTTGTTTATCTGCATACAGATTGTCTGCCCCTCTGAGCTGAGGGCCTGGGGCAGGAGCACCTGGGCCACTGGTCTATTGTGGTGAGTTATGGAGTTATCCCCATGATATGTGCTTATTTATTTTATTTGGAGAACTTACAAAATCCTGGCAGATAGTGGTAGGACCCCAACACTGAAGTGCTAACCATTGTGCGTGTGGGGTTATGATTTGGTCTGGCTAATTTTACAATATGTTCAACTTTACTCCATCATTCACAGTAGGATCAGATGCAGCTAAATCTTGCAATCAGACTGATTACCATTCAGTATAAGTCTAAAGCTGGCCATACATCTGGAGATCTGTCCATTGATCTGAGAGCTTTAACCCAATGTCCTGTTCTGGAATTCACCTCTTCTCTTGAAACGCATTACCTTGACTGTCTTTAGCAGTGATCCCCAACCAGTAGCTTGTGAGCAACATGTTGCTCTCCAACCCCTTGGATGTTGCTCCCAGTGGCCTCAAAGCAGGTGCTTTCAGTTCCTGGCTTGGAGGCAAGTTTTGGTTGCATAAAAACCATGTGTACTGCCAAATAGAGCCTTAATGTAGGCTGACAATCCATATAGGGGCTACCAAATGGCAGATCACAGCACTTATTTGGCACCCCAAGAACATGTTTCATGCTAATGTTGCTCCCCAACTCCTTTTACTTCTGAATGTTGCTCACAGGTTCAAAAGGTTGGGGATGCCTGGTCTTTAGGAACCCCATTTCTAAATGTTTAATGTCTTTATTTTGTAATTAACAATTAATGGATCTCTCCTAGTCTATACCCAGATGAAATTGGGCTTTTATAGGGCTTAATGTGGAGCAACTTGCTATTATCCAGATCTACCTGATAAAGTGGCCCATTTTGTAATGTTCTTAAACCCATCACTTTTTCCATATGCACCAGTTTTTACTACATTTGCTAAGGTTTCTTTAGATTTATTGATACTACAGGTATGGTATCCCTTATCTGGAAACCCAGTATCTGACAAGCCCTATAGTAATTACACAGTACCTCATACATGATCCCAACAAGGCTGCATGAATCAGTGTTGGGGGCTATATTGTTAAACAACAAGGTCCTGAAAAACTGTTTGGGTCAGATTTATTTTTAAGATTTTCTTTATTGAAAAAAACTCTAATAAACCCAGTTTCTGAAAAAATTAGGATTGCTAGCATTTTTTTATCAAAAAAACTAATTGAGAAACAAAACTAAATTGAGAAACAAAACTTATATGCATGAATTATTTCATCCATTTAGATAAATTAGAGCTGTTAAAAATACTTAATACATTGGATGGATTCGATAATACCTATTGACTGATATTGAAGCTTGGTTTTGACTGTAGAATTTTTTTTTATTCCAGGTGGTTTTTTTTTAATTGCTGAATCTAAAAAGTATGAATTTGGAAAATTCAAAGTTGCACTTTTTTGCCCAATTCTTTCAAATTCTGGAAATATCACAAACTCAGATGTTCATAGATAAAAAAAAATATTAAATGGTTTTCCAGTTTTTACATCACTGTAGTAATTGACTCATAGTCTCTCTTATGAATAAGTCTTTTGCATCAGACAGAGGATATGCAAGCAGTGTATAGTTGAAATAAAAACAATCTTACAAGGCTGAATTTCCTTAAATGACTTACAGCTGCATATCATTTTCAAGTATTTTGAAATCAGGAGAAACTCCAGTTTATTTGCGCAGGCCTTTTACACAACACAAGCTTCAGGTCAAATCATAGCTTGTGCCTTCAAACTTGCAACAACCCATGTACAGACTATTGTGTTTATTAGAGTTGCCTCTTGGTCTTGAAATTACGCTATCATCAGATGAATCTTAGACAGCAAAAGGATGCTATAAACATTTTTCAGCCTTGTGTTTTAGTCTTCATGGGCTTATTTTGTATGGAAAAGTATCTTTACTGGGCTGTTCTCCATAACAGTTGTGGCGCAAAGTTTCTAGCTTTGTTTAACAAATGAGGGGAAATTCTCCTAAACCTATTATCTTTTTTCCCATTTACATGATATTTTTTTTGGGGGGGGGGGGTCCACATGTCCATAGGTCCCATTATTTTCAGGAAATATATTTAGGCTATTCCACATACATGCATGTGTAGTTTGGCTTCAACCCAACTGGACCGTCTGTATCTGGAGGACTTATTGTGCAGACCAGGCTTGGGTTGGACTCGTATGGTGTTTGACCTACTCCTCAAGTTCTGAGGCACCCAATGGAGGCCACTTTTTTTGAAGACCTTCATGCCACTGCAACATAAACTTGATGGAAGTCAATAATGTAACCACTATCACAGTTAATTAAACCACTGTGTAGCATGTTTTATTAAGGGTTATGCTTATGTCTTTAGTACTTGCATAAAATATTCCTTTATGGGGAGGTGGATTGTGACTTTGCTGCTCCATTTCCTTCATTTCATTGCTCATCTATGTATAATTCCGGTGGGAATCTTTTTTTTTTTTTTCTGCTGAATTTGCAAGCCAGGAAAGATAATTTTATCATGAGCCGTGTTTAGCATTTGTATGTCTTTCATTGTAATGTTTGATTGCATATATATAACCTCAATGTATTGAATATTTAGCAATAAATAGGTCTCCCGACACAATCTTGCCACCACGCAATACTGTTCAAGTTAACACAATTTATACTATTGTTGAATTTGTGGAGTGCTTTGTGTATATATCTATATATTGTCCTTTTTTGTTTCTGTTCCACAGGTTTATTAGGGATATAGTTATGTGGGTGTATTGAAGGAGACTAGGTGATGATCGTCTCAATCTCTTCTTGACTAATGCTGCCACTCTTCCCAATCCTTATACAGTTTAAGGCATTTTTTTTCACTTTGTTTGTGAGAATGTTGCCTTATAATTGTGCAATCAGTCCTTAATTATCTTTGGGACTTTCAAGCTGAATGTAAAGTTATAAACTTAAAGTGATATTGTTGAATGCCTATTGAAACTTTAAGCTAAAAGCAGCATGCCAACAATATGAGTTTTGAAAATATTGGCCAACCAGGTATTAAAAAATACTAGCGCAAGGCTGACATTTTGACGGCTCCAACATCATTTTCCCAAAGAATTATTTTATGCTCCTTACTTAGATGACATAGTCCTTTAGTTTGGATTCTCAGGCAATGCACGCATGGTGTATATAATGGGTATTGTACTGGATAATCGATACTTTCCACAGCAATATACAGAGTTTATTGTTCTTCTACTAAGTGTTTTATTCATAGACTGAAGAGTGCTAGAGACTTTTTTGGTGCTAATTATGAGTATTTTTTTAGATACAGGAAGTACTGTATATTGGGACAGTCCAGTAGTAATCGATCAGCTTAAGCAAGACAGGGCCTTCACCAGCCCCACACACCAGACCCATGGGGTTTAGTCCTGTAAGCTGGGCTGTGTAGATAATTCACTGGCTGCCAAACATTTAATAAACTACCGAGTTAGAAGCTTTTGGCAGAATTAGTATGAGGGGAAGCCAGAGGTTCGCAGCTGGTCTGAAGTCTGCGGCCAAATCCTTTCTGAGGTCTAAAGAATATATGTGTAGTAAAAACATTCTAATTAATCCCTGCACTGAAAGCAATCCTCACTGTGTATAATAGAACAATAGTGCGCAATTTTCCTTATTAAAGCTAATTTAACCTTCACTTCTGCAATTTACATACAAATACAAGGTGGGCTGATCCATTGATAGACTATAAAATTGCTTGGTTGAGCATTATTTATGGTGTGCTTATTAATAGGTAATATACATGTAAAGAAGAGGAGCACTTGCACCAATGCACTAGTATAAAAAAGCCTCCAGACATGTTTATTGGAAGTAATTAGGCCACAGCCCTGTCAGCAGCATGCGTTTAAGCTCCAACCATATTACAACATATCTTTTTGGCCAGACTAAAGACAGATGAATGGTTTCGCTGGATAGAATCATTTGTCGTAGACTTGCTTTACTTGGTTGACATCCATTTCCATGTAACAGTAAACAGTGTGTGCTTTTACCATAACACCGTCTCAGGAGGGAAGTCATTATGCCTCCTTGGGCTTAGAGATGGTATCTGGGCAAATGGTCTGCAAGCAGGACGGGGACAAATCTTTAAATCAGCAGCCGCCTAAACCTTCTGAGCAATGTCGCAGACTGTTATAGATAGCACTTCTCACTGGCTTCTGGAAACACAGGGATCCGATGGCTGATAAAGGAGGCTCGGAGACCACAAATATAAACATTGTATGTTATGATGAATGGTGTGCTCCTTTCACCAGGACATGCACCTTCATCAGACCGGATGAGCATGTTATTGGTTGATTGTGAGGTCCTGCTGTGATGGCATCTGCAGGCTGAACATTTTTCATGGTGTTTATGTGCACAGTTATGAAATGACTCCTGGATGAATCATATCTGTGCCAAATGTTTCTGTTGCATCAGCAATATATAGTTACCATCATTCTTTTTCTCAGGACCTCAGCGACTGGTAAATTAAAAACCGAATCCAGTGCCACCTTTTCACAGCTTGCGTGAATTATTGAGTGCAAAATATATATTGTCCTCCATATACTGTTGGATGATCAATTACATGACCATTGATCAATAGCTGTGCAGTGTACTGGTAGCAAGATCGGATACAATATAAAGATATATAATAAGATATCTAATAATTATTTAATAAGATCGCCTCAAATGCCTGTACCGGTATGGAACCTATTATCATCTGGACCAGGGGTTTTCCGGGTAACGGATCTTTCTCTAATTTGGTTCTTCATACCTTAAGTCTTCGAAAATCATTTAAACATGAAACTCAATAGGCAGTTTTTGCTCTCAATAAGAATAAATTATATCTTAGTTTGGATCAAGTAGGGGCTACTGTTTTATTATAACAGAGAAAAAATGAAACTTTTTAAAAAATGTGTATAGACTAGAGTCTATGGGAACCAGCCTTTCTGGATAACTGGTTTCCAGATAACAGATCCTATACCTGTATTAGTAGTGTGTTCTCTGTGTACAAGTCTCCCTTGTTTTGAATATCTTATAGGATTTCTTTCTAGGGTTGTTGCAAACACTAGTTGTTTTGATTCTGTTTCTTCCCCAGTGCTAGTAAGGGTATCTATTATCCAGAATCCTCAGGACCTGGGGCTTTCTGTAATTTGGATCTTCATGCCTTAAGACTATTAGAAAATCATGTAAACATTAAATAAACCCAATAGGCTGGTTTTGCTTCCAATAAGGATTAATTCAATCTTAGTTGGGATCAAGTACAAGCTACTGTTTTGTTATTACAGAGAAAAAGGAAATCATTTAAAAAAATTTGGATTATTTGATTATAATGGAGTCCGCTTTTCCGTAATTCAGAACTTTCTAGATAATGGGTTTCCGGTTAACAGATCCCATACCTTTATATGAAGGTTTCATCTACTAGTTTCTTAGTGTTTATTTATCCTGCCCTGTTGCATAGCTGAGAGCAGTGAAAGTCAGTTTGCGTTATTGCAGCAAAATAAAAGTTAATTGGGAATATGAATTAATCTCCTCCACTGTGTTTGTTTCAATTAATGGTGGCTTTGCCTTTTTATAAAGATTTCAAAGGATCTGAGCAATATATAACTTGGCAATCTAGTTATGGTTCATTTCATGCATTTGAACAAGATTATAGTCAGATCTCACTCCAGTTTTGCCCAAAAGTTGTTCTTTATCCTCTTATTGAAAATAATGGAATTTCACCAGGCACAAAAAAAAGCTATCGTTGCTTAAGATATAACACTAGTGTTGGGCGAATCTACCCAGTTTCACTTCACCGAAAAATTGGCGAAATAATTAGCGAAACGAGTCGTGGCACGTTTTTGACGCGCGACTCGTTTGTTTTGCCGAATTTTCGCTGCCGTTTCGTGAATTTATTCGCCAGCGGCGAATCGCGAGAATTTGCTGCGAATTTGTCCCATGCGAATAAATTCGCCCATCACTATATAACACCCTTAGGTGATCCAGGATTTGGTTCATGATTCGGCCAGATCATTTATAGAAAATTTTATCAAAATTTGCAATTGCGGTTTCTGCAGTTTGAGGCAAAAAAAAATGTTTGGCAATTTTGTTCTTCAAACTCCAATCTTCGTGATTTATCAAATCATGACAATTTGAATGAAAAACTCCACCACCTAAAACTTGATTCATTTATGAAGTTTTGATTTTACAGCCTCGTTGAAATTAATTCAGAAGTTCACTGCAATCGTGTTTCGAGAAAATGAAAATGTAATATAAGCTTCCTCATACTGAAGTAAGAAATTTCCTAAATACAATCAAGTAAAAATTATGTATCATTTCTGAAATAATCACTATTCCTCTCTCAGCATCTGTTTCTCTTCATTCTGTCTTCATGCAGCAGTTGGGTGCCAGATGAATGATCCAATATATCTTATAGGAGGCTCCCTTTCCTAGCAGATGTATTAGAGCTCACTCATATAACTGATTCCAGTAGAGTCCTGCAGTGGGTTGAGTACCTGTGGGTTACCCACAAAAACCTGCAGGTATAGACGCGGGTCGGACCCGGGTCTTCTCAGTGGCGATTTTTACTTCTTTTTTCACACCTACTTCCGTAAACTTCCGGTTTACGACTACACCTTCTGATTCTTGATGGTCAGCAGGTTGCCGATCGGGTTGCACATCAGGTACTTGCAGGTCGCGGGACCAAGCAGGTAAGAATGCGGGTTGTAGGTCCGGGTTCCCGATTGTAGGTTTCGGGTATGGGTCGGGTACGGGTTCCACAAAATGGATCTGCGCAGGACTCTAGATTCCAGTACAAACAAAATCTAACAAAATAACTACCTTTTGCACTAATTCTGCATGTAGAGAGACATGATGTCTGGTGATTTTAATAGAGTGAGCTCTAATACATCTTCTAGGCCTAGCCTATAAGACATATTGGATCATTCATCTGACACCCAACTCCAGAATGATGAGAAACAGATGCTGATAGAGGAATGGTGAAGATAAACTTGATTATTTCAAAAACAGTAAAGAATTTTTAATTGATTGTATTTAGAAAGTTTCTAATTTTAGTATGCTGAAGCTTATATGAATGTTAATTTTCAAGATATTTCCTCTTTAAATGATTATGAAGATTATCATTCATCCAGGTCATGGTATATTTAACAAAAGTAACTCAAAGAAACTGGACTTGCTGAGAAATTTTAATTAAGACGTTTCACTGATCATCCGAGCAGCTTTCTTCAGTTCAACTGGCTGGTGTAGAGGAGTTCTCGGCATATAGACTCTTCCAACAATCCAATCACAACGGCACATTGTAACTCTTCAGAGAGGTGACATCTGAAATTCACAGTGGTGTTGATTCTGTGTAGTTACTGTGATAGGATTACCAATGTGTCATGCAACTCCTAGAAAACAGGTGTTATTTGTAAGAGTTACATGAATGGATGTGTGAAGAGTTCTGAAACCGCCGGGGAACAGATGTTAGAACAGCATTGTATGTAGCAGACAATATTGAATTAGTTGCAATCACTGGTTCCAAGAATGCCTTAACTATGCCACTTGCTCTACCTCAGTCCGAATCGAGGCCTCTGTAACTGCATGAATCAAATGGAGCCAGGCACCAGCAGATTAACTGCAAAATCGTTTATTTTCACGACATGTTTTGGGCTAGTGGCCCTTTATCAAGGGCCACTAGACCGAAACATGTCGTGAAAATAAACGGTTTTGCAGTTAATCTGCTGGTGCCTGGCTCCATTTGATTCATGCAGTATGTAGCAGACAGGTGATGTCGAAAGCCCCCGCCTCTGTTCAGGGATGGTTTCTCCACCTTAACATGAATCGCCTCTTTCACACCTCTTTCAAACCAGTGGTCTTCTTTATTATTGAGCTCGGATGATCAGTGAAACGTCTTCATTAAAATTTCTCAGCAAGTCTAGTTGCTTTGAGTGAGTTACTTTTGTTAAATATTCTATTCACAATTGCAGAAAAAATCGTACACGTTTAGAATTATGTGCACTTGAAAATTGATTAACCGTGTTGAGCTCAATCAAACAAAACCCAAAGCCATATAAATAATGTCAGATTTTTATGTTTTATTAAATTTGTGTATGCAGATTAGGGTTTGGATTCAGTTTCCTATTTGATCAAATTCCAAACTTAGGTTTTTTGTACCTCTTTTTTTTTTTTTTTTTTTTAATTCCTTTGGAGGCACTGTACAAAAACACATTTTTGTATAAAGTTTATTGCAAGCCGTTGAGCATGCTTGTAATGTTAGAGAGCTTTTGATA
This sequence comes from Xenopus borealis, assembly GCA_024363595.1. Taxonomy (NCBI): domain Eukaryota; kingdom Metazoa; phylum Chordata; class Amphibia; order Anura; family Pipidae; genus Xenopus; species Xenopus borealis. Next base: position 96,621,515 of record CM044445.1, on the reverse strand, counting down.
CGAAACAGCTTTACATAAGAGCATTTGTTTATTTTTCTTTATAAGCCAACCAAGTTTCAGTGCATATATACTCCAAGCTCTCTCCATTCTCTTCTGTGCTAACTGAGCAGCAACAAAAGCCACATCTGTAAACGGCCTGATCTGGACCATTAGGTTTATATAAACATCACTGCATGATTGGAGAGTTACATTCATGCTCCATTTTTAGAAAACCTGGAAAAAAGGAGAGAAATAATTGATAGTATAAAATTATATACAAACATTTCTTTTACTGTTAGTAAATGTGTATATATAGTGTGTTTTTCTCAACCTAAACGCAATATGTTTTGTATTTACAATAATTATCCTGTTACTCAAAATCAGCAAAAAGGACCCAAGTCCATTTTTAAGGTGGCACTGGAACATTTGAGTGGTTTAAATGCTAAAAAATATATACAAGTATGGGAACTATTATCCAGGAGCCCCTTATCCAGAAAGCTCAAATTATGAAAAGGTTGTCTCTCATAGACTCCATTTTATCCAAATGTATAAAAATTATTTAATTTTTTCTCTGTAATAATAAAACAGTAGCTTGTACTTGATACCAACTAAGATGTAATTATTCCTTATTGGAGGCAAAACCAGCCTATTGGGTTCTTTTAATGTTTACAGGATTTTCTAGTAGACTTAAAGTATCCATAAATCCCCAGGTCCCAAGTTTGTATAACAGGTCCCACACCTGTACATGTTAAAAACTCTTCTTGTGAATAACGGCTAGTTCTCTCTCTACTCTGCATTCTTCCAACATACTGTAGGTTTAATCAGTTTAACCACAACCTGCATATTTACCAACTTTGATCCACTACCCAACCCAGACCCGCAATTAATTGCCTTATCCCTTAGCAGGAAGCGATGTTGCTGCAAACCGGAAGTGACATCATCAAAAATGGGCTGGACAGAAAAAAGGAAAATATAGAAAATATAAGATGAGATTTAGATGAGACTCGTAGACCCGCATGTTATACATGTACCTGAAATTTTACCCTTGTTCCTGCTTTTTTTGCAGGTAACCCGACCCGCTGCAGGACTCTAGATTGCACTACATATTTAAAGGGGCAGTACACCTTCGCAAAGTTTTTTTTTTTTTTAAATCACAAATTAAGACTTTTGAGGTTTTTTTTGTTTGTTTTTTTTCAGAAGAGTAGGCTATATTTACCAAATTGAGATAACTGACAAATATTGTATAAGTTATGGGTTAGGTTACAAAAAAAAATCTAAATAGCATGAATTAAAATAGTCCGTACAGAGTGTCTCCCTTTACAATCAATGGACCCTCATTCCATATGAATTCAGTTATCTGTAGTGTTTGTGCACATATTCTTTGTAGAACTGTTCTTTGTCTTTGAAGGTGGTCATTATTTTTATGTGTCCTTAATAAATAAGTAATGTAAGCTTGTCTTTATGTGGAGTTGGCATTTTGTACTTCAAGTGTGAGTTTATCTTGGATTTGTTTGATTTTTTAGAGTTTATGAGGAAAGAGTTAAGAATGAAGCTTCCCATCCTCAGTGCAGCTTTGGGTTCCATGTGTTTTCCATAATAAGTCGTCTTTTAACTCTCTGAATGTTGTTGCCGGAAAACTTTGGAGACGCTGCTTGGCGAACCCCTGTCTTCTAAACATCCACAGTCCTCTTCATTTCTTTATAGACTGCATTAGTAATGACATGTCCTCAAGGCAAAATATTAGGTTCACTTTTATTACGAAGAAGCAAAGAATAAGGACTTGACTTTTTCCGTAGACTAAAGTAAAAGAGCTGTCCTGTTGCCATGAAAAGATAGATTTTGTATTTTGCTTTTTATGGAAATTGAGTTGAGGCAGCTGGGCGGGATATTGTATTTACGTGTATAACTGAAGTAATTCAAGAGGCTGATACAGACACTGTGCCTGCTGTATTACACAGATACAAGATAAACCTAACTTATATATAGGGGTATTTGACCCTTGCGGTGCTTCTTGTTTTCTTTAATGATATATTTGATTTATTATTCTGAATAAAACATCAAATTTAGGTAATTAATTCTGCCAGTAGAAACAACTAAAAGTATATAATTTATAGGAATAGTCAATCCAAAGCATGTTGGGTTATTACCTATAGACTTGAAGAGCAACTTGACATAAGAGGTTGACCTAAAGCCACAAGTATCAGTCAAATCTTAACCCAGTGGTTGTTTTGAATGACAAGGGATGACACATGACCGTTTCCATTTTTCGTCTGCACTGACAGGACCAGTGACGTGCTTCTATTAAATGTAATATTTTCAAAACCAACCATGTTGTTCTCTGTGGGGTCATCAGGCCCTCTAGTTAAATGGCAATGCTGTGTGTATCAACTGCTGGACTGAGAATGTGATCTTCCACACGTTTGTGCAATTGATGCATGTGCTGTAATGCGGAAAGAGAGGGGGAACAAACATTGGGGTAGGCTTTGGGCATCAGTGCTGCAAGCGACTGTTTTCTCCTGACCCAAACCACAAAGTCATAGGAAATCCAGCAGATCACTGCAAAAACATCTGATGGAGTTCTCCTTCCATCTTTTTGATTTTGTTTATTGATCTAGTGATGTTGCAAGCACGGAGTCGCTATATGGAAGCTGAGCAAAATATTGAACTTTATATTGTACAGACCACCACCAACCCTTTGCCTTTGAATCATACGAAATATCATGAACCGAATTCAAGGTATTTACAAAATGAGGAATGCTCCATTTTCAGAACATAATCCAGGCCAGCTAACTTCTTTTCACTGCCTGATTGTTAAACACAAAGAAGGGGGAAATTAGCCTTTTTAGTTTGATGTGTAAAATGGAGCTCACAATGATTACCAACTAAATAACCTTTAATCCCATCACATTCTTGTCAGGAGGCGTGAGTGATTGATCTGTGCTCTGCAGGCCATGGGGAACCCAGCAATAGCGGGCTAAAGGTTGCTTCCTTAAGGAATAAACATTGGGAATGTAAGGCAGAACAATTACTTGGGTTTAATTCATGTACACTATGCTAGCTAGGCCTTGGGATGCAATAATGTCTCTACTGATAGCTAATGCACCACTCCCTAGTAAAGGATATGCACTAGTAGGGCATTTTACCTTCTTGAAAGGGATACTAACCACAAAAAATAGAACCTTTCAATTTTGTATTACATTATATTTAGTAAACAACATTGTTTACATACATATATGCTATATTGTATAAATGGATTTACGTCTACATAGGTCTTTGCCTCATCATATCCTGTCGCTCAGAATGTTAGTTCTAACATTCATCATTGATGTCTGTACCTAGCTCCATTCTGTCTCACAAAAATGTCATTTCTGACATGCATCAATTCTGTCTGTTCTTAGTTCCATTCTGTGTCTCAAAAATAGTAGCTCTGAAATTCATCATGGCCATCTGTGCCTAGCTCCTTCAGAAATGGTGACCCTGACATGCATTGTGGCTATCTATGTCAAGCTCCCTCAAAAGTGGTAGCCCTGAAATATATCATGCCCATCTGTGCCTAGCATCCACAATATAGTAGCCCTGATGTGCACATGGCTATATGTGCCAAAGCTCCCTCAAAAATTGGCAGCTGTAACCTGCATCATGGACATCTGCTACTAGTCCTCTCACATCTTCAAAAATGATAATCCTCATATACATCATTGCTATCTGTGCCTAGCTCCCTTGAAAATAGTAGCCCTGACCTGTATCATGACCATCAGTCCCTAGCTCCTGCAACAACGGTTGCCCTGCCCTACATTATGGTTATCTATGCCAAGCTCCCTCAAAAATTACCTTCATCATGACCATTGGTTCTTAGCTTGTTCAAAAATGGTAGCCTGATCCTGCATTATGGCTGCTGTACTTAGCTCCCTCAAAAGTAGTAGCCCTGACCTGCATCATGACCAATCAGTCCCTAGCTCCTGAAAAAATGGTAGCCCTGCCCTACATTATGGCTATCTGTACCAAGCTCCCTCCGTGCTTCATGGACATCTACAACCAGTTCTCTCCGCTTCAAAAATGATAGTCCTGACATGTTTTATGACATCTGTGACTAGCCTTTTCTGTCTTCTCTAGTGACATGCTTTATGACTGACTGTCAGTCCCCAATGCTTCATACGGACCTGCACCAGCTTTCATTTAGTTTACTAAAATGCCCTTCTTGGCAGTTGCAATTCTGATAAATAACATTGTGCCTCAAGGAATGATTTAATCCTGATTCTGACCCAGTGGATTTTGAAGCATAGCTAGGATAATATGCTGATCAGAGAGCATCTACAGACCCCATGTTCACCCCTTGTTGCTTGACAAAGTTCTAGTGGAGCATTGGCGATACACAGCATTGGCGATACACAGCATTGGCGATACACAGCATTGGAGATACACAGCATTGGCGATACACCGCATGAAACAGTTTTGTTTGTGAAGCACAGTATAAAGTGAATGTTCATGTACAATAAAACTAATTAAATAGTCTGGGCCATTTTCCATACTTTATGTTCTGCGTTGTGCTCCCAGGTAGCCCGGTGCTCTTTGAAGATGCAGATGTGAAGTGATCTTGCCGTAGTCTGGGAATCTGTGGGAAAAATATCTGTGTTAAATAAGCCCTGACACAGAAAGCAGAGCCCATATTAAGTAACCACAAGACACAGTCTCGCATGTATTTACAGGTTTATGTGTTAACTGAGACTGACTTTTAGAGGCTGCCTTGCGGTTTAAATACAACACCGAGAACACGATGATGTGCTCCTTCTAACCAATACTGGTTACACAGTTACACCATTGCTACTTAATCATGGGAAGTGATTTGGCCCAGGATCCAATGTCTCGCCCACAAACTGTCTAATGGCGCGTATTCAGCAAAGTCCAATCCGGGCGCAGAAATAACAGCGATCTTTCAAATTCAGAAGTCAGAGTACTCTGCAAAAAAGGAATAGATGAATATATCAGAAATTGAAGAGAAAATATGATGAAATCATGGGGATAATTTACACAAAGCATATGAAATGTTGGTGTAGAACTGATAAATACCATAAACAATGCTCTCAAGCCTGATTGTGGTTCTTTTTGCAGTTTGCGTATACTTTATCACAAGATCCACATTCAGCTTGGATGCTAGGCAAAATAACACTTGCCTTGACTTTGTATAACATACATGGCTCCTTCTGAATGTTGGTGCCAGTTAGAGGCATTAGAAAGGCCATTCCTTGTACCCTTCAACCCAGCAGAAAGCTGCTTTCGCCAATGGCAGTGCACCCAGCAAATATAGACCAAAATAAGTTGCATGAATGTGGTGTGAGGTTTGCTCCTATTATTGGTACTGGAGACTGAATAATCATATCTCCTCTGCCTTGCTTATGATGTTCTCTGCTGAGCTGCATACACAAGCCTTAGACTGGGTACACATAACCGGATTGATTACCAGTCAGCAAAGTGTTTATTCATCTTTATAAAGTGTCAATAGCTATTTGTTCTGTCAGCCATTTGTATTGCACAGTTATGTCTAATTGGCACAGGAGGTGTTTATTGCTCATTATACTTGATAATGTACTATGTATAGGCTTCTTATAGTATGGAAGTGCTTTTCTTTAACTGTGTGTGCCATTCAGTCACTGATTAAGGTGGACTGCAGGTATATTGTATATCATGTTTCATACCCAGGCTGCTGTAGCACTACATGGATACACAGCACTATACACTTATAAGTACACACAGGGAGGACAAGTATTATAACAAAACATATAAATACACAGAGTTTACATGCCATGTAATAAGAAAAGACAGTAGGAAGGAGGTCCCTGTCCCACAGAGCTCACAGTCTAAGTGGGTGGATAACATACTGGCACAAATTGGAGGGCCTTAAGTGCAGCAGTAGGATTTCTCTGCATGTCAATATGGAACCACAGTCACGTGTTCTGCTTCCTTAAATCCTAAGCTTGCCCATATCTCATACCTAGGGTTGCCGCCTGGCCGGTATTTTACTGGCCAGGCCTGTAAAAATGATAGTTGATCCCAATGTTATTAATAGGGAAAAAATATAAATATATAGGAAGGCCGGTATTTTGTTTTCCAGAAAAGGTGGCAACCATGCTCATAACCCATAGCAACCAGCCAATCAGAAGTTTGTTTTGCAACAACTGACCAGTAAATACTACTTGCTAACTCTGCTAACTGTGGTAAGCATGGTACTGCAATTTCATATTCCTTCTTTGAAGGCCAATAAGATAGAGGCGCAACCTGCACGTCCTTGGCATAGGATCTAATCCACCATTTTATTATGTTGTAAATTACTTATTGTGTTGAAATAATTGTGGGGGCAGAGTGTACATGTGATAAGATGTACAACTCGTTATACATATGCATTTTCCCCTGCAATGTGCATCACAATCTTTTGAGCAATAAGTCCATCATGATTTCCTTCCAGGCCCTTGATCTGACCATGGAGAACTATAATACCAAAAATTCTCTTCTAATCAAGCAGCTAGTGAATAATAATGTTCAAAACTCAGCCTTTTATATATCTTTTTGTTTTCCATCTGAAAAGCTCCGGTTTATTGTGCATTTAGCTGTCACATTGCCTGGAAGCATGTCATGCCGTACCAGAATGCTTTTTGAAGCCTCCGACAGCCCAGCAGTCTGTACAAGACCTGGGCCAGATCAACAGCTGTGGTGAGCAGGAGACTTTTGTAAATGTATGAGTCTGTGTAAGATTATCCAGATATCAGCTTGCACTGGCCTCCGCATGGCCTGGTTCCAATCAAGCCCTAAAAATAAACACCAGTTAATCACCTGAGGAGCAACTTGAGTTGACAGGAGCTTTGACTGTCTTGAACCTCAGCCTGAAATCCTTCAAGAGCTTGGCTCGCATTCCCCTGTCCTCCCAGGGAGGGAGCAATGTTACTCATTCAGGAAGGAAAAGAACTCTTGAGATACCACTCCTCCTTTTGTGCAGCTTGTGCTTTCCTTTTTTTATGGAACACCACATGGCATAAAGTCCCAAAGAGGTAAAATAAATATTCCTTTTCTGCAGTTCTTGGTTAATGCCCTACCCGTAAACCATGACATCTGCAAGAACTTCTGCCAGGTGGTTGGGATGTTTGGTTTATTGTGGTTACATGGATTTCGTTGTCATTGCATTATAATAACTGCAGTGAGAGGTTCAAAAGAGTCTTTCATTTTCTGAATAAAAGGTAACTACCCCTAAAAAAGAACTTTTGTGATGTGGACAGTTGTAATCTAAGAACTGTCATGAACCATTATGCTCTATTTTATTTTTGTATTTGTTTGTGACTTATGGGACCAAGTTCACAATTACTTAACAGCTGCATCATAGTCTAATGCTACAATGGGTACTATTTTCTTTTTCTGTCACTACTAATGTCCTTATGAACCAGATATCAATCTGACCCATTCTGTCATGGAACCAACTAGAAACATAGAATCTATGGTGCCAGCACAATGCTGCATGTTTACTGCGCCCCTGGATTTCTTATTGTTTTGAGATTAATGGCAGATGCATATAAAGGTGCCTGCCTGTATTTATTCTTTCCCAGTTCTCCTGAGACTTGACCCAGGTAACTGAAAACAATGGAAAATGCTCTGTATATTCTTTCAGATTATGCTCCTCGTATGAGACTGTAATTCCTAGGAAACCACATCTGGCTTTATTCCACTGTTACTTGATATCCCAGGTGATCCATATCACAAGGTGAATATTACAGAGAGCATGTTAGAAACATTTTCAAAGGGAAGAGTTTGTGATTTTCCCTTCCCTGCCTTTTTTTTCTAATTTTCTCTTTTCTTCTGCTGAAAACAATTTTTTTGGTGGAGACAAAAGAGCTGCTCTGCTGCCAAGTCTGAACCAAGAATCATTTCAGTAAAGCAGTATGCACCAGGAAATTCTTCAGCGAAGGTATAATCAAAGCATACTTCACCCCCCCCTGTAATGTATCGGTGGCTTTTTTGCATTCCTCCGGCACAATGCCTTAGAAAGAAAAAACATGCGCATGGGGAGAAGGCCTGCCACCTATTTGTCATGCTGCCTTCCAATCTGTAATCAAGCTGCGGCTTAAAGTGCACACCATGTAATTTGTGCGTAAATTAAGAGGTGTTTAAGAGTAGGAGATGTTTGAGAGCTAATAGCTTGCGTCTGACTCTATTCTCCAAATCTGCTGATCCCCCTTACACACCTGAGGTCTGGCAGATTTTTGTCGCTCAGTAGCAAGACACCTGCTGCAGCACAAATAAACACCTGCAGTGGCTTCCTGCATGTCTTATGGGCTACCACTAATGAACAATGAGAGAATATTGACACTTCATCTTGAATTTATATTGAGCTTTTGTCCCTTCATGGATTCAATTTAGCAATGTGAGAAACGCTGATGAGCAGAGTCCAAAAGAACTAACTTTGTTCCTTCATGGGGGAGGTAGAAGGTTCATTAGCTCTGAACCAGGAAGGCCTTCTTCTGCGTATAAAGACTGAGCCTTTCTTCTCAGACAGACAAGCTTAATGGGGTTCTTTTGTTCTTGGAATGGTCTTCTCAGTAGGAAGTTATAGTTATAGGTCAAAGCTGTTTTGCTTGAGCGAGATATACATGTTGATTGACTCCTCACTCATTGGTACAGCAACAGTTTTTGGTTAGCACGTCTTGCTCTTCGAGAGGCCAAGTAGTCTGAGTAGGTTTGTGTTAATGGAAAGATCTTATTGCCTATAACGATTTTGAATTCCCATTGGAAGCATCTGCACACATTCCTAATAGAACAGAGTATCACTGCTCCCCTCTGTATTTTCCTGGTTTGAATGGATCTTCTTTCCAGGACTATGTCATTATTTGGCGCCCAATTATTTCTATTTTGCTGCTGCGGCTTTGGTTTGGAACTTGCACCTTGACAGCGATTTATCAGAGAACAATACAGGACTCTGCAATAACGAGCACAAGAAGCAAAGAGCAGAACGACTCCACCCCTTGCCAAAGTATTGGGACGTTGGAGAATAGCCAGGAGTCAGCTAACCTGAAATTCATTGTTCTAATACCCCCCCACTGACAGTGAAAGTGTTAACTGGAATAGAACAATCCCTTCCTCGAGAATTTATATAAATGCATATTGCCAGGGATGAGTGTTCTCAACTGTATTATGCGTTGTATGTCAGCCAAATAGGATGTCCTGCACTGTAACCTCTTGTTTTAAACCACATCAAAGAAGTCTGTATAAAATAATAGAAGGTAAACTCTATCATCAGTATAAGGACATAGATTAGCCCCATCCAGACAATCTCTATTAACAGGTTTACGCTTCTACCAGGTTTAATTTGGGTATTAAACAAATATACTAAATTAGTGGACTTAATTAATATGCATAATTAGGTGAACTTATCTTAACTAGTTAAAAGGAAATTGCCATTACACTTTCAGCTATCCTTTTTTTAACCAGGTCCCAATTACTGCAATATTTTCATTAGTGTTGATTGGTGTAGATGCATAAAACATAGATTGTTTCTTGTGTTAGCCACTTTCAGGGGTAAAGCTTTGTTCCCCACTGCAAATAGGAACCATCAAAATGAAAAGATTTGTACAGATCACCTCCTGTTGAGGAAATAGCAAGTACTAATATGGGATCCGTTATCCGGAAAGTCCATCTCCCATAGACTCCATTTTATCCAAATAATCTGAATATTTAAAAATGATTTCCTTTTCCTCTGTAATAATAAAACTTGATCCCAACTAAGATATAATTAATCCTTATTCAAAGCAAAACCTATCTATTCAGTTTATTTAATGTTTACATGATTTTCTAGTAGACTTAAGGTATGATGATCCAAATAAAGGTAAGCTCTGTTATCCAGAAAACCCCAGGTCCAAAGCATTCTGGATAACAAGCCCGATATCTGTACTGTGTTTAGGGTCCAAGTCTCCAAAAGCTCATCAGCCCTGGCTGAAACACTTTGGGGAATGTACACTCATAATGAAGAAGAAGCAGCATGGATCAAAGCTGCATTCCATGGAAATGGCATATTTATAATATGCCCAGAATTAGGCCCCTCCATACACAGCTTCCTTGCCTAGCACTCTTAAATCCCCCCTGTGAACTGGAAGTGCAATGTACAATGTAACTTCAAATCCATGAAGACATCTCTGCAGCTTCAACTCAATCGAATGTGGTCGGCTGGTGAAAAAGCCTCTGTTTAGCTTTGGAATTGTAGAGAATATACTAAACCCTTAAGGTGGCCATAGACATAGAGATCCTCTTGTTTGGAGATGTCGCCAAACGAGTGGATCGCTCCCTGATATGCCCACATTGAGGTGGGCGATATTGGGCTGATCTGATCCTTGGCCCTAGTACCCAAAGATCGGATCATAATGCATCCGATACGGGAGGCCAGATAGCGAGACTGCATCAACTCACAGATGCGGCCGCGATTTTTTAACCTGCCTGACCGAGATCTGACTGTCTTTTCACCAGATATCGATCGCCCTGTGTATGGGGGCCTTTACGTTGCAGCAATATAATAAACACCAGGGTGAGCAATATTTCCAAATAAAATTTCCTCCAGTTTTGTGTATTGCCCCCTGGCAGGTGAGCGCAACAGAATGGGCAGTAGAGCCAGACAGTTTGTATGACCCTGCAGTGAAACAGAAATCTACATTCCATGATCTCTTCTAAATACATATATTTTTTTTTTTATTCTGGTAGCTTTTTATGTAGGTATAAGGTGAAATATGAATGCACCAAATGGACTTTAGTTTAGTATAAAAATAAAAACTGGGTAAATAGGCTGCGCAAAATAAAAAATGTTTCTAATATAGTTAGTCAGGCAGAAATGTAATGTATAAAGGCTGGAGTGAC
>CM044445.1:96565648-96608325 GCA_024363595.1 Xenopus borealis | reverse complement strand
AAGGTAACATGCTTCTATGCCTGCATTTAAAACAGAAGCCAGTGGCACTTATAAATGCAGAATAGTGACATTATATATATCTCTTATTTTGTTCTGCTCAGCGTGTCCAAAACTCTAAAATGCCATGGAATTTTCATGCTGTGACTCAAAGCCAGACCCACACACCAGATCACCTTATCTATAATTTGCGGCACTTTGGTTTCTGATAACCCATGCCCTTCCCATCAAGTCACACTTCAAAGTGTCATTGAAATTTCAATTTGGGCATCTGCAAATAAACTCTTCACCCTGACCCTTCACAGACTCTGCAGTCATCAGGTGTGTCTTGTTTGGGACAGGGTTGACAGGACCATCATTAGAGCTGACTGGTGATTGAGTCTGTTCTAATGTCATCAGCTAAAATAGGGCAAAAAATGTGAAAGAACTTCGATGTCTGAATAACACAAAGTGTTTAACTCACAACTGATTTACTTTGTGGGTGCTTCAACATATCTATTAAGGGTAGGGGCAGATTCGGGGAGATTTAGCGAGTAATTGCCTCTTCCGCCGGCGACAATCTCCCCGAACTGCCTTTCCTCTGCCTTCCGTCTGCTGTAATGAAGAATCGCCTGTGCTAATGCACTCGTGGTGCTTCGATTTCCGAAACTGCCTCACGAGGAAACTTTAGGCGACTTCGGAAATTGAAGCGCCATGAATGCATTAGCGCAGGCGATTCTTAATTAAAGCAGACGGAAGGCATAGGAAAGGCAGTCTGAGGAGTTAGTCGCCCATCAGAATTAGTCGCCAGGCGACTAAATCTCCCAAACCATTAAACACATTTCTACATACAAAATGCAGACACGGGACTGAGCTATATTACAGTTTGGAACAAAATAGCAGACTTTAATGCCATTAATAACTGTGGGAGGTTAATGTTTAGAATACAGGTATAGCATCTGTTATCTAGAAAGCTCTGAATTATAGAAAAGTGGTCTCCCATAGACTCCATTTTATCCAGATAATCCAAATTTTAAAAAATGTTTTCCTTTTTCTCTGTACTAATAAAACAATAACTTGTATTTGATCCCAACTTAGATATAATCCATCCTTATTAGTGGCAAAATCAGCCTATCGGGTTTTTAATATTTACATGATTCACTAGTAGACTTAAGGTATGAAGAAAGAAGTACAGAAAGATCCAGGTCCCGAGCGTTCTGTTGGATAACGGATCCCTGTACAAATTCAAGGCTACGCTAGCTTTTACTGAGGTTTGTCCATCCATTTTCTTACCCTAAGAAAGCTGATGGGCTGTGAAATATTGCTCCATTAAAAGTGCATCATAAAGGAAATGGATAAGGATTCTTATTGTTTGCTAAAAATCTATCAAGGATGAAATACCACCAATGATGCAGTTTTAGCTGTACATGGTCCAACCAAGTTACAATTATGGAAATATTGTAGGGATGCTATTATTATTACTTCAACTGCTGTTATAGTTAGCTCAGTTGAAAAAAACACATGTATTTATATTTAACTGCATTTGAAAATATTGTTCCTTTTGTCATACGTGTGCCACATGTGTAGGCTCTAGTAAGAGACATGGAATTAAGGTCTGGAGCACTATGACTGGGGCTAAAAAATTTATTTTATTGTAGAATCCTTAAAAACATGGAGCATACAAGCGTGTATGCTCCATGTTTTTAAGGATTCTACAATAAAATTTAATTTTTAGCCCCAGCGATAGTGCTCCGTATTTTACTTTTCTACTACGGATTTTCTGGGAGTTGGCTTCAATACGTTGCAGCACACCGCATTGAGGGCTTCGGAACAAGTGAGTGCTCCCCTCTTTTTCACATTATCTGGAATTAAGGTCTGCCAGTTTTTGAGGTCACTGTGGTGTGTGCAATTATGGTTACCCCCACTATACTCATCCTCGGGTCTCCAACAAAAAAAGTGACATAAATGCAGCCTGAAACAACAATGTCAAATTTGAAATGAGTCTAAAGCTTGCCATAGATGTAAGGATTTTTAAAAGATCTTTTCGTTATCGTAAGACCAAGCTTATTGTTTAGATGTACAATTTGTCCATCAGGTAAAAAGACCCTTTCAATCAATATTGTCTAGTTGAAGCCAGGAAAACTGAGGAGCTGCCTGCTTGGCCCTGCAAACAATTGGACAATAGATAGATTTTACTGTGACGTGAAAAAGTTCTAACCTGGCCGATCAATAAAGTAATGTCAAAAAAAGATCGGAAAGTTTATGACTTTGGGCGCAAGTGTAGATTGAGGCATTTGCCGGTACGGAGCTACTGCACATGAGCCTGAAAGCCACAAAGTTTCCGATTTCTTTTTTCAGAAACTTCGTGACTTTCGGCGCATGAGCTGTAGATCCACACTGGCAAACACCTCTTACTGTGCGTGCGCCAGAAAAAGCAGATGAATCCAGGAAGAAGAGAGCTCGGGAGAAGATGGCTGCCGTGAACTATGCTGGAGAGGACCTGGAAGGAGAGGTAAGTAACAAGTTAGGGGCATTTGCCTGGGGGACACACGTAGGCCAGGGCGGAGGGGCCTACACATGGGAGGGAGAGGGATTTTTGTACATAGGGGTTGAAGTCTAAGCTTGCCTTCAAAGAGTCCTTTAGCAGTTTCACAGCACAGATACGGTCTAGACAAGGCTTTGAAGAGATTGCTTTAGTAAGGCCCCACAGAGCCCATTGCAGCTATCCCTCCTTGAAACCCCTTAAAGACAGCATTCTCTTTAATATTAGACGTCATGTCAACTGGCTGTATGTCTATCCACTTAAATACATTGGAGAAATCTGATAAATAAAATATTAACTGTTAGAGAGAACTCTTTTTCTTGGATCAGATGATCATTGAGAAGAAACGTAAATATAGTGCTTAAAATTGTGTGAACTTGAACTTGTTGAGTTTTCAATATTTCTGTATACATATGACCTCAAACGTGAGCTGTTTTTCCCATTTGACTCCATTCCAAAACATTACTGTTCAATCGTTCTTTGGTAGATTGACTTGTGTGTTTAGGGTCAATGTCTTGCTGCATTACGCGCTTTCTCTTGAGATTCAAGGAATGGATAGTTTAATATTTTCCTGCAGAATTTGCTGTTAGAATTCAGAGGCAGCAAAGCAATGGCCTATACCATTTTACTGCTACCGCTGTGTTGCAAATATGGAATAATGTTCTATTTTGATCTCGTTCTTTCATAGAACATTCTCCAGTAGCCTTCTGACTTATCTGCTTTGTCTCTAGCAATCTGTAGAAGGGCATCAATGATCTTTTTAGGTAGTAGTAGCTTTTTCCTTGCAACCCTATCATGCATTCCATTGTTGATCAGTGTTCTGATGGTGGAATTATTAACCCTAAGATTGACCAATGCCTTTAGTTCCTTACAGGTTAGCCTAAAGCTGGTCATTTGAAAGATCCAATGGTTATCGCGAGACCACGATTGTCTCAAAACGATCGTTTAAATGTCCGATGTGTCCATCAACTAAAAAGACCATTTCAGGCGATATTGCCAGCAAAAACTGAAGGGTCGCAGCCTGCTTGCCCTGCAAACATAGGTAGATTGCATGGGGACCGATAAAGATTTTCTAACCTGGCCGATCAATCATCAAACCAATGTCGGACGAAAAATTGTAAGATGTACGATCGTTTGTATCCCACTAACCACACGATAATTTGACAGATTGGTCGGACTTCCCTAAAGCTGGCCATAGACGTAACAATTACGATCTTTCTCGGAAAAGATCTTTCCAAGAAAGATCGTTCATTTCAACACACACGTCAAATATACAGGTAGAAACAATAGAATTCTACTTGTATCTGACGATTCAGCACTAACAATGGCCGATGTTCAGGGAGCTTTCAAAGGCATCCGATCAAAATTTTCCGTCCAGTCCGATCAACAAGCCGACCGATATCTTAATCCTCTGACGATGTCGATCGGCTCATTTCCCACCATACACGCACCGAATATCGTACGAAAATTCGTTTCGTACGATATTATCTGTGCGTCTATGGCCACCTTAAAATTGGTCATTCGCTATGGGGACCTTTAAGGTACTTTGAGATCTCTTGGCGTATTACATGACTTGCCATTGGTTTGATCTTTGCTAGTGGACCACTTGTGATAAGGGTAACAATGGCGTTGCATTGCCTTCATTTGTACACGACTGCCTGACCATTGGCTGATAGAGTTCAAACTCCTCAGTGGTTGGAGATCTTCAGAAATCTTCTTTGTTTGACACACAACACAGAAACCTGTCGACTCTAATTTCCCCTGCAAATGGACTGAGGATCCAAGATGTTCACAAGCTTTGTGCACAGCCAAAACTGAATTTTCAGCAAAAACTAAATGAACAAGCATTATGTTTTTTCTTTAATTGGGTTATTATTTTCTAATTCTAGGACTTGCATGAGAAACATAATCTTTCAAATCATATTTATGTACAACTATTTAAATTGAAAAGGGTTCACAAACTTTCAAAAATATAATTTCATCCATAGTATTATGGGTTTTTCAACTATTATTTCTTCTTTAAAATATGAATTAAGATTTTATTAAATACACTGGGAATAAATATATATTTTAACACCTACCTATTTCTTACTTATTACTACTTGAAGTCTACCCATTTCTTTGGGTGTAGTCTTAAAGGGATTGTTCTTAGTGATGAGTGAAATTTTTAGCGGAGTTTCACTGCAAAAAATGATGCCCATACACTCAAATGGGTGAAAAAAAAATAAAACTGCTGTGCATCCAAAAAATTTAGTTGCCCATGGATTTCAATGCATATTTGCAAATTTTTGCGGTTTTGTGAATTTTCAGAGAAGCAAAACAGGTCAGATTCGCCCATCACTAGTTGTTCACCTTTGCATTGACTTTTAGTATTACAGTATGTAGATATTCTAAAATATTTTTTATTATTTAGCTTTTTATTCAGCAGCTCTCCAGTTTGTATTATTAAGCAATCTGGTTGCTAGGGTCCCAAGCAAGCATGCACTGATTTCAATAAGAGATTTTAATAGGAGAGGGCTTGAAAGGAGGGATGAGTAATAAAAAGTAGCAATAAGGGTTAGGCCACACAGGAAGATTTGTCGCCTGGTGACTAATCGCCTCTTCTTTGGGGCAACTAATCTCCCGAACCGCTTCCCGCTGCTTAATGAAGAATCGCCTGCGCCTATTCACACACGGCACTGCGTTTTCCAAAGTCGCTTGAAGGTGCCTCTTTAGGGCAATTTCAAACGATTTCTGGAAAGCGCGGCACCGCGTGTGAATAGGCGCAGGCGATTCTTCATTAATTAGCTGGAAGGCAGGGGATGCAGTTCGGGGACATTAGTCGCCAGGCGACTAATCTTCTTGTCTGGACTTGCCCTAACAATACATATGTAGCCTTACAGAGCTTTTGTTTTTTTAGATGAGTTCAGTGATCTATATATATATATATATATTTATGTGTGTGTGTGTTTCCTAACATTTTTACCAATGCTCAAATAAAATGTAAGCAATATCCCATTTAAAAGCAGGGGGACATAGGGAATGAGTAAAAACTCTGTCAACTGAAGGTCCGGGTGGTTGTGAACTTCTGATGAGTGTAAAGAAAACGGGCCTATTGCTATGAAATGTAACTTCCTTGCTGTTGAAAGCCCCGCCATAAATCTACATATAAACTGCTACATGACATTGCAGTGAACTCAGCGCTCACATTGTAACAGGCATCTTCCCCCGCAATGTTTTCTTTGGCAAGATCCCCCAGCAGGCCCTCGTAAATCACCTGCTCAACCTTCCACGCAGCTTAAGCAGGGGGACAACTTGGTAATTCAGGAGCTGAAGAACTTGGGGCTGCTTCTAAAGACAGATGACTTGTAGGCGTGCATAACAAGCCTGCCTTTTTGTTTCAAAACCTTTCACTGGGATTGGATAGCCACTGTAATGCACTTTAGCTAAACCTTGCTGTAACTACAACTTCTTACCTATTAAACTCTCTGCATTATTATATGCCCTTACCAACAATGAACATCTGATATTGGATACTACCCGGGAACTCCCAGAATAAGTATTTGGTAATCAAAAGCACTTGTCAGATTTATAAAATACATCATCAAATTATTGCTTATGGATGATGGTCACTGGAGAAATATAACTCAGGCGTTGAAAAAACTAGGGATGCACTGAATCCCAGATTTGTTTCGGGATTCAGCCTTGTGTCTGGCCGAACCGAATCCTAATTTGCACATGTTAATAAGGAGCAGGGAGGGAAATTGCGTGACTTTTCATCACAAAACAAGTGGGAAAAGAAATCACACTTTTTCCTTTCCTGCTTTGCATATGAAAATTAGGATTCAGTTTAGTATTCAGGCAGATCATCCCTGTGCATCCCTGGAAAAAAGCACAAGTAGTCTTCCATAGTTGCTTAGTTGCGTGGCTCGCACGTTACAGTAGTTTGGGGTTTACTGGGATCACTTTTATTCCACTGGTTTCAATATTTTTCAACATGTAAATATGGAATGTTTGTGCCTTGTCTTTTGAGCTAGTTTAGCCATTTGTGGTTCCCGGTTCATCCAGAATGTGAATCACTGGTAGGATGGTACTCTGAACGCTTCGTTTTCCGAAGTTGCCTCACATGGAAACTTCGGGTGACTTAAGGAAGCCAAAGTGATCCAAGTGCCATCCCACCAGCGATTCACATTCTAGTCAGCGGGAAGGCATTTCTGGGAGATTAGTTGCCTGAAGAAGAGGAGATTTGTCGCCAGGTGACTAGGGTTGCCACCTGCCCGGTATTTTACAGGCCTGGCAGGTAAAAATTCAGCTTGATCCCAATGTTAATAGGGGAAATACATAAAAATATAGGAAGGCCGGTATTTTTTTAAAGAAAAGGTGGCAACCCTATAGGTGACTAATCTCCCCGAATCTCTAAAGGGAAGACTCCTTGCAACCTCATTGTCATTTACAATACAGGTATGGGACCTGTTATCCAGAATGCTCGGGACTTGGGTTATCCTTCCATAATCTGGATCTTCATACCTGCTGGCAACTCATGTCAACATGAAATAATCCCAATAGTCTGGTTTTCTGGTTTTGCTTTGAAATAAGGATTAATTATATAATAGTTTGGATCAAGTACCAGGTACTGTGTTATTATTACAGAGAAAAAGGAAATCCTTTTAAAAAAATTTGGATTATTTATATAAAATGCAGTCTATGGGAGATGGGCGTTCCGTAATTCGGAGCTTTCTGGATAATGGGTTTCCGGATAATGGATCCCTTACCAGCAACACCCAACTTATGAAACATTTCCTTTTTAGCTGATAGAGCATTATCTCTTTGTTATCCACTAGTCAATAAAATAGAAAAATTGAAAGGAGTTTATTTGGTGTTTGCTGACGCATTTTATTTGCTGCTTCAACCCTTGCCATTGAGAGTCTGTATCTTTCTGTTCACTGGGACTTTAAAGATTATAAAGGTATATGATCCATTATCCAGAAATGTCTAGAAAGCCATAAAATATGGCAGCGTTATTTCCCTTTTGCATAATTTTTACAGATTTGCTTTTTCTTGTACATGATGGTGTAACCTTGCACTTTCTATTTGATTGTTAGAAGTTGAACTATGAGGGTTGTAATTGCCCCACAGGGCTTGCTAATATGGATTGCAATGAAGCAAGACGGGGGCCTGGTGCAAATAAGACCGTGTTTGAATTACTGAAGCTCACATAGATCCATGTTCATGGTAAAATAACTTTTATTTATTATTTAGATGTTTTTTTAGCAACCTTAATGAATGGTGCACCACTTAACCCTAAACTGGGAAACCCCAGTAAGGTTTATTATCCCTATAAAAATATTTCCAAAACCAATGCCGAATTTTCCGACATGCACAGAAAGCGATCATAGTCTTTTAACGCAGGTAAGCTTGTCTGGTAAGCCGTGAAGTGGTTAATGCCTTCCTGCAGCTCCAGATCAGATAAGCAGAGAGCTTGCTTTTCTTTTAAGCTTTTATGCTTGACTTTGCTGAAATCTGTCTGTCTCTCACCATGCTCTTAACACAGTTCTTAATGTAGTTTGTTGATATGATGATTCTCCGAGCTGAGCCCTTTGCTCCAGAAAAAAAGTGAGGTTTAGCGTGGGAATACATTCACAGTGAATTCTCTTTTCACGGACAACAATACATGAAGTACCTTTAAACGTACCGTGTTATACAATGTAAATGACTCTGTCTAAACAGTAAAAAAAAAACTCAAATCCTGATCTCAATGGCTTGGGGAAAGCTGGGTTTTTATTAAATCCTCTTAAAAATAATGCCAGTTAATGGTACAATAGGCTATCCTGAAAAAAATTAAGCACCTGTACATAATACTGCTGAAAGTAACCCCCAGCTAAATAACCAATTAAACAGTGGTATGTATACTGAGAATTAAATGCAGGTTTCTGTGCAGAAAAACTTGGTGATATATCAGCTGGGAGCCTACGATGTCTGACTTAGACCCAATGGGTACACAATATTGCCATATGGTTGCACCAGGGGAAAGAAAGAAATATAATAGAACAAACTGTTTATTTTTGTGGAACTGATTTTGGTTCCACTTGATTTGTTTTATATATATAAATGTGTTGTGATATAAAATAAAACTAAAAAAAAAATAACTGTGTTGCACTTAGCTACAGTATACTTTAGAGTAGGGGTCCTCAACCGTTTTTACTCGTGAGCCACATTCGAGAGTTGGAGAGCAACGCAGGCATGAAAAATTCCCTGGAGGTGCCAGATAAGGGCTGTCCCCCTGTGTGGACTGGCAGCCTACAGACGGCTCTGTTTGGCAGTACAACTAGTTTTTATGCAACTAAAACTTGCTGCCAGGCTTAGAATTCAAAAATAAGTTCCTGCTTTGAGGGTACTGGGAGCAACGTCCAAGGGGTTGTTGAGTAGCATGTTGCTTCTGAGCCACTGGTTGGAGATCACTGCATTAGAGGCTCTTTAGAGGTGGGACTGGAAGAATCCCAAAGAGAGAATGGTGGTCCCAAAGGATGTTTATTGGTGGCTGTTCATTTGTATTCTTGTGTATTGACAGCAAGGACATTTTGTTTGTCATTACCTTTCAAAGTTTTAAGGGATAACCAGCGCTCACAGCACGAGGTCAGATCCACGAAAAAAAAGGAATATAAAAGAAAAAAAGAGAGAGATTTCCGCCAATCTAGTGTAGTATTTTCCAAATATATACATGGAATTCTGGGAATGAATTCCAAATGTGCTCCAAGAAAATCCCATTTGCATGGGTTTATCCTATTGGCTAAAGCTCACCCACTATTATCCTGGCTTTTGCTTAAGAACCCAGTGGGTGAGCTTTAGCCAATAGGATAAACCCATGCAAATGGGATTTTCTTGGAGCACATTTGGAATTCATTCCCAGAATTCCTTTTGTTTATCTAAGTCTGTATGAGGCAGTCTCCTCAACCCTTGTCACATGTTTGGAAAACCAAATATATACACACACCTTTATGTGATTAGCATATACACTAAATAAGCGAATAGGTAAGGTGTCCCATGTGTCCACTCCGACGTGTTATCCTCGACTTTATCTCATACGGATTTATATAGAGGAGTACTCACAAACGTTTAAAGGATATTGTGCAGAAAAGAGGCGTAGATATCAGCAGCAGATCTTACATGCGACTCCAAAGCTTCATCCCACTATGGAAATTTCACTGACATAGTGTAAAATTGTAAATATCTTTAATAAATAAATATTAAAAAATGCACTCACAATGTTCCAGTAATAAAATCGCATAAAATATTTTGTCTCCCACAATCACCGCTTCAGCGTCCCCAAGAGTCTACAGACTGTTGATGTTCCGGTGCGAAAATTCGCCGGCGTCTTTTCCCACCGCGTGTAAACCTCAGGCGCTTAGTGATAGCGTGTTTGCCTTGACGCGTTTCCTCCTACGACTTTTTCAAAAGGCCTTAGGTCTAGGATAACACGTCGGAGTGGACACAAGGGACACCTTACCTATTCGCTTATTTAGTGTATATGCTAATCACATAAAGGTGTGTGTATATATTTGGAAAATACTACACTAGATTGGCGGAAATCTCTCTCTTTTTTTTTTCTTTTATATTCTTTTTTTTTTGTGGATCTGACCTCGTGCTGTGAGTGCTGGTTATCCCTTAAAACTTCGAATCTCTGCTTTGAGTCTGAGGGAGAACAGACAGACGATATACCTGCAGAGGAAGCGGACAACCAGAACCCTTGATATCCTTTTCTGGTTGTTTGTCATTACCTTTGTTTTCATCATTGGGTAAGACTACGCAAAAGGCACCTCAAAACTTCTGGGTTAAGTGACCAACTCTAGACCTTGGATCTCAACCCTGGTTTTAATCACTGTGGAAACTTGGAT
The DNA here is from genome assembly GCA_024363595.1 of Xenopus borealis. Taxonomy (NCBI): domain Eukaryota; kingdom Metazoa; phylum Chordata; class Amphibia; order Anura; family Pipidae; genus Xenopus; species Xenopus borealis. Next base: position 96,597,936 of record CM044445.1, on the reverse strand, counting down.
AATCCACTATTCCTGGTGTCTCAACATAAGTGTACCAAGGATGGTGGCATCGATTGATGTAAATCCTGTAGTACGTGTAGCGTTGCACACAGCCTAAGGAAGAATAGCACTGATTATTATTTCCCTTGTTAATCATAACACAGACAAAATGTATTAATACTTTACTGAGTGGCAACAGAAGAAAGAGAGGCTCTTGTCCACAGTTGCCTCCTCAAATTCTCAGGGCATAAAAAGCCAAAAGCATGTTTTTCTACCGATCAGTATAGGGCACTGTGCTTTGAAATTGATGTATCTTAGCAGTTTGTAGTGGGACAGCATTCCAAGGCAATTTAGGCAAGTGTATTATTCGGTTCAGTTATCAATCTTGGAAACATTAAACATTATGAAGGACTTTTTGACTGACTAAGAGCACTCCTATGTTTCAGAGATGCTTACTCCTAAAAGTTATTGCTTTACAAACCTAAGCAAGCCTGCACAGATAATACAAATATTCTGCATCATTATCTTTCCTCCATACAGTATTTGGAAATGTTGGATTCACTGCTTGGAAGTGCTGTAAACTCTATGGCTCTGTGTATGTTCTCTGAGATATCTCATTCCAAAGCACTGAAAATAAAAAGGAGTTAAAGGAGCACTGTATTATGTCACATGATGTTCGTTGTCCCAAACAAACTAGTTTGTCGGTGTAGCTCCCAATAAAGAATGATCCTTTCCCATGACTCTGTTTGAGCACTTAACTTCTGGTGTACATGACAATGCCCTGGACAATCTTACTGAGCTGCAAATAGAGTAATGATGCTCTGGGCCTTTATTTTATTGTTGGGGGAAATCCTATTGATTGTTAGATTTGTTGTTTATCTATGCCTGCTCTGTTGGTGCCAAATTCCCTTTAAATCATATTTTCTGCCATTATGATTTGCCCAAATTGGCTTCTTGCCAATCACCTCAGCCCTGTCAAGCCTGTTCTTGTGTGTTCCGCTGGTTTTTGACTCCTGACTGTAACACCAGAGTCTGACCTCTGACTTAAGAGGGTTCCCTGTTGGTACATCCGCAGTTTTCAAATGAGCGTTGGTGAAGACCATTGTTTCTCCTACTTTACCATTAAGATGAACTGAAGAAGCCTCTCAAATGAGTCGTGCAAAGTAACAGGAAAACTTGAGTCCAGTTGCTTTAGACTCACATCCATTGAGTTGTCATGTCTTATATGGAAGGTGGACTATTACTGGCCCACGATCCCAACAATAATACCCACATATCATTCTAACAATTCTGGTAGGTGTTCTATTATATAAACCTTATTTGACATTATTTTTGTCCACTGTAATGCAGCAACACATGCTAATCCAACTATCTTTTGCTTTTTTTATGGCTCCCCAAAACATTTTTATAAGGAGATTTTTAGCACAACTCCCTAAACTGAGTCATGAAATATGGGAAGAAGTTCCTTGTAGAGGGACTATTCTGTGCCGCTCCTGAAAGCCTGAGCATGTTTGTGTAAGTGAGGTGAAACTGATAGGCAGCACGACTCTATGATTAATGGTGATTACTTACTTGTTTATGAACCCGAGGATGAAGCTCTGAACTTCCTCATGGGCCAAATAGTTGCACAGACTGTTTCCTGAGTCTGCCTAGGGGAACTCTCCATGAGAAAGGGAGGTCAGGCAACACAGGATTGAATTTATGTAACAGAGTAAAGAAATACATTGGGAACGTCCATCCTGCAGCCCTCTATCTGTTGTTGCTCAGTAAAAGCTGGAGGACTGGAAGTTGGACTTTCCTGAACCATATATATGCTCTATACACAGCTTGCAGAGTGTGGGGATGGGAGTTATAGTTTTGGTCAGTCCTAGTCTATACGGTATGAATAAATGGATACATATGTCTATTATAAATCTGTTTGCAGTCCTTCTTGCTTCCAATTAAAAGTGCAGAGGTTATTCAGTCTTAGCAGGGTCCATGCATTTAGTAACGTTATTAATGGGGCGTACTTGACCTAATTAGTTGGACTCAATTGACTTGATCTAGACTAATAGCCTGGCACTGAAGGCATGAAGCCTTACCAATGTTGGCTCATTTGCTGTGATGTGTGTAATTAACCCTTTTAAAGAACTCTTCAGATCTTCTACATTCCAACTCCATCTGACTTAGGTGTTGGCTTAGAGTGTAAGCTCTTTTGGGATGGGTTTGCTTTTCCCAGTAAATACTTGAAATATTTTTTCACCCATGTTTAAATAGCTGATACATGTGTAAGCTCATCCTGTGTTATATCTACTTCCATTGTCTAATTGCTTTCTCCCTTTCCTATCAGATTTGGCCCTGGCCTTGTCATATACTGGTATGGATTTATTGAGGATCTGGACTGCAACCGTGAACGTGGCATTCTCCTTAAGGATGGGTTTCCCGAAACCCTTGTTATGCTTGGGAGCTGCATGGCGCAGAATAATGAGCATGGGCAGCGCACAAAGAACTGCTTGAATGAGACTCACCAGGAAACAGAGTCATAGTTCCCAGCGGCCCAAAACTGCTGAACTCCCAATGAACTGCAATGCAAGGTCACAGAGACGCCTTCTCATACAAACACACAAATTGTTTACCTTCCTTCCCAGCCATCACTTGCCCTGTGCTACAAAACCAACCTACGCACCTCTGCTTCTCCAGATGCGCTGAGCACATACACACTGACCTTCCTTCCGCCTGCACCCTTCTATATCTCCGAACTCCACAATGTCAGCCAAGAGGAAACCAGTGCTCTTCGCATAAACCCTGTACTCTAACAAAATCGCAAAAAAATGTGAAACGGCCTTGTTTTAGAAAGGATGCTGCAACATGAATATGGGGTGTGAAGATAAAACAAATGACACACAAGTGGCCTGGCACAATCTGCAGCCATTATAATGGGCCTTTTATACCAGGAATGCCATCTACAGTTGCATAGCTGTCTTTCCCATCTATTTGAATCCCCTAAAAGCAGCTAGTTAATAGTAGACTATGTCTCGCATGTGCCTTGCTTCTAAATTGGGTGCAAGTAGATTCAGCTACCCAGGGCCCCATGCAGAGTAGGGCCACACTTACAAACAGTTGTAATAAGGAATGCTGACAGAAACTGGATGTAGTTGGACAGCCGTGCTGTAATCATTATTGCTAATAAACCTAATCCGGATATTCGGATTCGTAATGGTAACAACTATTATAGCTGCATTTGTAAATGACCCCTACTTTCATTTCCAGTGTCTCTCTGTCTAAAGTTCCTTAAATTATTTTCTTTGTCTAAAGCTGTTTAGCAAAAGCATTATAACCTGGCAACCAATAACAGGGTGGTCATATATGTCATAAGCTTAGGGTGCAGGAGTTGCAGGTCCCTACTTGTATTTAACCATCGCTAAAGACATTAGTATTAAGACTGAACAAGCATGAGCCATCTGTTAATCAAATATCAAGACACATCTCGTAGGTGTAGCAGGTGCTCCCTTTGCAGCTCTTTCTATGCAAAACCACAACATCTTACTGACATATGTTGTTGTGCTTACAGAACTGTACATACGTGAGGAAAACAAGCACATGCAAACTGTTACTTGGAATATCTAATAGTTTAGCAGCTGACTCAGGTGTTCCATGAAGCTGAAGAAACTGCTCAGAGGAGGCGTGTAGGAAGCAGTTATGCACTCAAAGCAGTCATAGTGGGGTGTAAAAAGCAACATACTTCAATTATGACTTATTACCTCCATGTTTAGGGTTGGTTTTTGTGTAGGTCAGATTTTGCTGGATATCCCTTTTTTGGTTAAATGTCTAATATATAAGAATTCTCAAAAGTATGTTCTGTGGGATACACAAACCATTGGCCCACAATCAGACCTTTCATTTGTTATAACTTTTGACAAAGGCAACAGAAAAGTCTGTAACATAACCATTAATTTCTTTTCAAATGTTTTACTTTCATTTTCAGTTGGTCCCTAAGGAATCTTTCTAATAAAAAGCTGCGTAGTGGAGAGTTTTTTCCTCTTGTGGTGTTTCCATTTTGTGATTAACCTTATCCACTCTCATGGCTGTTGTTACAAGGTGGTGCACCTGGACATCACATGTTCTTCCATAAGCATGCATGATTTTGTCATTGCCAGCCTTATTATATACATGTTTACCTGCTAGACAGTGGTGTAGGCCCACCAATTACATCTATGGTCTAGGCCAGGGGTCCCCAACCTTTTTTGCTCGTGAGCCACATTTAAATTTAAAAAAGAGTTGGAGAGCAACACAAGCATGAAAAAGTCCATGTGGATGTCACATAAGAGCTCTGATTGGCTTTTTGGTAACCCCTATATGGACTGGCAGCCTACAGGAGAGAATGTTTGGCAGTACAATTGGTTTTTATGCAACCAAAACTTGCCTCTAAGCCAGTAATTCAAAAATCAGCACCTTCTTTGAGGCCACTGGGAGCAACATCCAAGGGGTTGGAGAGCAACATGTTGCTCGCGAGCGACTGGTTGGGGATCACTGGTCTAGGCCAAATGGTACCTTACCATTGCAAGGCAGCAATGCTGACCAATGTGGTCTATATGTTGGCGTGCAAAGATACTAATTTTGTATCAAATAATTTGAATCTTCTATATATTCCAAAAATTATCCTTGTGGTCTGCTGCCTCTGAAGTTACACCATAACTTTTGAGTTAAACCCAAAGATAACTTGTGTTTTTCCTGTTTTTGTATTTCTCACACACACACAAGTCTGCTAATAGGAAAGCTGACCTGGGGAATGTTAGTTTCATTTTCACACCACTTCAGTTGGCTGGGCTGCTACATTACAAATCCTGATTTTTATGGGGATGTTCTGCACAGCTCTAATGAATTATCCCACGCCAGGAAGCAGATGAATGCCTTCAAATGACTGATGGTCTCCGCAGTGTGTACAAACTCGCCGAGCATCTGCTGCAACAAGAGGAGTCATGGGAAGATTTCAATCCCGACATGCAGAGTTCTTGTTGAAGGCGCAAAGATTATCCGTGCTCCAGCCATTCTACTGACCTAAATATAAATACGGGAAAGTGTTTTTTTCCGTAGCAGTTATAATTTTGAAACAATCTGGGAGAAGAAAGGAAACGGAGGGTTAAGCTCAAGTTGAGACTTCCTCATGCTTCTGGAGTTTATGACCTTCATCTGACTTATTGCTGACCGTACAAAAGGGTTCTCCAGGTGTAATGGGGAGACTTCGGGTTTTTTTTGTCTTTAGTGGGAGCAGATTGGTGATGGTCTTTACAGCAGTACTGCAGAAGGACAACTATAAAATGAATTTGAACTGCTATTTGTACATTATGTGCTGCATTCATTGTTTTACTTGCAGCTGGTTTTAAAAATATAATCAGGGATTGGCTGCTATGGGAAACTGCCCATGGGCAAATTTGCTCAGTGTTGATAATGTTGATGAGCCCCAGTGTACCCTAATAAAAACTGTGCTTCAGCTTCTATATGCCCATTGAAATGACCTGGGTTTCTTAGACCATTTTCAGTTTTCTTGCTATTCACTTTGGTATTTAGGTTATCTGATTGCTAGGGTCTGGACATGAAAACATTACCAAGATGGGGCCTGGACAGACAGATAAGATTTTATTGTCAACTGTCGCTGTGCCTTCCATCTTCAGAAGTTGTTCTTTTCTTACAGACACTGAGCTACCGTAATTGTGCTTTCCTCCACGATTGTGTCACAGTGGACACCTACAGAATTCTGTTCCATCTGACTTTCCCACTGGTTCTTCATACTTTAAGCCAAAGATGGACAACCTGCTTCCTTCCAGATCTCGTTGAACCAGGGAGCTTAAACAAAAAAGCCAGGGAGCTTAAACAAAAAAGTTCAAAAAATCACTGCAACATAGCCTTTCAGGTTGGCTGGACAGGCTTCAAAGAGGAAGAGACTCATGATGCCTCCTGCAAAGCCATCCATCCTTCACAGAGGAATTCTGGGAATTCTCAATAATCCTTCTGCATGAGGGATTTAAAAACTAAGGGGGGTAATGTTATAAATAGTATTGTTTGTTAAATGTCAACTTGTATAACAACCAATGCTGTTGTAAAGACAAACTTCTGATTGGTTTCTATAGGTTGATAGACGTGGACAAATAACATTAGTACATGCATTTTAAATAAAATAAAAAAATACCAGTATAATAGTGATCCCAAAGGGTTTTTCATTTCTTCACATGTATATACCAAATAATATTGACCTATAATCACCCGTACTTGCTATAGTGTAATATGATTGGTTAAACTCTAATTGTGATTGTTGTATGCTACTTCATATGATGCATACCTAGCAGAATCACATCTCAGTTTGTCAATGGATTATTGCAAATTTTAAATGTTTGTGAGCAAGATAGATCATTTTTAACTAGGTTTGTCCAACATGGCAGCTCATTGGGTAGCTTGTCAGCCTTTTAGCACTGGGGTATGAGTTCAGTTCTGGCCTAGGAACAATCTACAAGGAATTTGTATCTACAACCCATGTCTGAGCATGTTTTCTTCCACACTACAAAAACATACAGGTAAGTTAAATGGTTTTTCATTAAATAGAGAACCGAGTGTGCATGGGTGTGGAAGCTCCACTGGGGCACTGAATAATCAAGCTCTTTAAATTCATATGTAAATTTGTTGTATGCTATGTAATAGATAATAATAATTATAAAGGTTTGTGATCTTGGGGAAACTAAAATTATTTTGCTGTGGGGTTTCATGTCCGTTCATGAAAATGTGTGCAAAAAATATAAATGTAATTTCAAAAGTATGGAGTAGTGATAAGTCTAAAACAACTGGACTTGCTGAGTAACCTTGAAACCATTTCTTTACTCAATTGAGTAATGTTTTGAGGATTACTCAGCATAATAACTAATGACCTTCTAACAGCTAAAGCCAACAAAAAATTCTCACTACTAATTCTGCTTGATCTCTCAACTGCTTTTGACACTGTAGATCACCCTCTCCTCCTCCAGTCCCTCCATTCGCTCGGCCTTCGTGACACAGCCCTGTCCTGGTTTTCCTCCTACCTCACCAATCGTTCCTTCAGTGTCTCCTACAACGGAGTAGCATCTTCCCCCCTACCTCTCTCTGTCGGGGTTCCTCAAGGCTCTGTCCTGGGACCCCTATTATTTTCTCTATATACTTCCTCCCTCGGCAAATTAATCAGCTCGTATGGGTTCCACTACCACCTCTACGCTGACGATACTCAGATCTATCTCTCCTCTCCTGATCTCAACCCTGAACTCCTAACTCGTGTCTCCTCCTGCCTGTCTGCTATCTCTACTTGGATGTCACAACGCTACCTTAAACTAAACCTCTCCAAAACAGAAATGGTTCTTTTTCCTCCAACTAACACCACTAACATCCCAGAAGTATCCATCGTAGTTAACAATTCCACTATCACCCCATCTCCCCAGGCCCGGTGCCTTGGGGTTATCCTAGATTCTGCCCTGACATTCACTCCTCACATCCAGTCACTTGTTAAGTCATGTCACTTCCACCTAAGGAACATATCCAAAATACGATCATTCATCACCCCAGACGCTGCCAAAATTCTTATTCACTCTCTTATCATATCGCGTCTAGACTATTGTAACTCTCTCTTAATTGGCCTTCCCCTCCAGAAACTCTCACCTCTCCAGTCCATAATGAACACTGCTGCTAGGCTTATACACCTCAGCAACCGCTCCTCCTCTGCCATACCATTCTGCCAATCCCTGCACTGGCTTCCACTCCCCTTCAGAATTAAATTCAAATTACTGACGCTGACATTCAAAGCACTTCATAACTCTGCCCCTCCCTACATCTCTGAACTAATCTCCATTTACTCACCCAACCGCCTATTACGCTCCTCTACTGACCTGCTACTCAACTCTTCTCTCATTACCTCCTCACATGCTCGCATTCAAGACTTTGCAAGAGCTGCACCCCTCCTCTGGAATTCTCTCCCACGGTCTGTCCGACTTTCTCCCAATCTTTCAGCTTTCAAGAAATCTCTAAAAACCCACTTTTTTAGAGAACCCTACCCTCACTGTTAACCACTCAATGCAATACCACTTGCATTACTACATCTCTCACCCACTTTACTCTGATCTTGCCCTCTCCCACACCTTGTGTATCATTCCCTTCCCGTTAGCTTTTTCTGTACAGGGCCTTCCTCACCTCCTGTACCAGTATTTATTGTGATGCATGCACAGTAACTCCTTATTTATTGTGATGTATGTAACGCTTTATGTTCTATATATGTAATTCATGTGATTTGGTTGTATAATCACATTCACTTTACAGCGCTACGCAACAAGTTGGCGCTATAGAAATACATGTTAATAATAATAATAAATAATAATATTGAGTTTCTTTTGGCTTATCACTTCTGGATACTGGATATAATGACCCTCTTTAGGGGAACTATAATTTCCATAAACATGCACCCCAATGGTAGTAATTTATTTTTTTTGTCTAACCTGACTTTCTTTTCATTTTGTTAAACCAGCGAGTTCAGTCTGTGACTCACAGCATGTTTGTGTTGTTTGCAGATGGGAAAAAAATGTTAGGTTGAGGAACTCATAAATGTATCACTAATATGTGAGGCTAATCGTGAAGTAGGTTTATTATGTATCCTCTGTTTTAGTGGACCTTTTATGATAATGATGGGAGCGCAGGGTTTATTTATTTTAACAGTGGGGGGACTATGGGGGGCTTCATTTTTGACTACACCTTTCACTTAATTCAGCATGTACATGTGACTGAGCCATAAACAAGAAGATGAAGGAGGCGGGGTGTGAGGTTAGAAACAGGTCAGGATTTGCAGATACATTGGCTAATGCAAGTGGCTTACCTCAAAGTAACCTTTTGGTAAAACGGAAATATTATGTAAGCCGGCTTTATTTTAAACCATGCCAGAATTGAAAAGCTTTAAATAAGGAAGATATAATTAAGAACTCAATAATAAACAAACCTGCTGTAGTTCCTCTCGTGGTTTCCACTTTCCTGCCATTGTTTCAGAAATGGCTGCTTTACAAAGAGCAGAATGGGTCAGCACAATAAATTACAAGGCACATCCATACAGTTGTATCCAAAAGCTTTTATTTTCCCAGAATGCCATCAAAAGGATTTCAGATGTTCTATTTAAATAACATCCATGTAACGTAAACTGATTATACTTGGCTATTTCCACAATTGTGAACTTTGTTTGTTAAATGATTGTAAGAAACCTGTTTATTATAAACGAATGTAAAGTGCAGTGTAACATGCTGGCACTATATGAGTAAATGATGATGATGATAATGAACTTCACAAAGTCCAGATGCAGAGCAGATGTAACTATACATTGTATACACTCCAATGGTTTCCCAAAAGCCCAGTCCATGGGAAAACAGTTGCTCTGGTGTAAAGGTTGTTAAGGATTTGGAATTGGGGGTTTTCAACAGCTTTTGGTTGGTGGTGTTTAGTTCTTTAAGGTCTGTTCAGGTCAAGTATGAAGGTTGGACACTGTCCTGTGATGATGCATTTGTGGGACACAGTAAGGAATTTATTTATGGACACAATAAACTGATGCACTAGTGGGGGCAAAGGGGCACCAGCAAACTGAATTGGATGAAGAAACTTGCCATTTCACATGGGTAACCTTCTCTTGATCTTACAAAAGTGGTAGCACAGAAGTGGATTTCATAACTAGCTTAGATGTATCATCTAACAGTATTACAGGATTGGATTCAGTAGAATCAGCCTGTGCCTTTTTAATGGCTCTTGACCGTGTAACAAACAGTTGGGGTTTCATGTAGGACGTTTTGGAATGTATGGGAGGAGATTTTGATTGGAAAGTTGTTAAGTCTACTGTAGAGTGTCTGAAACTTTAGGGCATTTTACAGATCTAATGAACTACATAGTCTGTAAGCCCATCTACTGAATACCAGTAAACATAGAAAAAGATTCTTGGCTCAAAAATGCCTTGTGTCCCAGCATGCAGCATTACATAAGATTAACTGTTTGGTTTATATACAAGTTGCTTTCTTTGTGTATCGAGGATTTGATTAAACTAACTTATCAGTCTTAAAAAAAGAAAAGTGACTCTGCACATGGCGTATATAAAAATAATACAATAACCTACCAGACAACAAGCAGACGTATAATGTAAACCATCTGACTGTCAACAGAAACCTTGCAATGTGAAGGATTTATTTGGCTAGAAAAAGAGACACAAAGCGCTGTAAGAATTGGCAGACACCGTTTTTAGGTCCTGATCTAGTTTTGTTCTTCAGAGCAGTTTAGTACACAGAGATTTTAGTACCTAAGGTCCCTGGTTGAGGTCTGTCAGCACTAATTTAAGGACATGAAATACATGCAAGAGGATATTTGTTTCTTTTTGGTCATCAGCGGGATAAGGAATTGGTTTATGTCCTGTATTGTCTATTTCTGCTCTGGTTAATCACCTGTAACAGCCTGATATCTGGTCCTGGTGACTGCCCCTGCCAGCTTCTTGTGTTTTCCAGTGAAGCCTTCCCACATATCTCTGTGTTTCAGGCCCTGCTTATCACTTACAGCTGCACTCCATCAAGCAGCATGTGCAGCTCATTGCTTGACACCTCCCAGCAGAGACTGCCTATATAATCCCCAGTCCGGTCCTCCCTTTCCCTGAATTCCATGCCTGGTCCTGGTCCTGTTGTGCTCCTGTTCATTGTCCCAGGCCTTTCTTCTCCTTTTTCCCTTGCTTAGCTTGTCCAGTGATGCTTTTTTTACCCTGCACTCTAGTTCAATCCTCTTGTCCTGACACTCCTGTAGTTCGATCCAGTCATGACCTGAGTCTGTTTCATCACTATTTTCGTGATTATTTCTTTTTTGTAACATACTTTTTGAAATTGTCTGAGGTCCAGTTTCAACATGCTACATCTGTCACCCTACTCTGCACCCATGGGTGCATCCTGAATGTCCTGCTGGTAGCTGAAGCTCAGATCCAAGGCAAAAGGGGCTGGTTATGAGTTGAACTCCACCATGGGTTTGGGATGCCATACATGAATTTACGGTGTTGTACAGCTCTTTAAAAAGCCAGACATGGATTATCTAAACCGAGAAGCGTCTAACGCTAGCGCTAATTTGCCAGCATGTCGATTCACGAATTTACTAAGTCATACTCTGGCGAAAATTCGCTAGTGAAGTAGATTAGACGTAGACTAGCTTAACTTCGCACCCTTATGCCAAGCGTAGGGGGAACTACGCTAATTCACTAAGATGAACATTTTACTGAACGTTACCTCTTGCGCTAGAACTGGCGAAGTTGAATACAATAGATAGGAGTTTGAAAAAGACCCAAAAAAACACTGACGTCTTTTACCTTTTGTAGGGTGATAGTCTGAAAAACAGCGAACATTTTTTGGGGGTTACCCCTTACATTTCCTAACATATGGCAACACGACTATACAGGGGGCACATGTAGGGCAATAGGACAACTTTATTTTATTTATTAAAGGTTTCCTGGGCTTGTGTAGTGGAATGTAGTGGCTGTTACATACACCTCTATTATACGTTTAAGTTTGTGCCATATGCAAATTAGTCATCGCTAGCGTAAATGCGCTTTGCTTGGCGAAGTAACAGTATCGCTACTTCGCTGCCCTGAGCGCAAATTCTTAGTGAATTTGCGTAGCGCTTGCGAAAATTCGCCTGGCCAAGCACGGAGAATGCCAGCGAAGCTTTCGCTAGCGAATTTTCGCGCTTTACTGAATTTGCCCCAATGACTCAAAGGGGTCATTTACAAGCCTATGCGTAAGTGCCCCAATAGGCACGAAACTCGTTAGGTTTCAGACCAGCAAGTCCTAATAAATAATTTGTGTTTTTTTAATCTGTTGATCCTTTGTTTTTGTAGGCACTCACAATTATTGTAATGCTATTGTAGACTTGCACCCTGGGACTGGGGTGAACTGTGAGTATGCCCTGCTGTGAACATGCATTTTGTTTCATTTTTCCTTCATGTATTTTTTTTTTTGTAGTACTAATATTTTGGCTTTGTGCACCATTTGTTTTTTGGGTCATTTACAATACCAGAAAAAAATCCAGTAGTACACCAATATATACCCATATCCATGCACATTCAGATAACATGTCAAGCTTCATAATAAAGACCAGGGCACCCCTTTAGGTGCTCATTCAACATGCACTACTCCGGCAGTCTGGGGGAGAAGCGAGGTGTAAACTGCAGCATCAGGGGGAGCAGACTGGCCCCGTCCTTGATGCCTGACACACTTCTAAATGCCCCCTATAATCCCTATATAAATCCATCCCTTGTAACAGTGCTGTCCAGTTCACCCGCAGGCCTCCATTTCTCCTATGTATCTATTTAAATAATAGTAAAATACGAATGTCAAGTAAATTAGCAAAATGAAAGGCTGACAGTCTACTCTTGTTTTAATTCGCTCAATTCCTAACCCCGAGGTCAGTGCTAGAATTTGCTAATTATGCTTCAGCAGAAAAGCAAAACCATTAAGTGCCAGATTTCTATCATTTATAATATATAGGAGTTGAAAGCATCGCTGGCTAAATAAACTATGGCTATCCCTTTTTAATCTCCCCAGCATTTATTTGCTGAAGATCTGTCTCCCAACCAATTCATTCACATGCACTCCCCCCTGATGCTTACTATAAGGTGCAATGTGTGCCATGGATTGATTAGCAGATCAGACACTTTGAAGAAGAAGAATATGTATATTGTAGAGGAAGGCTCTGGTTAGCTGGAATTTCAATTGTTGCTAGGGACTGCTAAATATTTTGTATTGGAAACTATTCCCTGTATTAACGGCTCAGCTCCAGCAGTGTTTAGATGATGGGAATGCCTGAACTTTGTGCATCAGCCATATTGCAGATGGTTGGAAATTAACTACTCGGCTTACTCACTTACTTCTCTGTTCTGAGACTCTGTTGATGGACGAAGACCGCAGAAACATTTAAGTGTTTATAACTGCCTGGCAGACACCCACATATTTGCTTTTCTACAAACAGAATCCTGCTTCATTGCAAGCCACAACTGATTGACACTAAAGTATAATTTAACACCAAACTGCATCTACAATGTCCGTGTTATCAAATGGATTCTAATTAAAGATCACCATCGTCCTCAGTTGCAGATTTTTATTATTTTATTACAGATTTGTCAGGCAAAAGAGCTGATGATCATCTCGGTGATCAAATTTCCATGTCAGAATGGCGACACAATGATGGGTTTCTATTAGTTTTTATCTCTTTCTCCATGCTGTTGTAAGAAGCAGTGGCATATATTTATATGTATATTTATTTTGGCATGTAGACACCCTTCTTTGTTGCTATAACATTATTTATGGTTGGCAATTGCCTTTATGACTCGGTGAGACAGAACATATCCTACCTTCTAGAACCAGGTCCTCCTACTCCATAGTGAAGCCTTGCAGAGGTTTGTGTATACTCTCCATTGTGACCCAAAAATAACTCTTAACGGGTGCCATTATTATTAGCAACGGGAGGACACTAGCATCAATAATAAGAGCAGTTGTCTCCAACCAGTGGTTCCTGAACAATATATTACTCCCCAACTCCTTGGATTTTTCTTCCAATGGCCTCAAAGCAGTACCTTTTTATCTGAAGCAAACAGAGCCTCCTGTAGGCTGCCATTCCACATAGGGGCTACCAAATACTGTAGCTAATCACAGCACTTAATTGGCACCCCAAGATTATTTTTAATGCTTGCATTACTCCCCAACTCTTTTTACATCTGTGTTGCTCATGGGTAAAAATAATAGTAATTTCATACTCACTATAGTTTGGAGTTACACAACTCTCTCCAGATGTTCATACACCAATGAATACAAGGGTATCACAAAGAAGGTTCATCTGACGTGCAAAAAAATGCTGATTAAAGTAAGTTATTTTAAATATACCAGACTGAAAAAAAATACATGTATGGGTTGGGTTTGCCATTATATATCTGTATATGAAGTTGCTATTCTTATTTCATTGTCACTCTTCTAATTTTAGATGGTTTTTAGCAGGCAAAAGCTTTTGATTGGCAGTGATGCCACTGTTGTGTATCTTCCAGGGAGGAGAGGGGAAAGCAGATGAAGTGTAAGAGTGGGCAACATTTGGCTTGGCAAGGGACAAATACTGTCTGAAAGGCAAAGAGAAAGAAAGAAATAAAAGTGCATGCAATGAGCTAGGCTTCACGTTGAGTTTGTTGACACTGCTGAGACACCTGCTGAGAATCTGGCCCAGACCCAATATGTCAGCGGGAATGAGAAGCGTGCTGGTAAACCTGTTGGTTTCTATAACAGTTAATAGAGCTTGGTCTGCAGGGAAGTGGCTGAGTTGGCTTCTTTCATCATCTGGCCACATACAGTGTTACTGCAGTTAATACATACAGTGTTCCAGGTGTAGCCATTGTGGATCCATTAAGGATCTTCCCCCTTCTCTGGCTACATGGAGACAGGTTCAGATCATATATTCCCTCTTCTCTAGATCAAGGAAAAACTAAGTAGGAAGTATCTAAAGATTTCTCCCAGTATCCCTGTGGGCCATTCAGATCTTGCATTCACTTCCTATTTTGTGATGTATTTGTGCTTCATTTGTCATGTTTCTACTCTGAGAATGGGGAGGTGACAGAGGAACACTGTTGCAAAAAGAGGCCAAATAGATATGACTTCTTGACATGGTGGCACAGAGGGGTCTTTCCCATTACCTGTACCATTTGTAGCTAGGGTTGCCACCTGGCTGGTATTTTACAGGCCTGGCCGGTATTTTTGATGGCTGATCCCAATGTTATTAATAGGAAAAAAGATAAATATATAGGAAGGCCAGGAAGGTGGTAACCCTATTAGTAGCCATGCTTTGTCTCCTTAATTACCCTATGAACAAAGTCACACTGAAATAGGACATTTAACAATCATTAGGGATTAAATGATGGAAATGTAATTGAAATGTGATCATATGATCTGGCTATGGCTAGCGTTGCCACCAGGCGGTATTTCCCAGTCTAGCCAGTAAAACACCCGCCAGGGCTGAGGCCGGTATTACAAATTTACCCGCAATGTAGCTGCCGGTCATTTGTAATACCCTTACTAAAAGCCCTTGGCCCTTTGGGAAAAACGTACCTTTCCTTCGTCTTCTGCCCCGTATCTTGATGAGGCCCGTCCCTTTTTGCATCACAGCCTGCCCACTTACAGGTGGCAACCCTAGCTGTGGCATCAGATTTGAATGTTTGTGGGAATGTGCACAATGCACCTCATGGATGAAACATGGAATGAAAAGATGAGCCAGTACCACACTGGAAGCAGCTTTTGGGACCTCTTCAACTGTCTGAATTGTGAGTTAAGATATAGCTCCAGTAGTATGTAGATTGCTCCAGCTCAATAGGTTTGTAAGACTTGAATGTTGAAGTAATTAGACATACGGTCTAACCATGGAAATGTCAGTGATGGTGTGTGTTCCAACAACAGGAGCATTAAAGATTTTAGATATGTGGAATTTAAAAGTTGCAGATACTGCTGCTTCGAACACATCCGTAACTGACACACTGAGATTAAGCTGCACTCTGTATTATCTAAAATACTGGTTACATGACTTGGCAGTATCCACAGAAAAGGACTTCACAAATTGGTGAATGGATGTCAGTCTGCACCTTATGTTGATGCACTATGATAAATGTGCATGTTGATCATCTGCTATATAGATGCAGGTCTGTGCTAATTCATTGTTTATGACGTGGCTTCCACTGATAAGTTTAAAAAATATAATCCAATCAACAGCCTGGTGATCTAAACCCATTGATGTGGTTCACATGATAAAAAAAAATATTTTTTGCAGTTTAAATCTGTGGGCACCTTCTGATTTGACAGGTTTTTATTTTTTTGGTGATACATTGGTGAACACCTAGATGGTTCCACGGGTGTCGCAAGTGGTGTTTGTGAATGATGATGATGATGATGATGGTAGATAGATAGATAGATAGATAGATAGATAGATAGATGGTAGAGAGAGATAGATAGAGAGAGAGAGAGGGATAGATAAATGGTAGAGAGATGTATGAGAGAGACTGAGATATAGAGATTAGATACAGAGGTAGATAGAGAGAGACAGACAGGTGGTAGAGAGGGACAGATAGATGGAGAGAGATAGATTGATGATAGATTAGATACAGAGGTAGAGAGAGAGAGAGAGAGAGATAACTAGATTAGATAGAAAGCCATATAGACAGATTAGAGAGGGATAGATGATAGATTAGATACAGAGGTAGAGAGAGAGAGAGAGAGATAACTAGATTAGATAGAAAGGTATATAGACAGATTAGAGAGGGATAGATGATAGATTAACAGAGAGGTAGACTGAGCGATAGAGAGCTGATAGGTAGATAGATAAGATACTGTATAGAGAGAGCGATCCCCACCCATTTCACCCCTCTACCTGCTTTGGCAATGCTAAATGCAATTGGTCCTGCCAATAAAGATTATTTTATTTGATATAGATAGATAATTGAAAGATGATAAATACTGATAGATACTAGATAGATAATTGAGAGGTTGATTAATAGATGATACATATATATTGATGGATGAAGAGATAATTGGTAGATAGATGATAGATGGATAAATAGATAACTAAAAGATGGTAGATGCTGATGGATGGAGAGATCATTGACAGATAGAGGATGGATAGATAATTGATACATAGATGGTAGATAACTGATAGCTTCTCTTTGGACTACACAGGGTTAAGAAGAATGACTGCACCTGTTGGAATGGTCCATCTATCTTACAATGGCACACTGCAGGTCAATATGTGTCCTGAGGAACTGTCTGCATTTAGTCTGCTATTTATTGCCACAGCTGCACACTGAATAATTAGCTTCCCTGACACCCAGCAGCCCCTGTTCAGCACGGAGAGCACCCAACTTGCACCATGATATCCACTATTGGCTCCCTTATTCATTCCCAGCATTATTGTGTTGCCCCCTGACACCCACTCCAGAGGCCACTGTAGTTACAAAGCAAACAACACAGTTGCTGAGTCCCAAACAACACAAAGATCACAATTTCTGTAACTTAAGTACTTAACCCACAGTAGTGGCTGCCGTTTCAAAGGGAACAACTCCAAGCCGGCAGTTTCTGAGGCTTTATCCAAGTTCAGCAGTGACAAAATGTGCAAAACGACCTAGTGATATTCACACGGTCCCTTGGTACCTAATGTTGGTTTATTTCTGCTGCAGTTTCATTCGCACAGCAAAAAGGCAACGGTCTATTGTGACACTCTTTATATCATTATATTTGGAACTGCTACTGAAATATGCAAGTCTCTTCAATGAGAAGGAAGTATACTAATACACACAACACATTGTTTTCAATTCACAGGTGCCTGCTTTTCACATCCATGTCACAAACAAAACCTTACCTTATTTTATAAAGGTGAAAGCATCTGGGCATAATAAACAAGGGAAAGTTGTGCTCACCACTAATGTTAAACCATTAATTGGGATGCAATGAGGCTGTGACCACAAAATTATATATACAAATACAAGAGGTCCTCCACACTCAACCCATTATCAATATATTAAAGGGATATTGTCATGGCAAAAAAAAATTTTTTCAAAATGCATCAGATCAGTTAATAGTGCTGCCCCAGCAGAATTTGCATTGAAATCCCAGCTGCCCCAAGTCAAGTGACTTGTGCTCTGATAAACTTCAGTCACTCTTTACTGCTGTACTGCAAGTTGGAGTGATATCACCCCCTCCCTTTCCCCCACCCAGCAGCCTAACAACAGAACAATGGGAAGGTAACCAGATAACAGCTCCCTAACACAAGATAACAGCTGACTGGTAGATCTAAGAACAGCACTCAATAGTAAAACCCATGTCCCACTGCGTACTATTCAGTTACATTGAGAAGGAAAAACAACAGCCTGCCAGAAAGCAGTTCCCTCCTAAAGTGCTGGCACAAGTCACATGACCGGGGCAGCTGGGAAATTGACAAAATGTCTAGCCCCATGTCAGATTTCAAAAGTGAATATAAAAAAATCTGTTTGCTCTTTTGAAAAATAGATTTCATTGCAGAAGTCTACTGGAGCAGCACTATTAACTGATGCATTTTGGGAAAAAAAACATGTTTTCCCATGACAGGATCCCTTTAAGGACGTTGAGACATTTTGTGCATACAGCTACTAAAAATTCCTTCCCTTTTAAACAAAACAGGGATTGTTTGTCCATATATTGCAATATATTTATTTCAATAAATTTTTATTGTTTTTATCATCGTTTGTGTACAGAGCGTTATTTCCATCAAATAACGTGTATAAATATTTCTGCATCAATGTTGATTTTACATCAGTGGCAATACAAACACGTATACTAACTTGTGGCACACAGTCTGTAACATACAGTACAATCTGAAATATAATTGTTTACAAATGAGTGCCAACATTGAAACTACTGTACATTGATTTCACAGAAGGATTTCTATAATTGTAAAAATATTACTTCTACACTGTCCACCAGTTATACACAAGGAGGCTACATATAGAGAGAAAAGGATATTTGGTACATTGGGTCCATATCTACATTCAATCTCATGTTTTATGAGAGTCTAGTAAGATGCTTGTCATTTTATCTTGAGACATAATCCAATCTACTCTGGATTTAACTGGGTCTATTGGGATTTGTTTTTGTTTCCAGGCACAAGCTAAGATTCTCTTAGCTGCTGTCATAATGGTGATGAATAGGTGAAACGGAGTGTTATTTAATTCCTTAGGTTTTATACCCAACAATACTATTCCAGGGTACCTAGGAAAATAAATTTCCAGAACTGAATGTAAAACCTCTGGGTATTAGGGCAAGACCACCAAGTATGGAACATTGTCCCTATTTTATCACAACCCCTAAAGCAGGGATCCCCAAACTTTTGAACCCGTGATCAACATTCAGAAGTAAAAGGAGTTGGGGAGCAACACTAACATGAAAAAGGTTTCTGGGGTTGCAACATCCAAGGGGGTTGGAGAGCAACATGTTGCTTACGAGCTACTGGTTGTGTATCACTGCCCTACAGCATCTGGGATTAGCTGAGGGAAAAAATGTTGCTATGCGAGCCGGTACCGGGTACCATCTGTAGAGGACTTTAGAGTTCGTTTCTTGTAGAGAGACATTGTTTGAGGATTTTTTGGCAGTATTCCAGATTGGTTCCCAGTCCTCAGGTTGTAATTCTCTATTTAAGTTTCTGTTCTATGCTGATATTGCAATGTATTTAAGCTGGCCATCTTGCATCTGATTAATTATAAATGCTATCGCTGCATTATACATTTTAAAAATTTTAAATTTAAATGTAGTAGGGCATGTTCTACAGAAATGTATTCTTATTCCTGAACCTTGGTCACTAATGCTCTCCATAGACGCAAAGATCCGATCGTAAGAATCCTGGATTCTTGGACTGTGTGTGGTCGTTCAGTCGATCGGCTGCCGATCATATCTCTGCATGTATTGCCGATCATATCTCTGCATGTATTGCCAATCTGATGAATTTCAGTGGAACACTGTCACAAGCTTTTTCGGATGTAAACATTTGTACAATGCTGTAGGGGCAGAACATCAACTGATCTGTTCTCTTACTACTTTTTTTAAACTGAAGGTTAGTGGCAGTTTGGGTGATGGGGACGTCCGATCGTTCAAAGATTCGTACGATTGGATCTTTGCGTCTTTGGCCAGTGAGAACACATTAAAGCTGGTCATACACTACAAGAGACAATAGTTTGGAAAGGTCACCAAATGAGCAGATCTTTCCTGTAGCCAAATACTTCCATTTTCAATTGATGGTTACTCTCAAACTCCATCTTTTTTAGATATAGGTAACAACATTTTTGGGATTGGTCTCTGCAAATGAAACAATCAATTCTTCATTTTGTATTTTTCTT
This sequence comes from Xenopus borealis, assembly GCA_024363595.1. Lineage (NCBI taxonomy): Eukaryota > Metazoa > Chordata > Amphibia > Anura > Pipidae > Xenopus > Xenopus borealis. Next base: position 96,578,033 of record CM044445.1, on the reverse strand, counting down.
GATTGCTGATTCACAACTCTGATTAACTACAATATTTATAGTTCCTAAAATTTATCTGTCACCTCCAACTTGAATATTTGAAATGCTTACATCAGCAGATCAGAATAAAATGGAAGAAGAAAGGAAAATTTTACTGGATGCAATGATGAATTTATATCTGCCCATGCTCTAGACAAGGCCCCTTGCCTATTCCTGTGCTTCCCAATTGGTTCATGAGCAGAAGAGTCTTCAACTATGCACCAATTGTGTTGGAGAGGGGTACCCTGTCCCTTCAGCCCCCATCAACAGATTTAGCCACAAGTCTGGAAGTGGGCTGGGGGATATTAAAAGGAAATTAAGAAATACAGAGTATCTCTGAAACTCAGAATGGTTTCCTGAGCAGTACTTTCAGCAATTTCTTTTGCCAGGAAACACAAAATCCCATGCACCATTGTCAGACTGGATGCTGAAAAGTCTTGTGACAGCGTTGTTTGGGACCATCTTTTTAAATGCCTTGAACTTTTTGGGATAACAGACCCTTTCACTAGCTTCATCAGATACCTGTATACTTCTCCTGAATCCTGGGTTCTGATAGCTGGAATGAAATCGCCTCCTCTCAAAAATTATAAAGGAACAAGACAAGGATGCCCTCTATCCCCATTACTTTTTTTTTAAAACCCTTGATTAAAGCTCTAGACAATTTGAAGTAATTCCATTGTATAAAAATTAACAGAGTCCATTTGAAATCCCTAGCATTTGCAGATGACTTGGTATCGTTAATCCAAAATGCCAATGACTCACTGGTGGAAATTTTTAAATTACTTTACGAGTTTGGTTCTATTTCTGGCTTCAAAATAAATGTTAATAACTCAGAATTAATGTGACTGTGCAGGACTCTCTTTTAAGGAAATTGAAAAGGACTTAAAATCCCAGCTGATCTGAGGAAGCTTTACACCAGCCATTAACAAAGTACTCTCTTTTTGCCATAAATGGAAGAATGCTCAATTGAATCTGAAAGGGAAGATAGCTTTTTTAAAAATGCTAATCTTTCCAAAGCTAATATATCCATTATTGCACTTACCACTTCTAGTGAAGCATTTTGATATAAATAAACTAGATTCCTCTTTGACAAGTTTTATTTGGGGGAACAAGAAATCTAAAATTGCACTCTCAAAATTACGATGTTCCGATGAATTAAGGGGGTTAAAAGTTCCCGACTTCAGGGCGTTTAATCTAGCTTCTATTACTAGGTACCTTATCGAGTGGTTATTTGGTGGAGATAGATATATTAATCCAAAATTAGAAATTCAACATGAAAACCATTATAATATACAGACTATCCTACATTACAAATGGAATGAGATACCCTCTGAATATAAAACTAACCCCCTATTCAGGGACACGTTATTCACTTGGAAATTCCTGTTTTGAAGTCATGGTTTTTAATCAAATGCAGACATCCTTTATGCCAGTGATTTTCAACCTTGTGCCTCCAGCTGTTAAGGAACTACAAGTCCCACAATGCAATGAAGGAGTCTGACAGCCACAGTCAGGCAAATGCATTGTGGGACTTGTAGTTTCTTAACAGCTGGAGGCACAAGGTTGAAAATCACTGCTTTATGCCTGTGCAACTACTTTGGAAAAATTCAAGACTTGTTCATCCCTCTTTCCTCTCCTTTAGAAGGAAAAATCAACCTCTAATGATCAGAGATGTTGTGGACCCAACCAATGGCAACATAATTGACTGGATTGAGTTTAAAAGTCAGAATTGCTTTAAGTCTTGTGACCATTTAATTTATATGTTTATAAAGAGTGGTTTGCTGGGGTTCCCAAATAGAAAGTCATTAACCCTCCACAATCACTGGCTAGCTGATTCAATATTCAAATTCATCGAGAGTCCTCATCTAATAAACATAGATATAATTTCTCAAAAACTTTGGTCCCCAACTGGTAAGCAAAATCACCCCCTTAAAAAATTGGCAGTAAAATGGTCCAATTATTTACAAACTAAAATCACACCTAATCAAGTTTCCATTCACAAATATAATAAGAACTTTACATCTGAAAATTGGATGGTGCAACATTTCAAACTGGTCCACCTAGGTCAGTGGTCCTCAAACTTGGCCCTCCAGCTGTTAAGGAACTACAATGCAATGATGGAGTCTGACAGCCACAGTCAGGCAAATGCATTGTGGGACTTGTAGTTCCTTAACAGCTGGAGGGCCAAGTTTGAGGACCACTGACCTAGGTTATGGGGAATTGTACAAAAAGATAGCAGGGTCAAGCTCTCAGTCCTATTGTCCAAAATGCGCTCAACCAAATGTTGACTCGTTTCATTACTTGTGGAGTTGCCCAAAAGTACGTAAGGTTTGCTTAAACCTGGAAAAACTTATGAATCTTAAACTTAAAAATCGAATCAAATTAAACCCAGATGTTGCATTACTCCACCTGAATTTCCTAGGTTCAGTAGTGTCGAGACACCCAAAATCTCAAAGTAACTTGTCTTCCAGTCTTATTATGATGTTTACAGCAGCCAACAAGAAATTGTTGTTTTTAAATTGGTTGTCTGAAAACATTCCATCATTAACAGATATCCTGACGCTCTTAAATCACCTCTGCTGGCAAGAAGCAATACCAGTAAAGACTGCTGAACCTCATCTTAAACAATCTTTTATCAAAACGTGGTCAATATTTTGGGACCAATTTGATTCTAGTTGCAAATCTCGATCTTTGGGATTGCTACAATTATAACTCTTTGTAATGGCTAATTCTGAATGTTTCCTGTTCAAAACATTATAAGTACTTCTATAGCATATCGAAAGGCATTATTCTATTTGTTTAGCGTTTAATATTTACTGAGCATTGTTAGGTTAAGTTTATTATGATTTACTTACTTTAGATCTAATAACAGTCTAGGTGACAAACCCAACTATTATTTGTAATTTGTTGTCCTTCTATATTATTAATCACCTTAGACTGTTTAGACTTGTTTCATAGTACAGTACTGGACTTTCATTAAAACCTTGCTTGTTTATGGAAAACACAATAATAATCTTGAAACGCAAAGAAATACAGAGGGTGGCAAACAAGGACCACTCCCGAATCTGTTACTTAAGGCACATGTCATTTGGTGCCTGCCTAGAAAATACAGCTCTGACTGTATAGACAAATTCAAATAAATAGTGGGGATACTATAAAGTAGGAGGAAAGGGGGTTGGATTGCATTTCTGAAGGGAGCATGTCAGTGGGAAATGAACCAAATGCAGAAGAACCAAGACGTGGAGGTGCTAGGAATGGGACAAGGGTATGAATACTCTTGAGCAGAAGAATCTTAGGAAGTGATAAAATGAGACATTTGGAAGAAAGGATATGTAGCAGAAGCAGTGATAAAAGGATACAACAAGGAGGCAAGTAGAGCTGACGATAGAGAAAAGAGTTGGGAAAAAGAGAGGGAATTAAATAGAATTTAACAAGGATTGGGGATAATAAGACCGGCAAATATCAGAGAGAAATGCTAGAGAAAAGCATATAGAATACCCAAAAGGACATTAAAAAGGCAGAAGAAGGAAGAATGGAGTTGAGTGAAAGGAAGTGAGTAGAAGCAAGGGGCCTACAGAATATGTGCAGAAAGTTGGGAGGAACCAACAAATAGGTGTTAGCGGAGTAGCGAGGAAAAGAAGGCATGAGAAGCGGATAATAAAAAGTTTCTTTATTCATTTTGGGGGAGGGATAATTAACTTGTGTTTTTGCTCTAGGGTACAAAAAACCCAGAAGAGTATTATAAATAAGGTTGCTAACTGCACTCAGGGCTCCCTGGGTACCACATCGTCTCACTCTCTTCCTTTTGATTGCCAGCTCTGCCAAAAAAGGCCTCTCAGCCACAAGGCTATCAGTTTGTATCTCTCCATTTCTGTTTGTCGTCTCTTCCTTTCCTAGCTGTGGATTGAGTGCTGCAAAATGTGTTGGCGCATTGCACTTAATAATCTCACAGACATTTGGATTGCTGCCTGATTTTCCTCTGTTTTTTTTTTTCTTCAAACCCAATTTAAGAATAATCTCACTCCCAAGAGCGGAGCCGCATGTTTTGACTTCTGTGATGTTTCTTATTGCCTTTTACAGAAACGCCAGGAAATATTCAGTGACAGTGAATTATAAAATGGTGGGAGTGTACTGTGTACTTAAAGTAGTCTTTAAAAATGCTGCCAGACTGTTTTGCTGATTTAACCTCCCCTCCCAATACTAGTGGAATGTGAGCATTAAATATGTATAGATAGATATAGATAGACAATAAATAAACAATAGATAGATTGTAGGGTAGATACATTGATGGATAGTTAGATAAACGATAGTTTGATAGATAAATAATAGATCAATAATAGATTGTAGGGTAGATAGATTGATAGATAGTTAGATAGATAGATAGATAGATAGATAGATAGATAGATAGATAGATAATAGATAAATGATAGATAAATAATATATAGATTTTAAGGTAGATTGATAGATGGGTAGATAGCTAATAGATAAACAATAGATAGATAGATTGATAGATGGATAATAGATAAATGATAGATAGATAGATAATAGATAAATAATAGATTGTAGGCTAGATAGATTGATAGATAGTTAGATAGATAATAGATAAATGATAGATAAATAATATATAGATTTTAAGGTAGATAGATTGATAGATGGGTAGATAGCTAATAGATAAACAATAGATAGATAGATTGATAGATGGATAATAGATAAATGATAGATAGATAGATAGATAATAGATAAACGATAGATTGATAGATAATAGATAAATAATAGATTGTAGGGTAGATAGATTGATATATGGTTAGATAGATAATAGATAAACAATAGATAGATTGTAGGATAGATAGCTAGACATATACATTGGCCTGCACATAAAAGATGGGAAATATTTTATTTTTTTAGACATTACGGGCCAGTAAAAGCTATTAGGTGTGGAGAACAGAACAGAAGGGGGAGCTGTGGGGCTGGAATCTAATTTGTGACCTGCAGAAACTTACAATCTGTGCTATTTATATTTTTCAAAAGTCTTCTCCCCCCCCCCCTGCTTTGGAAGTAACCAGACAGATGGAAAGTAAATTTCAAACCTATAGGTCTGACCTTCTTCAAGCATTGACTGCTCCTTTAAATGCTGAGATCTGGGTAAACACTGCCTTGTTTTTCTTAGCTGATGTTGTGCCAGCAAGTGTGATAAAACAGAGTTTTATGTGCAGTAAAATGAGAGATAGAGGGGAGTATCTTAACCACAGAAAGCCCAGACACATTCTGCATAGGAAGTCATACAGGCATTCTGCCTGGCACTTGGGGAATTAGAAACAGCAACAAGAAAGCTCTGGGAGCTTGGAAGTCATCATGTTGTGTCATAAATTTCTTTAGTCTAAGACTAGTGACATTGTAAGGACAAATATACAGAAACCAGTTATCCAGAAAGCTCTGAATCAGCGCTACGCAACAAGTTGGCGCTATAGAAATACATGTTAATAATTATGGAAAGGCCGTCTCCCCATAGACTCCGTTTTACCCAAATAATGCAGATGTTTAAAATGATTTCCTTTTTCTCTGTAATAATATCTTAGTTTGGATCTAGAACAAGGTACTGTTGTGACAAATACTATATCCCAACTAAGATATAATAATCCTTATTGGAAGCAAAACCAGCCTATTGGGTTTATTTAATGTTTTTATCTTTTTCTAGTAGACCTAAACAGCAAGTCAACCCCAAAATAAAATAAAAAAAGCCTAATAAAAGAAAACATTATTCTCACCAACTTTGCAATGTATTTTCATTACAAATTATCTATACTTTTCAAGTTATTTGTATATATATATTGAAATTGAAAGCAGTGTTTGTTCCTTTCTCTTGTCTGTCCTGGTGTCTCAGACTGTTGATACAATGTAAGATGAGGCAGCTGATTAGCAGACCTGTTTTTGCTGGGGAACTAAGACTTTTGCAACATTGTTTAATAAGTAACAAGGAATTAGGCAAATGTTGCTTTCAATAGCAATTGCTTTTTACAAATAACTTTAAAAGCATTGAAAATATTTAATAAAAGTGTATTTCAAAGTTGATTAGAATTATGTTTTCTTTTATTTAGGGGTTGACTTGCCCTTTAAAGTTACAGAAAAACCCCTTATCTGGAAAACCAGGTCCCAAGTATTCTAGATAACAGGTCCGACACCTGTACTTAATATAGAAATTATTGGTTTAAGAGCCAACACAATGTATTATATATACAACTATTTCTTTATGAAGTAACCATATATATGTAACCATTTCCATAAGTAGCAGAGAGTGAGTGATACACAGACAGGAGCATGACATGCCTGGGGGAAGCAGTTTCTGAATACACAGTGGTGGGTGTAACAGGAAGTCAGACTTGTAAAAAGTTCATGAAATCTTCAATTCCCTTCAGTGGCAAAATGTAATTTATAATAATAGATTTGTTAAAGGAGAACTAAAGCTTAATTAAAGAACTAGGTAGAAATGTTGTACATGATGTTTTGTGCTTGTGTACCAGCCCAAGGCAACCACAGCCCTTTAGCAGTAAAGATCTGTGTCTCCCCAGTAGATGCCCCAGTAGCTCCCCATCTTCTTTTCTGCTGATTCACTGATTCACATGCTCTGTGCTGCTGTCACTTACTGAGCTTAGGGACCCACTCACAATATACAATACACATAGAATAGAAATGTCACTATAGAAGGCTGAATAGTTATTAATACAAATAATTATTACATGGCAGCACAGAAACCAGTGCAACTAGCAGTATTTAATAATCAGCCCTGTAGCATCAGCTTATATTACAGGCCAACCTAATTTTCTGCTGGATAATTAGTGACGGCCCCTAAGCTTAGCTTCTCAACAGCTGCTCAGAGCCCACTGAGCATGTGAGTGTCACACACACTTTCCAAGATGGTGACCCCTGTGACAAGTTTGAAGTCCTGGATCATTGCTGCTTAGGGTTGCCACCTGGGCGGTATTTTACTGGCCTGGACCGGTATTTTTGATGGTTGATCCCAATGTTATTAACAGGAAAAAAAGATAAATATATAGGAAGGCCGGTATTTTGTTAAAGAAATGGTGGCAACCCTATTGCTGCTATTGACAAGCTTAAAACTTTAGGCTTAGTTCAATATATAAAAAATGGCATTTTAAGCCATAATCAATTTTAGGGTTTAGTTCTACTTTAAGTGGTTTAACTAGACCAGTGATCCCCCACCAGTAGCTCGTGAGCAACATGTTCTCCAGCCCCTTGGATGTTGCTCCCAGTGGCCTCAAAGCAGGTGCTTATTTTTAAATTCCAGGCTTGGAAGCAAGTTTTAATTGCATAAAAATTAAGTATAGTGCCAAGTAGAGTCTCCTGTAGGCTGTCAGTCCACATAGGGGCTACCAAATAATCAATTACACCACTTCTTTGACAAGGGATTTTTTCATGCTTGTGTTGCTCACCAACTCTTTTTACATTTGAATGTGGCTCATGGTTAAAAAAGGTTGGGGACCCCTGAACTAGAGGTTCCTGGGCCCCAGGGCCACATATACAGAATTGGACTGTCCCACCTCCCTCATATTGTACTTTAAAGGAACAGTAACACTCGATCCATATTTTATATCTTGTGGGTTTTTTTAGGACAAGCCACAGGTTTATAGGGCACAGAACTTCAGCTGTAGTTGCTCACTTAGGGCAAGGCCAGACGTGGCATTTTTGCAGAGTTTTTATGTTGCGTTTTTAAAAAAGCTCCATATGGTGTAAATACGCATAAACTGTATTACCACTGAAACTAATGGAAAACGCACTATGGGAATTCCCACAGGGCGCTTGCAAGCCGAAGTCCGCCACAGGACGCCAGTATTAGCGTTTGTTTTAGCAGAAACGCCAATACATTAAGAAACTACCACATCAATAGACTCTATGGGATCTGCAAGTTTGAAACCACACTTTGCATATATACACAGCGTATTTTAAATATGGCGTCCAAATTCACAATGAGAACAATGAGAAGTGCATGTTGGGAAAAGAAACCTACATGCTGAAAAATGTTGCGACATAAAAATGCTGCAAAAATGTCCCATCTGACCTTGCCTGTAGGTTTTGCAAATACAAAGGATTTTCCAGTAGAGCAAATATGGGTGGAAAAAAAACCAATGGGAACAACCTACCCCAGTTTCAGGGTATGGGATCTATTATCCAGAATGCTCCATGTTATGGGAAGACTCCAATTGAATCAAATTCTTTTTAAAAATGATTTCCTTTTTCGCTGTAATAAAACAATACATTGAACTTGTTCCCAACTAAGGGTCCAGAAACCCCCAGGTCGCAGCATTCTGGATAACTATACCTGTATTTCTCTGTGTAATATTACCCTCTATCCACTGAGTGCTGGTTTATTTTAAATTGTTAAAAAGAAACAGGCCTCTGCTATGTAGCAGCTTACTATCTTATTAGGCACCCTGGGGATCATGTATTCAGCTTAGGGTTGGGGAAGGACACCCACAAAAACTAGGGAAGAACACACAGTTAAGAGTTAAGACCCCAGTTTTACAAAGCAGGAGCTGAAAACAAGCTTTTCATTTGAAGGGGCTCTTCACCAAAAATCTGTTTGTGCAGAATGAAAGAAAGAGGAAAGGCAGTTGTTTGAGAGAGATCCCCTATAACACAGCGGGGGCTGTAACATTCCCTCTTTAGAGCAGTCCGTTAGAGGATTTTTGGATGCGTGTATCTTTTTTGCGGTCACATCCGGACTATCTGTAGCTAAATCTGACTCACTGGCAGGCGCAGCAACAAATTGACTGTTACAGGATATGGAAGGGTTACAAAGCATTTTTATTTTTGCAGGTTTTCCCTTTGTTCCTGTATTGGCCCTATCATCCTGCTTAAAGAGATTAATTCTTGTTGGTAACAATCCACAATGATTTGGGGGGGTGGAAACACAACTATCAGATTACTAGGAAAGCTTTTCCCATGCAGGGATTATGGAGTCAGAAGATGAGTTTATCTGCTCTGCAAATACAAATAAAAGCTTCTCTCTCCGGGACAAACCCCATTGGCACAATGTTCTCAGTGGCTGGATTGCCAGGCCCTGTCTGCTCTCCTGTCAGTAGGATTAGAACATTCCTCTCTCCCTCATGGAACCTCCTGGGCCTCTGTTCACCTGAACATATCTGCCAGGGCTTGATTTACACAGTGGGCGCCCCTAGGCTCGCGGTCGTTTGTTGCCCCTGTCCCCTCCCTTTTACTTGCTCAAATTTTCATCATCAGGACAGAGCAATGGGAATTGGCACACAGGAAACTGAAATTTCTGAACCAATGTGGGTGTGGTTGGGCAGCATGCCGCCCCCTAAAATCCTGCCACCCTAGGCCTGGGCCTTGGTGGCCTCTCCACAAATACAGGCCTGATATATGCATAGAAATAGCTTAAAGGGGTTGTTCACCTTCAAACAACTTGTTTTCAGAAAGATCACCAGAAAAAACAAATTTTTCCAATTACTTTCTATTTTCTATATGTGACCATTTTTCTAATATTGAAGTGTAAAGTGTCATTTTTCACCTTCTAAAGCAGCTCTGGAACCCACCGACCCCCAAAACTGTTCTAAATTGATACATTTAATGGATACATTTCTTATCTTTGTCCCTGCTGAGCAGAATCTCTGGGTTTCATTACAGGCAGCTGTTAGAATTGATACAATAGTTGCAAATACTCCAGAGATGCTGCTGAGAAATGGATCAACTAAATGTTGCAAAATTGTATCAGTTTAGAGTCTGCGCCTGAATTACTGAGCTGCCAGACTCAAACACCAGAGACACCAACATTCAACTTTACACTTAGATTTTGTAAAAATTGTAAAAAAATAAATGATGTAACGTAATTTTTAGAACAATCTGAAAACAACTGAACTGAAAAAAAATGTTTGGAAGATGAACAGCCTCTTTAATCACATATTTTAATGAGAGTGTGACATGCAGCTTTATTAAAGGGTCAATGGAATTGTATAGTCTAAGGCAGGGGTCCCCAAAATTCTTTTGCTCGTGAGCCACATTTAAATTAAAAAAAGAGTTGGAGAGCAACACAAGCATGAAAAAGTCCATGTGGATGTCAAATAAGAGCTCTGATTGGCTTTTTGGTAACCCCTATATGGACTGGCAGCCTACAGGAGAGAATGTTTGGCAGGACATCTGTTTTTTATGCAACCAAAACTTACCTTTAAGCCAGGAATTCAAAAATAAGCACCTGCTTTGAGGCCACTGGGAGCAACATCCAAGGGGTTGGAGAGCAACATGTTGCTCACGAGCTACTGGTTGGGGATCACTGGTCTAATGTGTAAGGAACCATCATTCTCAGCAGGGCAGAAGTCATGACAGCAGTAGCACCATAGTTGAATTTGAACATTCTGCAGTTACTCCATTAAATGTTCCTTTTAATTCTAAAGCTCCCCATAGACGCAACGATCTTTCCCGGCCGAACGACCGATCTTAGGGAAGTCCGACCAATCTGTCAAATTATCGTGCGGTTAGTGGGATACAAACGATCGTACATCTTACGGTTTTTTGTCCGACATTGGTCTGATCATTGATCGGCCAGGTTAGAAAATCTTTATCGGTCCCCATGCAATCTACCTATGCAGGGCCAAGCAGGCTGCGACCCTTCAGTTTTGCTGGCAATATCGCCTGAAATGGTCTTTTTAGTTGATGGACACATCAGGCATTTAAACAGTCGTTTTGAGACAATCGTGGTCTCACGATAACTATTGGATCTTTCAAAAATCTTTACGTCTATGGGCAGCTTTACTCTTATCCTGTTACTCCTCAGGGTTAATGAGAAGAAAACCCCCAGTTGTGGCATTTCCCTATTACTCACAGCAGTAGGAGTTAACAGCATTTTTTTCTGCTCATATAAAATCAAAATCAAATGTGACTACTGACTCTTAACTCCTTTTGAATTATTACTTGCCCTGCACACATTGCATCCGTTGCTCAGCCTGCAAGCTGCTTGTTTGGTGCTCCTGGAAAATACACTCTAGAATGAGCTTACATTGAAATCCTTTTCTCAAAAGAGCAAACAGATTTTTGAAATCTGACATGGGGCGAGACATTTTGTCAATTTCCCAGCTGCCCCTGGTCATGTGATCTGTGCCAGCACTTTAGGAGGGAACTGCTTTCTGGCAGGCTGTTGTTTTTCCTTCTCAATGTAACTGAATAGTACGCAGTGGGACATGGGTTTTTACTATTGAGTGCTGTTCTTATATCTACCAGGCAGCTGTTATCTTGTGTTAGGGAGCTGCTATCTGGTTACCTTCTCATTGTTCTTTTGTTAGGCTGCTGGGTGGGGGAAAGGGGGGGGTGATATCACTCCAACTTGCAGTACAGCAGTAAAGAGTGATTGAAGTTTATCAGAGCACAAGCCACATGACCAGGGGCAGCTGGGAAATTGTCAATGTCTAGCCCCATGTCAGATTTAATGCGCTCACTCACTGTACTAGCGATGCGGCCCCTCCTCCACCCGCTCTGACGCTACAAGTTAAAAGTGCAGAGCGGGAGGGGGACAGTACAATATTATTCATTCAAGACCAAATTCTGGGTTGCAGAGCTGTCCTCAAGCTTTAAAGGGACAGTATATTACCTTGCTTAACATAGGTTCAACAAATGAAGCTTGTGTTAGGACCAAACATGGAGGAGCTCCAGTTTACCTGTTCGTCCAGTTTAGAATTTACAAAAACCATAGATTTTCCATAATTAAAACAACTGGCAAAAATATGTTCTGGACACGCCTTGTTCATTGCACTCGTGTCGAACAAGGGGGTATTCTGCCCCTTTAATGTGAACTTTTTAGAGAGACAAGTTGCAAGACTTGATTTTATTAATCCTGAGATTTTTACAAAGATTTGGGCAGTTTTTCCATATGGGAGTATGTGTACTGGGGTATCATAAATTAAATTGGCACTGCGATTATACCATTATGTATTTTGGGCAGGGTCAGGCTGACTGGGCTCCCAAGGCAGGACAATTTTAGAGGTAGCTGCCCCGCGCCCTGCAATTAGCCCTAGACAGCTACCTCTTCTGCCTACCCCTAATTCCTGCCCTGATTTTGGGGTATTATAAATGGAATTGTCACTGCAATTATACCACTAAGTGTTCTGGGGTATTATACATGGAACTGGAGCTTTACGTGTTTATATGCTAGAATCGTATTGGTTGTCATGGATTACTGCTCCTGGGTAAACTTAGTGCCTTTCATAAGGGTATGTGTTCTTGGGGTATTATACATGAAATTAGCACTGCGATTATACCACTATCTATTCTGGGTATTATACATGGTTACATAGTTACATAGTTACATAGTTACATAGTTACATAGTTACATAGTTAAATTGGG
>CM044445.1:96523572-96533802 GCA_024363595.1 Xenopus borealis | reverse complement strand
GGGGTTCAGCTGAGCCAAGACAGTCATTCTTTTGGAAACAACACACATAGTGTGGAAAAAACAAAGAAATCTTTTTTTTTGTTTGTTTGTTTCTTCTAAAACTATTTCAATCAACAGAAATGTACAAGTTAACTTAGTTCCTATGATTTATCCTACAGTAGTTATTATATCTCTGAGTCTTTCTGCTTTCCAGAGGAGGGAGAGCTTTGGGTGGGGAGGGTGGTGGTCTGGTTGCAAATGGGCTTTAAAGGGAACCCACAACTTCACATTTGTGTTCTTGGTTTCATTGGTCCTTTGTTGAGGATGAAAATGACTTTTTTTTTAAATTTGTTTAAAAAAAAAAATCACAGCTGTCTGGAATTGAATTTACTTGTAAAACTGGTCAAAAGTTCAAAAGTCATAAATAACATTTTTCTTTTCCCTCTCCAGGTTTCTTTTTTAAAACGGGGCGGGATCCTTGTCCAGAATATGATGCCAAGGGCTTGGGCCAAAAAGATTGGTGCTTGTGCTGACATGGCCTTCCTGGGTAGAGCAAATCCTCTCTGTGTACAAATGGCTAGTGACTGGGTGACTTGGCTGATGGAGGGCACTGGTGGTCCATGTCTTGAGGAAGGGCTTGATGCCAACTGGGGAGATGTGTGAGCTGGTTGTACCAAGCGGATACCCATTGGACCACCCTGAGAAAGACAGTCCCCTGGCACGCCCCGTAGATCTGAAAAAACAAGACACAGCACATGATTAGATTTTCTGTAGCCTTGATGGTGCGGGGGAATGTGTGGTATACACAAATCTCTAACTAGAAATCAGTACTTGCTCAGTGTTGCTTAGCTTTGCTAGGGTAAATAAGCCATGGCAACCAAATAACTGTGTGACAGCTGCGCATCAAAACAATTCAAAATAATGCAGAAATCACATGTGCAAACAGTCTTAACACCCCCTCTCTACAACATAGGACAGGTATGGGAATCTGTTATCTGGAAACCTAATATCCAGAATGCTCCGAATTACAGAAAAGTTGTCTCCCATAGAGTCCACATTATCCAAATACTAAAATAAAAAGAGCTTGTACTTGATCCCAGCTAAGATATAATTAATCCTTATTGGTAGCAAAACTAGCCTATTTGGTTTATTTAACGGGGTGGTTCACCTTTAAGTTAAAGGGATAATGGTTTCAAAACACATCAGTTAATAGTGCTGCTCCAGTAGACTTCTGTACTGAAACCAGGCCCGGACTGGCAATCTGTAGGTTAGGGCAAATGGCAGAGGGGCTGCTATAAGGTGCCATAGAAAGTCAGTATTTAGTGGGCTGGTGGGGACTGTTTGGGCCTCTGTGTGGGCTGATTGGGCCTCTATGAAATTGAAATGCCAGGGCCTATTTTGATTCTCAGTCCGGACCTGACTGAAACCCATTTCTCAAAAGAGCAAAGAGATTTTTTAATATTTCATTTTCAAATCTCACACAGGGCTAGACATTTTGTCAATTTCCCAGCTGCCCTGGTCATGTGGCTTGTGCCAGCACGTTAGGAGGGAACTGCTTTCTGGCAGGCTGTTGTTTTTCCTTCTCAATGTAACTGAATGGTACGCAGAGGGACATGGGTTTTTACTATTGAGTGCTGTTCTTAGATCTACCAGGCAGCTGTTATCTTGTGTTAGGGAGCTGTTATCTGGTTACCTTCCCATTGTTCTGTTGTTAGGCTGCTGGGTGGGGGAAAGGGAGGGGGTGATATCACTCCAACTTGCAGTACAGCAGTAAAGAGTGATTGAAGTTTATCAGAGCACAAATCACATGACTTGGGGCAGCTGGGAAATTGACGATATGTCTAGCCCCATGTCAGATTTCAAAATGAAATATAAAAAAATCTGTTTGCTCCTTTGAGAAATGGATTTCAGCGCAGAATTCTGCTGGAGCATGCATTTTGAAAAATAATTTTTTTACCATGACAGGATCCCTTTAACTTTTAGTATGTTATAGAATGTACAGTTCTAAGCTACTTTTGAAATTGGTCTTCATTTTCTTTATTTTTTTTTTATAGTTTTGGAGTTATTTGCCTTCTTCTTCGGACTCTTTCCAGCTTTCAAATGGGGGTCACTGACCCCATCTAAAAACAAATAATCTGTAAAGTTGGCCATACACAGGGAGATCTCTCCCCACATTGAGGTGGGCAATATCATGCTGATCCGACCACGGGCCCTACAGTTGAATCATAATGCCTCCAATACGGGCAGTTGGATCGCGGGACTGCATCAACACACAGATGCGGCAGCTTTTGTCGGCCCATGTATGGGGGGGGGGCTTTATTTATTGAGACTTTTTATTACTCCTCTTTCTATTCAGGCCCTCTCCTATTCATGTTCCAGTCTCTTATTTAAATCAATGCGTGGTTGCTAGGGTCATTTCAACCATAGCAACAAGCTTGCTGAAATAGCAAACTGGAGAGCTGCTGAATAAAAATCTAAATCACTCAAAAACCATAAATTATAAAAAAAAAAACTCAATTGCAAATTGTCTTAGAATATCACCTCCTACATCACACTAAAAGTTAATTTAAAGGCGAACAACCCCTTTAATGTTTAAATGATTTTCTAGTAGACCTAAGATTTAAATCCAAATTATGGAAAGATCTGTTTTCTGGAAAACTCCAGGTCCTGATCATTCTGGATAACAGGTCCCATACCTGTTTTCGACACCAGCTTTAGACTGCAATGACAGGGAGCTGTTGTGCTGGTGGGACCAGAGGGCACAAGTGCATTTAATGGTAGTTCTACATAACAATACAGATGATTATATTTGCTTGAGAAAGCCAAGCATCAGTTGTGCAATTTTTCATGACAATTTGGCCGTTTAGTCACTTGCTCAGTGGAGTGTATGAATGATGGTTTATTGGAGCTAGAACAGTAAGCATTAAGGCAGCTGAACTAGTGAATGTATAAACAAGCCTCTCTCTGCAGCATTGCTTGCCTACATGTATTTTGCAGCACATTAAGAGGAACAGTGAAGGAAATTAATTTCCCTTAAAGGGGATGCTGTCAGGGGAAAACATGTTTTTTTCAAAGTGCATCAGTTAATAGTGCTACTCCAGCAGAATTCTGCACTGAAATCCATTTTTCAAAAGAGCAAACGGATTTCCTTATATTTAATTTTGAAATCTGACATGGGACTAGACATATTGTCAGTTTCCCAGGTGCCCCAGTCATGTGACTTGTGTCAACATGGAATGGAACTGCTTTCTGGCAGGCTGTTATTTCTCCTACTTAATGTAACTGAATGTGTCTCGGTTTTAACTATTGAGTGCTGTTCTTAGGGCAGGGCCAGACAGGGAGATTCGGGGGAGATCTGTGCCGTGCCGAATCTCCCCAAATAGCTAGTCAGTGCCGCGCACTCACTAGGTGTAAAGTCGCCTGTGCTTGTTCACACGCAGCGGCGCGATTTTAAAAGTCGCTCAAAATTGCCTGGCGATATTCTGGGGAGATTCTTCGCGGCGAGAAGTCGCCAGGCGACAGATCTCCCCCGAATCTCTCCGTCTGGCCCTGCCCTTAGATCTACCAGGCAGCTGTTGTGTTATGGAGTTGCTATCTGGTTACCTTCCCATTGTTCTGTTGTTAGGCTGTTGGGGGGGAGGGCGAGGGGGGGGTGATATCACTCCAACTTGCAGTACAGCAGAAAAGAATGACTGAAGTCTATCAGAGCACAAGTCACATGACTGGGGGCACCTAGGAAACTGACAATATGTCTAGCCCCCTGTCCAAATTAAATATAAAGGAAATCCGTTTGCTCTTTTGAAAAATGGATTTCAGTGCAAAATTAACTGACGTGTTTTGAAGAAAAAAAAAACATGTTTTCCCATGACAGAGAAAATCTCACTAAATGTAGTCATCAAAGTAGGGCCTAGTATCATTTGCCCCCTTGCTCACTATTCACAAGCCCCATCCCCCCAGTGCTCCCATGCATGTGAATGTTCATGTATCTACATATCTTGGTTTGTATGCTAGCATGGAGCTGGAGGGAACACTGTTCACATCTGATTTCATGTTATTGAATATATTTGCAGCTAAATGTCTTATTTTGCCCAGACCCCTGCACTGACTACCCACGGACTCTACTTTTCTCTCAGTCAGCCCTATTTAGGAAAGGTTCTGCGTGTACCTAGACTTTCCCATAACGTAGTAGAATGCACAATGCAGCATGAGTTGCTGGTTACATTCCACAGTGACAGGCAACACTATTATAGAGGTGCGTTGCTGCTACGGCTATGTACACACAGGTGCCTAATGTCACTCAAAAGAAGGCATTGAAAACACATGTAAAAATAGTTTGGTTAATGCGCTTGTTATACATTCAGTATTATATTTAGAAGTGCCCAGTACTGAGTCTGTAAATGCTTTTTAGATGTCATGGACAAGTCGCACCAATTTCCCACGCACCCCAACAACGCAGATGGAAATGGCCGCTGTGCAAGCAGCAATACTATACACTATATGCACTGCAATAGAGAGCAAAGTGTAGTGAGCAAAGGCCCAACAACAACAAAAAAATTCAATGCTACAGTATGTGCCATGGGTTTCAACTACAATGAAGGAGCTACATTTGTTTTTAAAGGAATAGTTCAGTGTAAAAGTAAAAAATTGTAAACAGATAGGCTGTGAAAAATAAAACATTTTCTAATATAGTTAGTTAGGCAAAAATGTAATGTATAAAGGCTGGAGTGACTGGATGTCTAACATAATAGCCAGAACACTACTTCCTGCTTTTCAGCTCTCTAACTATGAGTTAGTCAGTGACTTGAAGGGGGGCCACATTGGACATAACTGTTCAGTGAGTTTGCAATTGATCCTTAGTATGCAGCTCAGAACAGTTAGGACTCATGTGCCCTTCCCCCTCAAGTCACTGATTGGTTACCAGGCAGTAACCAATCAGTGGAAACCAAGAGCGTTGCAAAGCAGGAAGTAGTGTTCTGGCTATTATGTTACACAACCAGTCACTCCAGCCTTTATACATTACATTTTTGGCTAACTAACTATATTGAAAACATTTTTTATTTTACACAGACTATTTACCCAGTTTTTCCATTATTTAGGCCATGGGGAGTATAATGAGGGTAAGACAGGTTTCCTAATGTGTTTTGTCTCAGTGTGTGATTGTAGGTCACAGTGTCCCTGAACAGGACAATATTATTATGTTCTCTTGTTTCACTACCCCCCTCGTTTTGTTTTTCTGTAGAGACTCATATGATGGGCTGATTGTTTGCATAGTAAATGCTACATGATGCTTTGCAAATTAGAATTCCATGCAGATGCAGGATGGAGACAGCTATGGAGCCCATAGGATAATTTGGCACAGAGCTTAAATGATTAAATCTTCCAGTTTGAATGGATGACCGGGGAACTATATCTTCTAAAAACCAAATACCTTCTTTTTTCAGAACTGTACAAATGCATAGTGTAGTCTTCAGAATGTTCTAAAAACAAGTGATGAGCCCTGCCCCATAGAAGTTTTATAGGTGTTCCCATCATCATCGTAATGCTTTCCACCTGAGCTGGTACAAGAAGCCCTATGTATCACATTTGTGGGGTTTTGCTTTTAATTTAAAACTCTTTCTTTAAATGCAATATGAGAGGAGCCATGGATTGAAAAAAGCAAGGCTGATGGAACAAGGGCAATCTATATATACATATATGTATATATCCATGTATACATCCAAATGTATACATCCAAAATCCATATTTCAAAAGAGCAAACGGATTTCCTTTATATTTAATTTTGACATGGGGCCACACATATTGTCAGGTTCCTAGGTGCCCCGAGTCATTTGACTTGTGCTCTGATATACTTCAGTCATTCTGATATATATATATCAGTGATCCACAACCAATGGCTCATGAGCAAGTATTAATTGCTTCAAAATGAAGAATAGTGGCAAGCAGAGTCTCCTGTAGACTACCAGTCTACACAGGGGCTACCAAACAACCAAGCAGGTGTTTATTTCTGAATTCCAGGCTTGGAGTCAAGTTCTGGTTGCATAAAAACCAGATGTACTGCCAAACAGAGCCTCTTGTAGGCTGCCAATCCTAATAGAGGCTGCCAAAAAGCCAATTACAGCCATTATTGGGCACCCCCATTACTTCTTTCATTCTGGTGTTGCTCCTTAACTCCTTATACATTTGAAATGGGTAAAAAGGGTTGAGGGCCACTGATCTAGAAAGTATCAAGTCCCAAGCTGGACCTCTTGCTCCAACTGAAGTTATAGCAATCATTTGTTGCTTATCAAAAATGGCCTCTATAACACAACTACATAGAGTAGCAAATGTTTCCCCCTTCTGACATTCTGTATGTTGTAATGGCAGAGAAGCAGGAGAATGACATTAAAATATGTGGCAAGAAATGGCTGGCCTACAGTCATTACTCAAGAGATGGCGTCAGAGAACCACCCCCCACCCCCCAATTTTTATTAGAGTGGAGCAATTTTGCTCTAAATTTATGACACAAAAAGTAGCACACGGCTTCTAAAAATAAGCATACTGTAGGAAAATACTAGCAATTGGGACATCTGCCTCTCAGACATGCTAATGAGCTATGGGGGAGTAAAACGTTGGTGTGTATCTCTTCCAAGCATACAATAGAGCAGAGAAGGGAATAAATGGAGGGCAAGTTCTGCAAGTGCAAAACGCCAGTGCAAGGATGGATATTTAGACTTGGATAGAAGTAAAATGAGAGAAATCAGAAGAAGATGGGTCATTTGAGAAGAATAAGATGCTATGCTGGGACTTGTAACTACTCCAACACTAATGGGAGTGCTGGTATGATTAAACCAAACCTTTACACCATTCTACCTTTCTCTTATCTGCAGTTGAAATAATTGTTTCATGTGAGCATATCCGCATGCTGCCCTGGAGCCCTCTAAGCTGTTATCCTGCAAGGCTGCATAGCTGGCCCTCTCTGTTTGTTCTCGCCCGCCAGCCGACTCAAGGATGATGATAATTAAGTACCAAATATACCATATTGTGTGGCTGCATAATCAAATCAAGAGAGGATAATATTCTTCTGTATTAAGCTATTAATGTAATTGGTCATGAAGCATAAAATATGTTATGTAATTAAATAGGCTAGAAATTATATGGCCTATATTAAGAATTATCCAAGCTGAGAAAATGTTTTCTCTATGGCCGTTATAGGGAACATTGCTTCCCGTATCCTAACTGCATTTGTAAAAAAAAAAAAAAAAAGGAAAATTGTCTGAATGACACCGGCAGCCCCATGAGATTAGCTCTGAAATGCTGGCCTCTATTTACATACATGGAATGACTTAATCAAGGTACGCCTTCCTATATTCGGCCCCATTAAACAAAGAAGTTTCAATGTGATATGCAATTCTGTCTGCTCTGTTGCCTCCAGCCAAGGGAATGAAACTGGCAGCTAGCACTTTTTTTTTTTCTTTAAAAATAAAATACATCAAAAGTATTCCAAGCTTTAAAATCAAATGGTTTTCTTAATCCAAGCGCAGTCATGCAAGCCCCAGTGAAATGTATATTGCTTCATATTGTCTTCAGCCTAAATGCCTGTCTCTTTAAATTTATTAACTGTCCTTCTTTCCACTATTGTCTGCCACAAACATGTAAAAGAAAGGGAGAGCAGAAACAATGTAAACACAGCCGTGCCGTTACCCTGGGCTGATGTCATATACCCGAGATGTAATGGAGAAACTCTAAATGCAAATACGTTACACATCTGTGCAAAGCTGAACGGCCAGTTAAAGTACTTGAACTGTGTCTAAAATATTTTTTTTCTTCCAAGGTATTCAATTGCAAGCAACAGGTTATGAAATAGGCTCTATTAAAAAACGTACAGAAACCCATGTCATGGATAGGGAAATATTTCTGATGTCAAACACTAGCCGGACATGCACATTAAAGGGATACGTAGCCAGAAAAAAAGTGAGCTGGTTTTGCTGTTAGAGGTAGAAACTGTATATATGAATTTATTTTTCAGTACAATTTTAAAAAAAAATAAAGCATCTAATTCAATAACCAATATGCCCTCTATTCTTCTTGCTTACTGGTGGTACAAGAGCAGCAGTGTATTGGAAGTGTGTATACCTACTGGATTCCCATTGGCTTCAACCTGCTCATTAACCTATGACAGTAATTGACACTGTTTAATTTGGAAGAAATATCTGAATTTACTTACTTCCCCGTGATTGCGCTGCAAAACAAGTGTTACATATAGTGCCACTGGCCGTCCATACCCATGTTCATGCCCATTCCACTCATAGGGCCTGGAAAGAAGAGAGAGCCCAGTCAATGAAACAGGATAAATGACACTAAATCATACAACATTAATAAACTTAATGCAAGAGACAATGCACCTTAAACTGTGGCTGTTCATGGCTGGGAATGATTCTGCCCCCCCCCATGCTGTCCTCCACTTAAAAGAGACATATGGAATACATGAAAAAACTCTAATTTTGTAGGCAATAATCAGTAATATATGGTGTTGCTTTTACATGGTACTAAAAATGAATATTATCTTTAAAAATAGCCCCTTTATTAGAGCTCCCTGTCTGTGTTTCAAATGAGGGGTGGGTGTGTCCTAACGGTCCCTGCCAGAAGCACAGTAGGAGGGGGACAGCCAATCACAGCCCTGCAGTCACACAAGCACAGACAGGCTTCAGTTCTCTATCAGGTCCTGCTAGCTGCTGATTGGTTCCTGTCCTACAGTGCAGTGAGAGCAGCCGGCTCCCCTGCACAGCCTGGGAATTCAGGGAGCAGGAAGTGGAAGAGAAGGGAGGGATTATGCAGAGTTTTGCAGAAATATTCAATAACAGCCTGAAACACAACTTTTTTAAGCACAATTCTTCTATATCTAAATGAGTATAATGCACTGGTACATTCTTATTTTTTACACAATATGTCTCCTTTAAAGGACAACTAAACCCTAAAAATGGATATGGCTATAATTGCAATATTTTATATACTGAACTTATTGCACCAGCCTAAAGTTTCAGCTTGTTAATAGCAACAATGATCCAGGACTTCAAACTTGTCACAGGGAGTCACCATCTTGGAAAGTGTCTGTGATACTCACATACTCAGTGGGGTCTGAGCAGTTGTTGAGAAGCTAAGCTTAGGGGTCGTCAATAATTATCAAACAGAAAATGAGGTTGGCCTGTAACAGGCTGATGCTACAGGACTGATTATTAATGTCTGATGCTAGTTGCACTGGTTTCTGTGCTGCCATGTAGTAGTAATTAGTAGTAATTATCTGTATTAATTACTAATTAGCCTTATACTGTGACATTTCTACTCTATGTGGACTGTCTATTGTCAGTCAGTCCCTAAGCTCAGTAAGTGACATAAGCACAGAGCATGTGTTGCCACCTTTTCTTGAAAAAAATACCAGCCTTCCTATATTTTTGCAGTTGTTTCCTATTAATAACATTGGTATCAAGCATTATTTTTACTGGCCAGGCCTGTAAAATACCAGCTAGATGGCAACCCTAGCAGTGAAATCAGCAGAAAAGAATATGGGGAGCTACTGGGGCATCTTTGGAGACACATACTTTACTGCTAAAGTTTGCCTTGGGCTAGTACTGAAGCCCAAAACATAATGTACAAAATGTATAGCCTACTTCTTTAGTTCAGCTTTATTTGCCCTTTGTTGTGCTTGTACAGGGCCCAGGACAGGCCCTATCACTGTTGTGCAGATGTGCAATTGTACTTTCTGCACTAGACGAGTTGATTTTCTGATTTCTTGTTCTTTTCTGGTTTCTCTGTGTTCTTGTTATCAGAAATTAATTTTTTTGCTGCCCCTGGTTCCCTGAGGGCCTCTGCTGCCTAAGACATGGTTCTCACTTTGCCTTATGGCAGGATCACCCTTGCTCAGGGCCCTATTAAGTGTTATGCCCTGTGCGCTGACCAATGGCCAGGTTCCATGACAATATGAGGAGACCAAAAAAATATTTCCTCATATCATTCTAGATTTTTGCAGATGTTACATTATCCATTACAGTATGTTGTTAAGCATTAACAGGGAAAACATATACACAGTCGGTAGCGTTCCCTCTGCTGATTAAAAGAAGAGACTTGCCAATTCTACATTTGGATTTCAGTGGATGTCTGAATACCAGAACGCATTTCAACTCACCTGCTGGCCTGATTCCCATGTGTTGCTGCCCATCCAAAACAAAGCTTCCCATTGGCTGGCCCTCTGGACTATATGCTGCTCCTTGGCTCACT
>CM044445.1:96465966-96521860 GCA_024363595.1 Xenopus borealis | reverse complement strand
AAATGGAATGGACTGTGGCCAGGATGCCTGGGGCACAAACACACCTGTGTATGCAGGATGATGGCACTACAGATGGGAGTGTGCTCAGTGCAGGCACATACTGTAGCTCTACCTTGACCGACTGGCTGGATCATGATCTTTTCCAGCCTGCCTAGCTATACAGAAAACCTGAGAAATCCACTGTAATTGCCCCCTTTAGCCTTTGGGTGCTTTCATATGAATTCAATCTCATTGCAGCGGCTTATTTAAAGGCAATATTTCTTTTTATGTGAACCATTAAAAACCACAGTTCTTCAAGTCTCTCTTTTCTCAAGTGTCTTCACTGCCCCATTTTGTTGTTGTTTCTTTAGTTTGAGTTTGAAAACTATCAGAAGACAATGGGTTAGCCACAGTCTTTTGCTATTAACCCTTTAGGTGCCACAGATAATTGAATCTGTGGCATTGATACTGAAATGAGTCAAGTTTACAAGCTGAGATGAAGATTTAGGTTGGCTTAGCCTTCCCAAAAAAAAAGAAAAAAGGAATCATCTACAATATATCCATATACAGGTTAGGGATCCGTTATCCAAAAAGCTCCTAACTACAGAAAGGCGATCTTGCATAGATTCCATTTTATCCATATAATCCAGATTTTTCTTAAATTGTACTTGATCCAAACTAAGATATAATTAATTCTTATTGGAAGTAATACCAGCCTATTCAGCTTATTTAATGTGTAAGTGATTTTCCAGTAGACTTAAGCTGGCCATACATATGGAGATGCGCTTGTTTGCAAAGGTCGCCAACGAGCCGATCTCTCCCCGATATGCAATGGACAATATTGGGCTGATCTGATGTTGGACCCTAGGGCCCAACAATAGTTTCAGAAAGAGGAGAAAACAGCAGTTGAATCAAAGACAGCATCAACAAACCAATGAGGTCCTCGATTTTTAAACCTGGACGATTGACAAAGTTGTCCAGAAATTGGGGAAGCCCGTTGGCGGGCCCCATACACTGGGCAATAAGCTATGACAATCTGCCACCATCTTAAATCTGCTTGTGTATGGAGGCTTTTAAGGCATGAAGATCCAAATTACAGAAAGATCTGTTTTTGCAAGTCCTGAGCATTCTAGATAATAGGTCCCATGCCTGTATATGTTGTCCAGTGGTCCTCTCTTGGTATCCCTTCCCTACAAAAACATTCAGCCATCTCCCCTGGATTCTAGGATTGATTGATATTTGTCAAGCACTTATTGGGGAAACTGCAGATCAAATTTATACAAAACGGAATACATTGAACCTCATATTGAACCAAATTTGCTGGGGCGCTATTTTTTTTCCTGGCATGTAAGGTTGGGTAAGGGCAGAAGTCCCCAACCTTTTGAACCCGTGAGCAACATTCCGAAGTAAAAGGAGTTGGGGAGCAACACAAGGATGAAAAATGTTCTTGGTGTGACGAGATTGGCCATTTTTTAGCCCCTATGTGGAGTGTCAACCTACATTTAGGCTCTGTTTGGCAGGACACCTGGTTTTTATACAACTAAAACTTGCCTCCAAGTCTGGAATTAAAAAATAAACACCTGCTTTGAGGCCACTGGGAGCAACATCCATGGGGTTGCAGAGCAGCATATTGCTCACAAGCTACTTGTTGGCGATCACTGGGTTAGGGTATCATTTTGGAAATCTTCACAGGATAATTTACATACCAGTAATTTTTCTATGTATAGTCTCTGTAGCTTAATAAACAGTCCCTTACTGGGACTGGGACTTTTTTTCAGAACAACAAAAAGGACACCCTTAACAGCTCTCTGAAACATCTCTAAAACTTTGCAGAGCAAAGAGTCCTTTTCCGGTTTGTCTTTCTGAGCAAAAATAGCAGGGAAGCCACTCTAGGATGGTTCGTCCAGGTTCTTCACTATATGGTTAATTTCACATCTGCAGTCTGCAGTCTTGTGATATTTTGACTTGTAGATTATGGAAATGTATTGCAATACAAAAGGCTATAAACCAGCGAACTGTGAATCAAGAGCCACAACTGAAAAACTGAGGCTAAAGGCAACAGCTAAGTGATTCCTGAAAATGCAGTGTTCTCTGAATGATTCACTGCAGAACTGTCTTCAGAAGGATGTATCCTGGAGCATTGTAACAATGAAGAATAATAAATAATGATGAAAGTATTCAAATGAATCGATCTGTCTTGCTCTTTACCAGCTGTAGAGTGATGCCAGGCCCTTGGGGAAGTGTTTGTTGCACAGGGATAAAGTCTGTTTTACTCTTATAAACTGGAAGAAAGCACTGGTATTTTCATTATGCTGAACTAGACATCAGTGCAGTGCTGGGAATTCAACAGTTTTTTTTGGCAGGGGGGGGTTATAAAATACCTTTTATGACATATCCCTTTTCACACCATATTTTATCATAAATCACTATACGCAAATTTATAAATAAGGCTTCTAGGGTTTGTCCAGGACTGTGTGTAATAATACACGCCTCCACGGCTTGACCTGATTACTAAAGCTATACTGCACTTATGGCTAAAATAAACCTTGCAAGAGACGCTTGGGTGTTAATCATTTTTAGAGGAAACTGTGCTAACGATATAATCTAATTAAGGTTCTGTTAACCCTGCAGTGCATAACAGAGTCCCTCTGGTAACGAAGGGGTTATATTTTTCTCCACACATAACTAGGTTGGGTAATCCTGAGCTGTACTTTAATTTGGTTTTAATTTTATGGGCTTCGTTTTTAACTGCTTGCCTTACAGACCTTTATTCCTTACAGGAACGGTTACCTCATAAACACAAGATCCGCCGCTTCCTATACACTTCGCCTTCCACCTCAAACTGCATTTCCCCCCATGCGCTTACTCTCTTTCTCTCTCTCCTCCTTTTATTACTATGGCCTTTTCCATTTTTTCTGCTCCAAGCCTGGGACACAAATCTCGCTGCTATTGCAGTGTGTGACATCTCCGCTCGTTTGCCGCTGCTCATTAACAAACAATACTGCTGTGAAATTGGTTTAATGACAAAGTAATAAAATTGCTATTCTGCTCACAGAGAGCCCCAGGCATTCTGAGGCAGGCTCTGGGTGCCAAGATGCATTAAGCTGCTTATTCGTAAAAAGAGAATCATCTGGTTCTAAACTCCCCTCCCTGTATACATTGTGCCTTTCATCTCCTGATAAAAAAGATGTATTTTCATAGTTACCTCTTCAAGCTTGAGTATTAGATTGTTTTGAAGCAGAATGGCATTTGCTAGATCAGCTTTGCACCCCCCCAAACACCGTCAGGGTGCTCTAATGCCCATTTCACTGCACTGTAGAAGAATGTTCTCTTGAAATCTTTCTAGAGCCCTTTAAATATTCAAGCTGTGGATTCCTTATTTTGAATGATTTCACCGGAAAAAGACCCCCCATGAGATACTCTTTACATTTGATTTATCCTTTTCTTTAACCATAAAAATCCTAATTTCCAATAAAGGGCAAAGAACGTCAATTATCTTAAGTATCAATGTTTAAAAGTCAATATTAAAAATATGAACCTACCAACGTCCATAAACATGTTACTCCTTTACATTATTATAAACATGTCTTCAATACGCTCTTATTTGTTCAAGAAGTATATGCCCAACTATAAAAATTATGGTGTATTATGAATACGTATAATATATGGCCAAAAGTATCCGGACACCTAACTACCCAGCATCCTTTTCCAAAACCAAGGGTATTCGTGAATGTTGGTCTCTACACTGCTGCTAATATTTAACATTAGCTGTTGGGACATTGTTAGGTTTGGTTTCATTAAGTAACAATCAGTAGTGTAAATATGCATTACTGGATACCACAGCAAGTTATTATTCAGGCCCCCAAAATGTCTACATGTTTTACCAATATTTATTGAATTGTATATTAATTAGAGCCTCATAGGGCCCCTATACCTCCTGGGTCCCCTCTGCTTCCTCTGTAGTTACGCCCCTGGTAACAAGAGCATGAACAAAGTCAAGCACTAATGTTGGGGATCAGGTCTGGCTCACAGTCAGAGTTTCACTTCATTGCATCTTGTTCGGTTGGGTTGCGGTCAGGGCTCTGTGCAGGTGAGTCAGGTTCTTCCAGTCCCATCTCAGCAAACCAGTTCTGTATGAACCTCAACATCTGTGAGTTTGCATGGCCTACAATTTTGTGGCCAAAGTGTCCATAATTTCACTTACAGTCCATGGGGGAAACTCAAGAAGGAAAGACATTTTAATAAACTGATTTTATGGAAATCGTCATTCTTTTATGGCACCACATAGAATGTCATTGTTTCTGGAGATTACATGACGGTGTGCATCTCAATAAAGCCTATTCCCCAATAAGATGGGGTGTCTGGACAGTATAAAACAGAAGTACAGCAATACAATGTAATTATTAAAAAAGTTATGGGAAAGCAATAGTTAATTATATTCCCCATCTAAACATGGGGAATCAAAACAACTCTCGAATGCAATATGGAACACAAGAATTTTCAGATGTAAATACCCTATATGTGTGTTAATTCCCAAATGTATAAAAAAAAAAACTTATCAAGTGCAAAAAATGAATAGTTACTATATCCACATGTACCTGTTGTGAGTCATTTCTGCCAATTACGTGGAACACAAACAGTTCCCTTTTTGTTTTCATTTAAATCTAAAGACTCAGCAAGAGGTGCAGATAGTGAAAGTCTTTGATTTAACATGTAAAGCTTGTCGTTGGAAGAACATGTTGCAATGCACAAGCAACCTTGCTGAAAAGCATATTATTTTAATGCTAAAAAAAATGTTTGTGAGCACTGAAAGATCCCTTAAAGAAAACAAGAAATAGCTGGTATGTTCTCGCCAGTAGGCGTGCGGCACCAGCCAGTGCAGAAATAGTTAAAGCAAGATTCTATATGTGTTCCATGCAGAATTCAAATGCAAATGTGGACTTAAGTACAGTTGCATCACTTGGTGTTTACTTGTGCATTTCCATTTCATTCGCAAAGCAAATGGTATTACCTACAGCACAAGTGTAATGTTAAAGGTAAACAAGGGTGTTCCCCTTTTTTCCTTAAGATGTAACAGAGATAAAATGAAACTTGAATAAAACAGAATGACGTTAGTCATTCTGTAAAGATTCCACATACGATATATGAACATTCAGCCCAGTTACTATTTTTGCATGCAGTTATACAGGCTGACTAGAAATGGGCCTGTGCTTGGTGCACTGGATTAAAGAACTAAACCCTAAAAATGAATATGGCTAAAATGCCAAATTTTATAAACTGAACTTGTTGCACCAGCCAAAAGTTTCGGCTTGTCAATAGCAGCAATGATTCAAGACTTCAAACTTGTCCCAGGGAGTCACCTTGGAAAGTGTCTGTGACACTCACATGCTCAGTGGGCTCTGAGAAGCTAAGCTTTTCTAAGCAGAAAATTAGGTTGGTCTGTAATATAAGCTGATGCTACAGGGCTGATTATTAAATTCTGATGCTAGTTGCACTGGTTTCTGTGCTGCCATGTAGTAATTATCTGTATTAATGACTAATCAGCCTGATATTGTGACATTTCTATTCTATGTGTACTGTATATTGTGAGTGGGTCCCTAAGCTCAGTAAGTGAAAGCAGCACAGAGCATGTGAATCAGTGAATCAGCAGGAAAGAAGATGGGGAGCTACTGGGGAATCTTTGGAGACACAGATCGTTACTGCTAAATGGTTGTAGTTCCCTTGGGTTCCCTTTTGAAGCCCAAAACATAATGTACAAAATTTCTTGCCAGGGCCGGAACTAGGGGTAGACATAAGAGGCAACTGCCTAGGGCACAATGGAGAGGGGGCGCTGGGCAGGTACCTGACTTCTGCCTACCTCTAGTCCATGTAACTGCTCTCCCTTCTGGCGCTCCCCCGTCTGCCCCATCCCCTCTGGCGCTCCCCATCTGCCCCCTGCTCTCTCTTCCCCTCCCCTTCCTCTGACGCTCTAGCTCCCCTCCCACGCTCTCCCTTCCGGCACTCTAACCTGTCTGCCTCCCGTCCACCTTGTGTAAGGGTGTAAGAACGCGGAGGCGGCCGGGTTGCCTCGGGCGCTTGTTCGGCTTAGCCCGGCGCTGTTTCTAGCCTACTTCATTCTCCTTTAGGGGTGGGGCAGACGGGGAGATTTAATCTCTTGGCGATTCATCGCCTCTTCTGCGAGGCGGCAATCTCCCCGAACTGCCTGCACCCTGCCCACCGCCTGTTTGAATGAAGAAACGCCAGCGCCAATGCACTCGCAGCCTTTCAAATTCTGGAATCGCCCGAAGTTTCGTCGCTAGGCAACTTCATGCGATTCCGGAAAACGAAGCACCGCGAGTGCATTGGCGCGGGCGTTTCTTCATTCAAGCGGGCGGTGGGCAGGATGCAGGCAGTTCAGGGTGATTGTCTTTTCGCAGAAGAGGCAATCAATTGCCAAGCGACTAAATCTCCCCAAATCTACCTGTCTGTCACAACCCTTAAAGGAAAACTATACCCCTGAACAATGTGGTCTCTATAAACAGGTATTGCATAAAACAACTCATATGTAAAACCCTGCTTCATGTAAATAAACCATTTTCATAATAATATACTTTTTTAATAGCATGTGCCATTGGGCAATCATAAATAGAAAATAGCCATTTTAAAAAATAAGGACAGCCTCCTGGGATCCTAGGATCCAACAGTGCACACAAACATACCAAACAAACTATAAAGTTAGGTCACATGAGCCAATTAACAGACAGAGTTGTGTCTTTTGCTTCAACACTTCTTCCTGTTACAGTTAGAGTTGAAATATTTCTGGTCAGGTGATCTCTGAGGCAACACACAGACCATCATGAAATGGAGGTTCAAGGCAAGAGATGTAAAAGGGTAATATTTACTTAAATATATATTCCAGGTAGTTAAGATTCTTTAATATGTCACTTGATTTGATATAAACCATCTGTTGCTCAAAAATTCATTTTCGGGGTATAGTTTTCCTTTAACTCACCCGTCAATAGGTAAATATATCAACTAAGCAAAGAAGTGTCTTACCCCTGCTGATTTATCTTGTGACAGCAGATTATAGTCGAATGTGCAGGAAGGGAGCAGTACAAAAGGTAAACAAAGCCACAGACTGTAAATTCCAAGAGAAGAAGGCCTCCAGCTAACATACCAAACAGAACCCAACAAAAATTGCTACTCTTCTCAGACAGGACCTATGTTTTTTGGTGATACTCTCCTTCTCTATTAGGCATAAAGGAAAATCAGCGCAACTCTGAAACATGCATTTGGCCTCATGTGTAATCGCATAAAAAAGTCGTATCCATTAACTTCTAATAGTCAGTGTATAGTGCATAGTCAGAGTGCATACTTTGCTGTGATGGCGTGAGTTGGGACTAATGCAATGACATGCAAAATACAAAGTTTCATGAAGCCTATTCTTAGGAAATATATGAGTGAGCAGACTGGAATATCTGTGTCCTTTCAAGAGACATGGGATGCCATTCTTTCAGTATCTGACAGTTAACAGACATATCTGTAAATGTAAACATCTTCTGTGTCCCCTCTTTAATGAAAACAATATATATCATGCTGTTCTCCAACTGTTGTAGAACTGTTGTAGAACTACAACAACCATGATTCCCAGCAAGTACATCTGGAAAGCATTACAATGTTGTTTCATGAAATATAATAAGTTTGGGTGAATGCATATTTAATTTTCAGAAGAGAGCATGGAGGTGATTTATAGGCACAGACTTTATCTAAGTCTACCTTTTACACTCTTTTCCGGCTTCTAATCACCTGTAATCACTAAGTGATGATTACCTGCCAATCTATTGCACAGTTTCACTTCCTGAGACTGTCACCTTTAACCAGATTGAAACCTTAGTTTGCTCCCTTGCTAATGAGACTGATAGCTTATCACCTGAATTTAGGGAGAGTTTCAAATCTCCTGTTTACCCTCAAAGGTAAAGGAGCGAATAAGACAAACAGACTTTTCCACTGCTTTAGCACACACATGCGCATGCAGGCATACACGTAAACAAATAGCTGTTTTATGGCAGGCCTGCAAGTGCTAATGACTTGGCTAGGAGATACGGAGAACTATGCCTTGGCTTGCAAATAATTTATTAATAGAATATAAAACAAAAAAGCTGTAAATGTTGAACATTGTACAAAAGAATTCACACTTAGCTTTCCTGTGCAGCTGTTAGGGTTAGGCCACACGGGAAGATTCGGGGAGATTTGTCACCTGGCGACCAATCGGCTCTTCTTTGGGGCGACTAATCTCTCCAAACCGCTTCCCCCTGCCTTCCAGCTGCTTCACTGAAGAATCGCCTGCGCCACACGTGACGCTGAGTTTTCCGTAGTCGCTCAAAGTTGCCTCGGTAGGCAATTTCGAGCGATTTCGGAAAATGCCTTGCCACATATAAATTGGCTGGGGGGAGCGGTTCGGGGAGATAGTCGCGAGGCGATTAGTCACCAGGCGACGAATCTCCCCGAATCTTCTCGTTTGGACTAGCCCTAAAGCAGCAAAAATTCAAATGGCCGAGACGTACAAATACTGATAGAATACAGTAGAATCCCATGTCCTTTGTGTTTTGTATCATACCAAAAACCTCTGAAAACACACAGCATTTTTGCTTATGGGAGTTTCTGGTCCAATGAGTACCAAATAAGATGGGAAACAAGTAAAAATCTTGACTGGCTACTTTGAGTTGCTGTCCAAAATGCAAATGCAAGCATAAATACATCTACTTCTTATGGAAAACTCACCAAACTAAAGCAGTGGCCTAGATGCTTCTGCCCTAGGACCTCAGCTCAGGGGAGCGGATAATCCATTCAGAAAAATGGAAGATTTAGAGCATTCTGGAAGCCACATGCAGATCAGATCAAAAATGAATCATCTCAAGCCTTTAAGTCCGACACATTTATCAAGGGTCGAACTTGTGTTTTTTTTTTTTTAAAGCCCCATAAACTCCCATAGATTCGATATTCCACCAATCAAAATGTATTAATAAAATCAAACTGAAACGAATTGAAATGACCCGAAAATTCTAATAAAATTCGATTTGAATTTTAAAAACTTGATTCGAATCTAAAAAAAACTTGATAAAAACTTGAATGTCAGGAAGGCTGCAAACATCACCAAATTGATCCCTGGACCTCTCCCAATGACTTTAACAGTAATTCGGCAGGTTTTATGTGGCGAATATTCAAATTCAAAGTTTTAAAGGGCCAGAGTATACTAAATCTCAAAATTTGAATTAAAACTGGATAATTCATAGACCAAAAAAAAAAATGATTCGAATTTAATAACGCTGCTCCCTTAATCATAGGTACTTTGATTTACTGAACTGGGATACGTTTTGGCAATGCAACTAAATAACCATGACCTTCAGGGAGTTGGAACCAATACCATACTAGGGGCCATCCATTATATTGCCTCCTTTCTATTGTTTTGATTCTTTGGCTCAACAGCTCAAACAATTTTAACAGCATTTCCCCACCTGCCATGTAACATGCATTGGCCGTCACTGTACAGCATTTTACATTTTCAAACCCGCCTAATTGATGAACCATCTATCTGTTGTACATATCAGTCAGGACTAATGTACGTTAAAGGAGAACTAAACCCTAAAATGAATATGGATTAAAATGCCACCTTTTATATACTAAACTTATTGCACCAGCCTAAAATTTCAATTGTCAATAGCAGAAATGATCCAAGACTTCAAACTGGTCACAGGGGTCACCATCTTGGAAACTGTCTGCGCAGTGGGCAGGGGCCCACTGGGACTGCATCCAGGGCTTTTTCGATCAAAAATTGAACAAATAGGTCCGTTTCCGATCGAATAAAAATCCTCTGAATCATTCAAATGACTCATTCGATTCGAATGGTTCGAAAGACTTTGGGCAGAATCCTTCAAATTTCTAAAACTTTTAAAAAATCATTGTAAAGGTTCCAGTAAGTCCCCATAGGCTAAAATGGAACTTCGGCAGCTGTAAGGTTGGCGAAGTGTCAAATTTGATTTTTTTTTTTAAAGAGACAGTACATCAAAATTAGGGTTTTTTTCAATTCAAATCGAATTTTGGGCTATTCGAAAGTCGAAGTAGCCAAAAATTACTTCGAAATTCGCATTTTTTTAATTCAAATTTTCTCTTCGACCCTATAATGTACAACATTTCTAGCCTACTTCTTTGGATTACCTGTCCTTTACCTGTCCTTTAATTAAAGAATATGGAATGTGTATGCTGCAAAACTCATATGGAACACAAAGGAACCAAACAGACCAGAGTCCAGTACATTAATAGTTTAGCACTATTCTTTGTTCCTAAGCCTCTGGAAACTGGGAAACAGATCTACGGAGCTTCCAGAGCTAACATACAGAGATAAAAATCGAAGCTGAACAGAAGAAGAGGTGAATCTGTTTAGTGAATGGATCAGCTTCCCCTTGTACTGTGCACCAGTCTCATCTCTTTTCCAGGTTAGCAGTTTATTTGTGCATTAATCACAGTGACAGAAGCAAGGCAACTCAATTTTCTGCCTCCCTAGCTGGGCGCATCACTTTCTGTACTACACTCAGCATGGAAATGGCTGCATGTAAGCTGTGGTTACTGGTTTAATTGAAATGCTATCCACACTATAGGGTGCATTAAACTCTGATAACAGCAGTTCCTGTGGCCAACTTAAGTAGCTTGGGAAAAGAGCAAAGAAAAAAAAATTGGCCTACTGATAAGTCAGACAAACTGGCTAATTCTCTGAGCTTGTCTCTCATTGTGATCCGTAAAAAAAATGGGGGGGTAAAAATGAATCAAGGAACCACGAAAATCAATTGACCCGCGGGTGGCTCATCAGGAGCTCAGGCTGATAAAGCTAACAGCTTTGTTGGTGTCTGCCTGCCTGCACGCTACAGATAGAGCACTTTGTAAATGAACCTGCTTTGATAAATATATTAAGGGAAGCTGTGAATAAAAGGCAAAGGCTTCTCATTTGTAAATACAGAGCTGGCTACATGGAATTAGAATGATAAAATAGAGTCCCGTGTAATTAAGTTTGTATTAGTCCTGAAATCCGTGCAAATACGCTGCCCGGAATTTTGAAAGAGAACTGTCGTTTCAATTAATCTGAACATCACCCCAGAATGTACGGAACAAAATTAAGCCTGTGATAAAAAACCGGGCCCTGTATTTTGATAAGTAAATCCAATATAATTTCTTCGTGGCTCTGATCTTTGTCTACAAATCCTGCTGCTTCTCTTTCCCCCCTCCCATCTTTTTTCTCCATGTGCCTCTCTCTCTCATACAGTCAGGGCTAATCTGGACAGAGGTGTATCCTTTTAGGACTGGCTGTGAAATATCAAAGCAGGTCCTGTGTTGTCAAGATGGGTCATAGAATCACAGAAGAGACTGCTGCTGCTCTCATTCTCAAACACTCACACCTTTTGTAGATAAAGACATAGGCATTATGTCTTTTATTCCTCTCTACTTTCTCAAAGTACTGTTGAAAGGAACCCTAATCTCTCCTCTTCCATGCATTTTCTGCAATATCCAGGAACACAAGGATAAAGAGATATTAAGCCTCATTTATGATCTTGGTGTGTTGTTCAAAGTGTATTCTTCTGGCACAAATTGCCATGGTTTTTATGCACAATACAGTGCTTTTCCCTAGAATTCTAGTACAATTGCATACATTGCATCTTGCATACAATATACTAATAGCATATGATATACGAATATGCATGTTTTCGGTAAATTGTGTGCAAGTTGCTTGTTAATTCTCCTGTATTTGTGTGGGATGGCGACATTTCTGGCTTGCGGCTTTACGGCACCAGTGTCTGATTCAGTAGCACCTATTGACTAAACCCAGTGTGCAAACTGGTAAAAGTTACTTCTAATGGGTTTTATTTGTGCTTTTCAACACTGAGCTGTACTAAACTACATAGTTCAATGTAGTGAGCTTGATAGACCATATGTTTGTAGCCCTTTTACTGAAATCATGATGCCATATAAATACAAACGAGGTCATACAAAGTACAGAAATTATAATTATTAATTTATAAAAGTGCCAACATGTTCTACAACATTAAGTTTGTACTTATTCACATCTGTCCATGCCCCACTGGAGCTTACAATCTAAGGCCATTCACAAGTAGCCAATTAAACTGCCTGCATGTTCGAAGAGCGTGGGAAAAAAAACCCCACACCTACACGGGCAGAACATATACATTTATTAAAAACAGTCCCCTGCTAAGTTAACACTTCACCACGGCAAGGCAGTAATGCTAACCACTGGGCCATGGTTCTGCCATCTAAAACACATGTGCTCTGTTCCAATATGACCACAAAAAAGACTCAGTACTTCCAAAAACACTTTCAGTCTATATTCATACAGGATGCACATATATCTAAAATGTTGCAAAGGGGATTCGGTTCATAGATTTTGGAACAGATGGTGCTCGCACCATGCAGGATAACAGTGAGACATTTAGCCAGAAAGTGAAGAATACTATGCAGTAGGTTAGTGCTCATGTGACATAGTAGCTGCCTGTACCAAATTATTATTATTATTAACATGTATTTCTATAGCGCCAACTTATTTCGTAGCGCTGAATTGAATATTTAAGCTGGCCATAGACGCAACTATCCAATCGTACGAATCCTCGATTCGTATGATTTTCGGATCGTGTGTGGAGTGTTCCGACATTTGCCGTGCCATGCTGATTGGTCGTTTGTTCGATCGGCCAGGTTAGAAAATTTCTGTCGGCTGGCGATCATATCTTTGCGTCTATTGCAGATCTGCGATTTTCAGTGGGAGACCGTCACTAGGTTTTTAATCGTACAACTTTTGTACGATCCCTGTCAGGGGCAGAACGTCGGCTGATCTGTGCTTTTACTACTTTATTTGATCTGAAGGTTAGTGGCAGGTCGGGAGATGGGGAAGTCCGATCGCTCCATGATTCGAACGATCGGATCTTTGCGTCTATGGCCAGCTTTAGGGCTGCCGTTCACAAGAGGTCTCTAGCATGATAATATTACATAGCTGATAAAACATCTCCGATATATTATTAAATAGGAATAGTTTGAGGACATTTATCTGCATGTAGGAGTATTCATTTATATACTGCTCTTAAAGTTACCAGGAGCTGCTTGATACAGTACAGTACAGGGCAGGGTCTTCATGGGGTACATACAGTGAAACCTCAATTTTAAGTTTTCCCGCATTTTATATTTTTTTTATTTGGGGTCCCACCAATTTATAATGCATCTCAATGGGTGTATTTCCGAGACTTTAACTAATGTTTTCCCGGATTTTACATCAGAATTATGTACCCAAAAACTGTTTTTTTCTCTGAATATTATTATTTGTAAAATAAAGGGATTTTAAATACTAGCCAAATGTATATTTTGCCATGGTTCTGCCTGTAAATGGCCAATTCCAATTACTCAGTCCTGCACCAATCACTTATTGCTTTAGGTTGTGTAGAGGCCTTGCACATGCCCCCCACAGTGTAACATTAAAACTGTGAATCTTAACCCTTGTTATTAACACAGTAAATATTGTATCTCAAAGTAAAAGTGACTCCTGTGCTTATTTCCTTTCATTACTTGAAGAAAAAGTAGCTTTAACACGTTTCCCTGAATTTACATTTTCCTGGTCCCCTGAAAAATGTAAAATGGGGGTTCTACTGTAGTTGTATCTTACACAGAGTAAGGAGACTGTAATATGGAAACTGAGAGGTCCTGTTTACATGCATCCAACTGCTAAAAAGAAAAAGCAAATACATTTTGGTCGGCTGTTTCAGACTGCAGTGCTTTTCCCTTCATTAACACCCAGAAGGAATTAACTAAGGATCCATTCACCCACACTAATCTGTATACACCTGCTGCAATGTGTTAGTGTAGGTGTTTGTTATTTTAAAATCACCTCTCTACTTATGTGTTCTTACAAAAAAACAAATCAAAACACAGAACAGGAGCTGTAAATGTTACACAGGGTATAAGTGACTATTTAAAATATCTTGTTTTCAAAAAACCCAAGTCAAAAGGAAAACAGCTATTTACAGCAACAGTTCCTGATAATCATACAGTCACATGGATGAAATCAGATTCTCAGACCCCCACTAACAACAAGGATGCTACGGCAATCAGACTAGTTCAAACTACTGCTTTGGCGTGACGGACTCTGTTTGCAAAAAAGTGCCACTGGTCCAAAAACAAAAAAAGTATGCAGGCGCCTATGGCATATAGATGGCATTCACAGTGACTAATATTTCTAGGATAAAATTCAAAGCAGACTTTTATGCTGCTGCTTGATCTAATAAGGGCCCGTACACATGGGCGTTTAGGACTTGCGCTCCCCTGCATTGCGTTTGGCTGCGTTAAGCCACAGGGGAGCGCAGGTCTAGACGCACCTCATTCTTTTCAATGAGGTTGTACCCACGAGACGCGTGTAAGCGCCGAACGCAGGTTCAGACGCAACATGCTGCATTTTTCCTGCGTTTGGCGCCTACATGCGTTCGTGTGAGTACAGCCCCATTGAAAATAATTGAGTGCCTCTATACCTGCGCTCCCCTGTGGCTGAACGCAGCAAAATGGAACGCAGGGGAGCGCAGGTAAAAACGCCCGTGTGTAAGGGCCCTAAGAATGAAAGATTGCACCCTTTAAAGTGTAGTAAAAGCATGCACACACATATAAGAGGTGCCAAGCAAATGCAAAGTATTCTATCCTTCAAAAACATGTTACTTCCAAGGTTTCCTTTGTGTGTTGTTCTTTTAATAGACATGACTTTATTTTTTCGGACACAGTGACCTTTTTGATGCTGTGCAAATCTGAACAGTAACAAGATGTACCTGCACAGCCAGCTAAATATCTTCCAAATCGAAAACCATGTTTTGCTAAACATTTTAACCAGCAAAAACCGAAAAGATCCATGCTTTCTTACCAGTTGTTAACTTGCAAAATAGTCAGCCCCGTATCCTGTGCTAACTGCTTCTTCTGTTCTTCTGAGGGGTATGGATGCTGCAACATATAAAAATGCAATGATCTTAGAATAAAATCTCAACATATTTATACGCTTTCTGCAAGCAGCCGTCATTTTTATTACTCGACGGGTCCTAAACATAACATCCCACAAAAGCGGTTAAGCAATTCCAAGGAAATCAAAGGAGTATTTGGAGCACAATAAAATAAATTGCTCTGAATGACGTGCACCTGATTTCCCTGTGCCTTTTTATCCACACCTTTGTTTAAAAGGGAACTATTGTGAAAAATGAAAAATAAGAAACTTTCATACATATACAATTAATTAAATATTCTGCATAGTTTCTAAAATGATCAAGTTTATGTTCACTATCCCTCTCTCAGCATCTGTTTCTTTTCATTCTGTCTTCATGCAGGAGTTGGTTGTCAGATATTCAGACAGTTAGAGCCAATATATATCTTAAACAGGGGCAGATGTATTTTGGCTCTTAAGGTGGCCATACACTGAGAGATCCGCTTGTTTGGCGAGGTCACCAAATGAGCGGATCTCTCCCCGATATGCCCTTGAGGTGGGCGATATCGGGCTGGTCCGATGGTTGGGCCCTAGGGCCCAACGATCGCATCATAACGGAGGCCATATGGGCGGTCGGATCACGGGACCGCATCAACGAACAGATGCAGCTGCGATCCAATGGGATCAACATCTGGCCGACTTTCAGCCAGATATCGATCGGGAAAGCCCGTCGGAGGGCCACATACATGGGCTGATAAGCTGCCGACTAAAGGTGGCCATACACAAAGAGATCCACTCGTTTGGCGATGTTGCCAAACGAGCGGATCTCTCCCCGATATGCCCACCTTGAGGTGGGCGATATCGGGCTGATCCGATCGTGGGCCCTAGGGCCCAACGTTCGGATCAGTACGGGCGGTCGGATCGCGGGACTGCATCAACGAACAGATGCGGCCGCGATCCGACGGGATTTTTAATCCTGCCCGATCGACATCTGGCCGACTTTCGGCCAGATATCGATCGGGAAAGCCCGTCGGAGGGCCCCCCACACGGGCAGATAAGCTGCCGACACAGTCTGTCGGCAGCTTTTATCTGCCCATGTATGGCTACCTTTAGTCTGTCGGCAGCTTTTATCGGCCCGTGTATGGCCACCTTTACAGACGAGAGTTTGAAGCTGCAGAAGGCAGGAGTGGATGTATTCAGTTTTTTACAATGGGGCTATACTCACACAGGCGGATGTAGGTGCCAAGCTCAGGTTGAGACGCAACATGCTGCATTTTTCCTGTGTTCGGCACCTACATGCGCTTGAGTACAAAAACTACTCCTGCACTACCCTGTGCCTGAAAACATAAAAACGGAACGCAGGGGAGTGCAGCTTCAAACGCTCATCTGTAAGAGCCCTTAAAGTTCACTCAAATAGCTGATTCCAGTACAAACGAGAGCTAACAAAATAACAAATTCTGCATGTAGAGAGACAGGATTTCTGGTGATTTTAATAGAGTCAGCTCTAATACATCTTGTAGGCAAAAGGAGCCCCCTCCCCTATAAGATATACTATATCTAACTGTCAGTGATTATCTGACACCCAACACCTACATGAAGACAGAATGAAGAGAAACAGATGCTGAGAGAGGGTTAGTGAAGATCAACTTGATTATTTCAGAAATGGTACAACATTTGTAATTAATTATATTTAGAAAACATCTTATTTCAGTATGCTGAAGCTTGAATTAAATTTAAATTTTCAAATTTTCATAGTTCCCCTTTAAAGAATACTTTTTCATGCAGAGGTGGCTGCATGGGAGAATCCACTGTACTTTAAAATGCCTTAGTAGTGTCAATAAATGACAGAGCATCTTGTGCCCAGAAAAAAAGAGTATTAATATATCAGAATTATTTTCTATGCTGGCTGATACTAACATATTTTTACTATAGTTTGCTCTGCAAAGAGCATAAGAGATACAATGTAAAGAAACTCATCTAGTACAAAGACATGAAACAAACATTCTCTCCTATTGGTTCTGTCATAGGGTTTTGTGAAAGGGCACAAGAGTCCCATCCCCTGTGTTTAAACTGCTCTGTTTACACAGGGTAGAATGCTCCATCACCAACACGTTTGTCCAAGACAAAGAATAAATATTATCCATTCAGCACCAAGTAAACTTTTCCACTTCTATGAAGGAATTAGCAAGGACGGGCCTACAAAGCAGTGAGCAATGGTTAATGCACTGTTTCCCCCCTCCTATTGTAACCCAGCCAGAAAGAAACTAAACCAACAGCTCATTGTTTGTGAGCCAAATGCACATATATTGGGGCTTCAAGAAAAGATAGATACTAAGATACAATTTAGAATGCAGAGAAGAGAGTGTAATAATATGTAATTGGACTAATGATACAGTAGGGTCCTGGATTGCAGGATTTGGCAACTTCCACTAAAGCAAACGGCAATCACTCAACAGACCACGGTAGCATCACAGGGTTAATTCTGTTTGTATTGATACTGAAGGCTTTTAATATTGGACAAATGTTAACACAGAAAGATGATAATGCCGAGTTAATATGGGTTAAGGCTAAAATGAAAATACATTTTTTCTGATTGCTGGGTGCTGACAAATTTTTGGCTTCCTCAGCAGCCGCGCTATTGAATCCATGTAATTACACCCAGGCTTTTTCCTTGTCTGCCCCCCTTTCTGCTCCTCCTCCCTACTTGCCCACGCTGCTAATGACCTGCTCTCTGTTATCAAAACCACTAATAGTTCTCAGTCCAAGTCTTGGAAGAGATCATCATATATAAGGAGGGACGGGGTGATTTGCATTGGGTGAGCAGAATGCACTCACACCCTACCCGTCCCACCATTGCTTGACTGTTGTGAACAGCCTGCATGATAAATGCTACCCCTAACCCACAGACTGTTCTCAACAATGCCACTGCCACCTATTCTTCTGGACGTAATGGAGATAATGAATGAGCTCTGACGAGAGAAATCCTGCTCATCACCATCCCAGGGTGGCTGGGAACAGAGAGCAGCCAACAGCAGGGAGAAAAGGAACTTTAATTGGCTGAAAACATCATTTACAGAAGGGAGGGTATGGTAATTTTACCCACACAGTGCAAAGCTGTTAACTGGTTCTGTGTGCACCGATATGGGCCTCTTGTTGCCTCTTTGTTCAAATGGCAATGAAGGGTAAAGTGTAATCCTTTTATGGCTCCACAGAAACATAAGGCACATATGTGCTCTAATCATTGTTCCCAGCACCTTTCGCAAAGTGATACAACTTTCTCTACTTCGAACTGGTTGCCCTATTCCCACATGAGTTGCCACAGGGTCAAAATTCACACAAACTTTGCTCTTACTGGTGCAAATTTGTGTCCTATTACCAGGAAAAACATACTACTCATGGGGAGGCCCATTTATTAAACAACTCCAACCAAATCTGTACAGGTTTTCTCTCTTTGTTACACTTCCCAAAAATTTTGATGAAACATTTGTGAAAAAAACTCAGATTTTTTACCCAAAAACCACAAAATCTTTGGAATATTGTACGAAACCTAGTGCAGATCAGAATATCTTTGGGACTTCTCCCTTTGACTTATATGCAACCTTGGCATTTCTGAGATTTTTGATTTCAGACTTTTCCATCCTCTGGTATAATAAATCCCTAAAAATGTTTGTTTGTTTTTTCACTAAAAATAGGATTTTTTACACCAAAAAAAGACCAATTTTTCAGGTTTTTGTAAATAACCCCCTAAACAACCCCCAAAGTTTGTCACAATTAAACAGCAGCTAAGCATGCACCAGTCCAGCAGTTTATATTTTTATTCAGATGTCTGTAGCAAGTGCACATAAATTATATACAGGTAATGGGACCTATGGTAGATGGCCTTTCTGTAATTCAGTGCCATCTGGATAACAGGTTTCCAGA
The DNA here is from genome assembly GCA_024363595.1 of Xenopus borealis. Classification (NCBI taxonomy): domain Eukaryota; kingdom Metazoa; phylum Chordata; class Amphibia; order Anura; family Pipidae; genus Xenopus; species Xenopus borealis. Next base: position 96,502,980 of record CM044445.1, on the reverse strand, counting down.
TAACGGATCTCATACCTGTACAATCCTATTCCTATTCTCCTTCTTAAGACAGAACTGTTTCAGAGTGATGTGGGGGCGTGAAATACCAGACCAAAACTTGAACACAAATGCAAACAATGAACACTTTGGTTGACAAAAGTTTTTCTAACTTCTGGCCTTTGTCCCGATGGTTTTTTCATAACATTAGATGGCAACAAAAGCCTAGTTTTTAATAGTCTATGGTGCAGCAATCTTTCTCCAAGCCTTATAGTGCATGTGCCCTGCCTCATTGACGTGTATGTGCACTAACACAAAATGTGCAGTGTCACATTGAACTGCTAGTTGTGGGTACAGCAGCCCTCTGCCCTTAGATTATTAAACCAGTCAATATTTAATCAGGACTTTATCAGCTTGTAGCATGCAATAAAACGGTTAGCCTGCACAACTACTAAATGTAGATACAAGTTCAGTGCTGTGCTGACCAATAAAACCAACAGTTCTCAATCAACATTTAAAGGAACAGCAACATCAAAAAATGAAAGTGTTTTAAAGTAAAGAAAATGTCATGTGGTGTTGCCCTGTGCTGTTAAAACTAATCTGTTTGCTTCAGAAACACTAATATAGTTCATATAAACAAGCTGCTAAGTATCTATGGCGGAAATTGAAGAACGGCTATATGGCACAGGATAAGTAATGGATAACAGATAACATTATGTTCTACAGAGCTTATCTGCTATCTGCTGTGTAACTTGAGCCTGTTGTTCTTTGAATGGCTGCCCCCATGGCTACACAGCAGCTTGTTTATATAAACAATAGTAGTGCTTCTGAAGCAAACACTGCAGTTTTTCCACTGGGCAACACTGCATTATATTTTTTTGCCTTTAAAACAATTTCATTTTTTAATGTTACTGTTCCTTTAAAGGGGAAGTTCTAATGGTCATCATTTATGGTTTTCCTATTCTGATTCATTTTAGCCTAAGACTAAAAATGCTTTCTAGTTGTCAAGTCACTATCCTTGGATACTAAAAAAAACAGATTAACTATTAGGCTTCATATTCATTGTTATTTATATTTTTTATCGCTTATCTTTTGATTCAGGCTACACATCTTCCATTGTGACTTCCAAAGTACTGCCTGGATGCTAGAGTAATTCATTCAGACAGCAGTTACAATTCTAATTCTTAGGCTTAGTCCAGACGGGGAGATTCGGGGGCGATCCGTTGCCTGGCGACTTCTCGCCGCGACGGATCGCCCCCGACTCTCCCCGAATAGCTAGGCATCGGCGAGGCTTAAAAACGCCGGCGCGTGTTCACACGGAACGGCGTGATTTTTAAAATTGCTCCAAATTGCCTGGCGAATATCTGAGAATACCATGGTGTACATCATACTAAAGTTTTACCATTAACATCTTCTTTAGGGGAACTGAGAGTGCAACAACTGCACCAAGGCTTGCCTTCAGGGGACTACACATGCTAAAGCCTTAGGTGAAGGCCCCAAAAATCAATATGCAGAGGGGCCAAACTGTCATAACTGTTTGAGAACAATTGGGTTTCCTCTTTGCCATATTTAAATAGTCCTTTCCATTTACTTGAGCATACAAATAAAAGAGGGAAACAGACACTTGGAATTGCTTTTGGGCACAGAGGCACCAGAATGCCTCCATGCAGCTGGCCATTTTTTTCAAAAACAGGAACTGTCCCTTGATGTAAAGGAAAGTTGTCATGTGTTGCATTTCAGACCCACGAAAAGACTTTTCATGAGTCACAATCATCTACTGGTTAACATCATTTCATTGAAAAAATGTTACATAGAGATCAATGTACAATGCATTTTACAGTGCATAACAATTTTTTCTCAGTGGATTAGAATAGCTTCTTTTATATAGACAACCCTAATTTTACTGCTTCTTATAAAACATATATTCGTTTATATGGTAAACCTGAAGTAAGCAATGAAAAGTTATCTGACCTTGCACTATGGGAATGAGAAGAAACTTTGATTTGAGACTCCAAAGAAGAATTCCCTCTATGTAAAGGAGCACTCTCTATACAATTGCTACAGCTTGCATGCAGTGATGGGTAAGTATATGTTAACTGTATTGTATGCATTATGCAAATGATTACAAATGTGGCGAAACTACTCTATCAGAACAATTTCTAATATTTCATGATGTCATTGAAGATGATGGTAGCTGTAGCTGAATAATATCTAGGGCCCAGTGCTCTTCCCTAGGGATACATCAAGCATCAATATTAAAAGAGGAAACTTTAATCAAAAGTCGCATGTAGATGCTTTGGACAGTTAAACCATCTGGTGTTCAAACAGTTAATATCTAGTGTACACAGGTAAACACAGAATGTTCTTGCACAAACTAGAAAGGAGGTGGAGTAAGAATGTAGAGATAGCTGATGTGGGAGGCCACAGCTCGCATTAGAGATTATAATACAAAATATGGGAACACACGATCAGCGTGGGTGTAATTAAATTAATTAGCAATATAAAGCACTCTGATGGAAGTGTCTCCACACACAGAGGTATAAGGATAAAACAGGTTTTAAATATTTAACAGGAAGCCATCTGTCGAATGATGGTTGGTGCTCAAGAAATATAAATAAATAGACGTGCACACACAAACCCTTGTTCAGGTCTCTAGCCTTTGCTTCTATTAAAAAGTCATAGTCTCAGGCAAAATAAATGACATCATAAGCTGTGTAGTACAGGGGCTATTGGAAAATAATTGGCCTTATTCTTCCCCTGCATCTTGAGAGGCAGTTTTCTACATTATTTTGGGCTAGGAGTATTAAAGCATTACTAAATGAAACGCGGCATCCAGAGACATTGAAATAGCTAGGACAGTGGCCCCCAACCATGTTGCTCAACAACTCCTTGGATGTTGCTTCCAGTTGCCTCAAAGCAGGTGCTTATTATTATATTGAATTCCTGGCTTGGAGATAAGTTTTGGTTGCCTTTAAACCAGGTGTTCTGCCACACAGAGTCTCCTGTAGGCTGCCAGTTCACATAAAGCTATCCAATAGCCAATAATATATTTTATTTTGCATTTTTTTCATTCTTGTGTTGCTCCCCAACTCATTTTACATTTGACTGTTGCTCACAGGTAAAAAAAAAAGTTGGGGACTAGGATAACAAATTCCCAGAAAAAGTGCTTGGTAGAAACTCACCAAAGTAAATGTGGGGGTCAAGTGCATCAACCTCAACCTTCAGAATAAGGAGTGGAATTGCTGTAACACATAAAGACCTATGGCCATTAGGGGTTTAATCTGCTGGATATAATTTTGCACTTGTAATGCGAGTGTAGTGGCAGGAATCTTCCTTTTCTCAGATGTTTGCTATGTTTGCCTTAGACCAAAAGGTAGGTCGTTTACAGCAATGGCCACATGAAGCTACACATAACAACAAAAAGTTCTTTAATCAACAGTGCGATACCCATAAACAAATCTTGTCTTATTTATGGATAAACAATTAATACAATTTTAACACAAATAAAAATACACAGGTTACATACATATATAAAGATATAACAACACTCAATACAGTCAAGTTACATTTATATATAATATGTAAATAATAATGGTTCTTCTTAAAAAGACTGATGAACAATGTAATGCACTTCCTATAGCCAAAGCTCCACACGGCACATTATTGTTTCTAAACATGATAACAATGTAACGGTAATTGGGACTGAAACCCATTTAGAGAACAAGGTCGTTTCCAATGGATTCATAACTTTACACTTGTTTATATTTGTTAATGAAATAAGAACAGGTTGTATTGACACAATGACACTTGATCTTTGAACTGGGCTCTGATGGTAACTTGGTTTGGGAGTTCATTAGTCTCAGTAAAATGGATAAGGGGAAGTGTTAGCAGGAAGCTGGAGAGTCCCTGAGGAGGATTCAATGGAAAAGAAACGGAATGGCTATATAGTGCTCTGTGAGTCAAAGTGTGCAAAAAAGTCTGTTCACCACAAACCAGTCAACACAGACTTTCTACAGAATATATTAAAATGCTTTAAAATTTTAATCTTATACATTAATTAATATGCTTGATAACAACAATGTTTGCCCTTTAGCACAAAATGACTGTGTCCAAATAAAGCTTATAGTTTTGAACTCCATACACTTCTGAGTAGTGGTACATGGTGTCAGTAAAATATCTCGAGTTACTCTAATTTTGCATTTTTTTGGATCAGGGGCATAAAGGCTAAGATGGAACTCAGCATAAAGCCCCCCAAACTGTTATTCATGTTTATACTGATAGGATCCAGCACCCAGGCATGCAAAAATATCTTTATAAGAGCACACTCAGCACATGGACTTCATGTGGCAAATTCATTAAGTGGCAAAAATGCTCTAGCGATGGCTTCGCCACAATCTGACGCACTTTTCCAGGCGAATTTTAGCCAGCCCGCGGCTAAAAGTTGCGCTCAGGGAGGGGAATGGTAGCGAAGTTGCGCTACCGTTACTTCGCCAGGCAAAGTGTATTTATGCTAGTGATGCCTAATTTGCATATGGCGCATCAGAAGTATATGTTACAGCCACTACATTACACTACACAAGCCCAGGAAACCTTTAATAAAATATATAAAGTTGTCCTATTGCCCTAAACATGTGCCCCTGTATAGTTGAATTGCCATATGTTAGGAAACATAGTGGGGGAAGGGAAAAATTGCGCTATTTTTCAGAATATCACCCTAAAAAAAGTAAAAGAAGGCAGTGTTTTTTTTTAAAACTCCTATCTATTGTATTGAACTTCGCCAGGTCTGACTAGGTCAGTCTAGCGCAAGAGGTAACGTTCAGTAAAATGGTCATCTTAGTGAATTAGCGTAGTTACGTCCTTTCGTCAGTGTGCAACTTCGCCTGGCGTAAGGGTGCAAAGTTTTGCTAGTCTATCTACTTCGCTAGCGAATTTTCGCAGGGGCACTGTTAGTGAATTGGCAAAGTTGCGAAATGACGTCATGCTGGCAAATAAGCGCTAGCGTTAGACGCTTCGCGTTTTAGTGAATTTGCCCCCATGTGTTCACCAAAGTACAATTCACAGTTATAAAAAATTTTAAGATTTTAAAATGTATTTCCAAATGTGGCTCCAAGCAATGTTTATATACTGTATAAATATATATAGGCTTTTAAGAATTTATTCCAGCTTTTAAGAATTTTAAACCCAAATCAGGATCCCAGGATATTCCATTCAGCATTTCTGTACACGGTTTATCATTGTACACTAAATGGGTGCAGTGCGTGGGACTGGGCATCGATATTTGGTCAATTTTGAATTCAAATTATTCCTTTACAGTTGCACTTGAAACAACAATGAGCACTAAAGAATAGGGTAATGAATTCCATGCAAACCTATGAACTCTAGCCATATATTGTGTCACAGATGCATTAACCTTGCTTGCTTTACTATATCATTGTAATGAGAACAACAATAGTTTTAGCATAATAAATTGAAGTATGCAAGCAAGTTGTGGTTGCCATCTATATTTAATGTTTACACAGTTAAAAGAAAAAAGCCCATCTTATTATATTGACTTTGCTTGATGTCACTGGCCTATAAAGGATTTATGGCTGCATCTCAATCTAGACACATGTAATTCAAGCACCCAAGTTTATATACTATAAATTAAATCACCTGTTCATAGTTAAGACATTTTTTTGATCCCTTGTGTTTTGGCTTTAAAAAAAGACTAATGACATGGCAAGCACCATATGGATCTTTAAGGGCCTTCGCCTTAAAGATGCGCCTATTCACACTCCGCACCGCGTGTGAATAGGCGCAGGCGACTTTACACTTTAGCGGGCACAAGACCGGGGGAAGAGATTCAGGGAGATTTGTTGCCCCAAACACGCGGCGATTTGTCGCAGGCAACAAATCTCCCTGCAATCTCCTCGTCTGGAAGAGCCCTAAAGAACCTAATCTTGAACACCCAAGGGTTTTGGCCTTTAGCTTTTCATAAAGGAAATATGACAAAATCTATAGGGGATACACAAAGCAAAAAATGCCCTTAAAGGAACAGACAACAAAGACAGTGTATTATATCAATCAGAACATTGAGCTTGTTTAAATTCATATGCAATTTCAGTACATAAAATACTCAGCAGGCACCCAAACACTAAACGTTGTCACTGGCATTGTAGAAAGAGAAAATTCCTGGTCTATTAGATGTTGATTGTGTCTGATCTGTAAGGAAACCAAGAGCCCTAACACACATTTCTAATACATAAGACAATACTTTTTAGTAGTGAAACGCTAAGAGCCACATTTACTAAGGGTCGAAGAGAATTTTCGAATAAAATTAGAATTTCGAAGTAATTTTGGGCTACTTTGAATAGTCCAAAATTTGATTTAAATTGAAAATTATTTAAAAATTCGAATTTGGAAGTACTGTCTCTTTAAAATCCTTTGAATTTGCCACCTTAAAGCTGCCGAATTGCCATTTTAGCCTATGGGGGACCTCCTACTGCCAGTCCTGAAATTTTATAGTCCTAGGAATTCGAAGGATTTTTCAAATCGTTCAAATCAAACGATGCATACGAACGATTCAAACTATTTCAATTCGATCGAAAACTGACCTATTTGGTCCATTTTCAATCGAAAATGCCCCCCCCCAATAAATTTGATGGTCAAATTTCGAACTTTTTTCACTTCGAAATTCGAACATTAGTAAATCTGCCCCTAATATGTTCCCTTGCTATATTTACTTCCTTGCTATATTTTTTGCAGCTGCAGTTTAAAGGGGTTGTTCAAGGGGTTGTTCACCTTCCAAAACTTTTTTCTGTTCAGTTGTTTACAAATTGACTTTGAAATTGACTTTGAAATAAAGACTTTTTCAGATACTTTCCATTATTTATCTTTTACTGTTTTTCCAAAATCTAAGTTTAAAGTTGAATGTTGGTGTCTCTGGTGTATTCTGGAGTTTTAGCTGGAGTATTTTCAGATTCCAGCTTTTTCTGTATATAATTTACTTTCAAAAAATGCAAGTTTAAAAAACCCCCCCAAAAATGTTAGTTTTTTTACCCGAAAACCTGAGGTTTGACTGTAAATTACCCTTGAAAACTTGAAATTTTTCATTTTGAATCCAGCTCTACCTTTAATAAAGCTGCCCCATAGTGGCACACTAACTTACTAACATTTATCAAAGGGGTATTACACAATTTCAGATAGGACACTGGATTTCATGGTATTACAATGCCATCAGTAATGAAAAGGTAACAAAGGATAAGAACTCTTTAGAACAAGTACCTTCAGACATTCTCCAGGGACACAACATACAGTACTAAGTGCACAAAGTTGGATGAACTTAGAATGGAATCTATCAGATTAATTATTGTAAGGTATCATCAACCACAATTTGCTTTTTTTCCCCTTAAACTTTTTATTCTGTTTTGTACTGCATGCATCCCTTTTCCATTAAAAGTCAGTCTCTGGTCCCAGCATGCTAAGGCAAAGGTTAGAAATGCAGCCAGTGCTTGGGGTGTTTTTAAAAGAAAACACACCCTTCATTTTATTTTTAATTAGCCAAAGAGGGTGGCTGGGATCCAGCTCTAGTTAATCTCAGCCAAGCCTAGCTCAGGCCTGGGCATGGAGAGTGCAAGGTGACCTCTGATCTTTGTGTGCTGCTCTCTTATTGGACACCTGCTGAAGGTCACACTGGGGTCAAAAATCAGCCTGGAGGAACAGGGCAGTTCTGGCAGCAGTGCAGAAACAAAATGTAGATCTTTGGCAGCAGTGCAGAAAACATAATTTACATTTTACTCTTCAAACTAATGCAAACTAACATTGAGGAACCATAGAGTAGCCTGAAAACAGTTCCTATTTCCTAAGTTACAGAATACTTAAAAAGCTCCTGTTATAAGCAGGGGTGTAACTATAGCGGAAGCAGACCCTGCGGCTGCAGGGAGGGGGGCCCAGGATATATAGGGGAACCATGAGATCCTAATTCATGTACAATTTCAATAAATACTGCTAAAACATGTCAACCTCTAGATATTTTGGGGGTCTGAAAAATAATTTGCTATGGTAAAATCTAGTTACGCCAGTGGGTATAAGCATAAGATTTAAGTAACTGCATGAAGACACTTATCACAGATACATTACATTTCACCAAACTCCTAAAAGACTAAATCAAAGCTTCTGCTGTCAGGAAAGTCCCTTTGGCTGTATTAATCCCACCTCACCAAAGGGTTAAGATAAAAACAGATTTTTGCTTTCTTTTAAAGAAGACATAAAAGGTTAATCTGCTTAGGGCAAGAAGCTAAATCTTCTAAGCACAATGAGCAAAGTAACATATGTTCCAAAGGGGTGGAGGAGAAAAAAAAACAAAAAACCTACAGGGGGATGCAGGGCCAGCAGATAGCAGGGTGCGGGTCTAATAGCTCAGACACACAAACAGGTTTGCCATCTCGTGCGTCTGATTACAGATTTAGATCGCAATGTGCAGCCGGCTGAAATGCCATGCCCTTGCACCTGTTATCATATAGGGATCTTATATTGTTTATCAGGTAACCTACACAAGGAGAGATCCCTCATAGAGCAATTAGATACATGCCTATCTGCAGATCAAAAGGCACTTGTCTGTATTAAGTATGTGTTTCACTGTAGATATGAATAGCAGATTGTCAGAATACAGCAATGAGCAATACACAAACAGAATGTTAAAGTCAAATGGATATAATTTCCTGTTATATAGATATTTACACTGAAGCATTTCTGCAGCATGAACTGGATTTCAGTCACCAATCTGGACAATGTTATTGAGACTGCTACAAACTTTCTCGGTTATATAAACATTGTTTTTATTCACTTTTGTAAAAACACATCTATACACTAAAGTGTCCACATTTTCAGCATAATGTACTATATGTCTGCAATAAATGCTGTCATATAAATACAGGTATAGGATCCGTTACCGAAAGGGTATCTTGCATAGAGTCCATTATAATCAAATAAACCCAAGTTTTAAAAATGATTTCTTTTTTCTCTGTAATAATAAAACATTAGCTTGTACTTGATCCCAACTATATAAATAAATATAATCAATCCTTGTGGGAAGCAAAACCAGCCTGTTGGGATTATTCAATGTTTATATGATTTTCTAGTAGACTTAAATTACAGAAAGATCCATTATCTTGAAAACCCCAGACCCTGAGCATTCTGGATAACAGGTCCCATACCTGTACATCTAAAGAGACCTTGGACAGGTTAGCAGTCATGAATATCCCTCAAAGAGCCTTGTTTTAAAATAATTGAATTTGTGGTTGTGTCTTTTTAGGTTGCCTTTAATTTGACTGGATATCTGAATACTAACATAACTAATATACACAATCAGGTGGCTTTAGTGACAGACCAGAACATACAGAAAGATTACAGGAGAAATACAGCAGAAAGTTTAAACAGAAAGTTAAATAATACATTGTATAAAGTACAACTTACTGCAAATCGATTGAGAAGTTAGAAATCCCGAGGGATAGAGAAGACCATGTAAAACCATAAAGCCACGCTGTAAGCATGAGCATACCATTTATAACAATATAATCTACAGAGTTTAGATGCAAAATGTATATATACATATCTGTGCTTGTTAAAACTTCATCATACTCAGTAGAAACAACTTGTTTTTAGCATTATAGTTCTGTTCCTTTAATCTATAGGCGGAAGGGGAGCTGTGGGACCATGCAAAGATAGGAAAAGGAACGTTTTTTTCAGAAGCACTGAACTTTAAAGAATTCCTGCCTATACAATGCAAAGTGACACACTGGAAGAGATAAACCTGCCTGTTGTCTTTTGTCCCCGTCTGTTGGATTCTTCCGTTGACCCTCTGGCCATTAGCCAAGGTAACATGATATTACAAGGATCCTTTCATGACCTATCCTGTCACCACCTTTAGCAACCATTAGCCGCCATCTCTCAGTCCATCAGAATGCCACAAAATACATGGGAAGAAAAGACAAAACATGGAGTGTCTTCTTTTATCTTTAAATCTAATACCACCTCAAATTTTACTTAGATCCCCCCCAACCACATTCCTCTTGCGTCTCGCTTGAATTAAACAAGTCCCAGACTAAAATTCTGTATTTTATTCATGATGCTCCTTTCCTAATTTGAGGTTTATGGAAACCACTAATCTTTGATTTTGAGACTTGGTTACTTTTAACTTGAGTACTATGTGTGGAATTCTGGACAATTTTATGACTACTATTAAAAGTTAAGTTTTAATATATAATTTGTTGTATTTCAAGTGGGATTGCGGATCATTGGATGGGGTGGTGCAGTTCCATAGATCTTTTCTGTTTCTCCCTTTAGTTTCATATTAAAAAACAGATGAAGTGCGATGTTCACTAGACTTGTAATTGATCACTTTGGCCCATTAACAATAAAACCAAAAATAAAAGTGTTTTTTGAAAAAAGGACCTAACAGTTGGATGAATGAATTTGTGTCCATAATACCATCAGAAATGGAAGCATTACCCTGAAATCCAGCTATTTATAGTTGAGGAATGCCTAATCTCTGATTAATTTCAGTCAAAATGGAACGGAATTATGAAGTATCATAAAAATGGTTTTCCAAACAGATTTGGTTGAATTCCCTGAATTGTAAATATAAACTAAAATGTAACATAGAATTGTTTGTCTAATGATTCCAGGCCTGATGAAACGCTACAGAGAAATTGATTAAATAAGGCAACCTTATTGTCTGAATCACTCACCCAGTGCCTTTTTAGAATATGAACTTTTTGCTCTTCAAACGAGAAATTGTTCATGAGACGCATCATAAATCAGCAGTCACTGATCTGATCTGATACATTCATTTTTAAAAGTTCACCTAATTCCCCTGCAGAATAATACTTCACACATAGATTCATATATCTACTTATGGCTGACTTCCGCAGATAGCTCAACTCAACGGCTGCTCCTTTTGGCATCTATACAATTAACTTTCCTTCGCTGCACATCACCTGCATGCTAAATTTTTCCTAACAACCTCAATGGATTCCCATAATCTCATCACATTATATGAAGCATATCCAATAGAAAGAACGCTGGCAGTGACTTTAGCCCAGGGGCCACACCATTAAAAAGAATCTACAACCTACTTGTCAATATATCTCTTAGAAGAAATCTTTCTAAGTATAAATAGTATACTTTGGAGTTAATAAGACTATTATCAGTTACAGGAAAAAAAACATCAACTTACTCTGCTGGGATGAAAGGTGGCATTCAGCCCAACGCAGTAAACCTATTTAGTCTATAACTGTGTAATATTCCTAATATGCTGTCCCTTTTATTAAGTAATCTATAAAGACAATTTGCCAATTAAAAAACATGTTTGGTTTGCATTCCACCAAAGGGTGTGGCAAAAGTGTGCATACCAAGCTGCTGGTAAGGGCTCAAGAACATTGAGAGGTTCATTTATCAAAGGTTGAATTCCGGATTCACGTGAATTTTTAAAAATTTGAATACACTCACAATTTGACTAGGGGGGTTATTTAAGAAAAAAAGTTCAAAGGCTAATATGCCATTAAATGGTTCCTGCCCAATTTTATTTCTTTAGGTTGTCTGCAAATTGATAAGTATATTGTCACCCAGTCAGGACAAAAGGACCTACAGGTTGAAAAGAGGCTGATAATGGTACTGGCACGTTTCAGCCTGAAACCGCTAAATGGGGCAGCTACTTCCCTCTAGTTCAAAACAGATTTCTAATCCCCCCGTTAGTGAAAGCAGTATTCAGAGTGGGGTCTCAGTTGGAGACACTGGATGCATATTCAATTGTTGTTCTGGCAAAGATGCTGTAAAATAGAGCTGCTGGGGCTGGAGTCTGACATTAGCACTATAAACAACTATATTTAAAAAAAATCTATAGATGCATTTGCAGTTGCATTGCTAAGTTGCTTTAGCAATATTATTGTATTTATTGCTAGTTTGTTTCTTATTAATATCATATAACTTAGCATTCAGTTTGGGTGTAAAAGGTTTTTATGCTATAAGAAAAATTAAAAAGTAACTAAAGATCATGGATTGACTATGCTAGAATATGTTTTGTGCTTACTGTATTAGCCAAGGGTTTATCTCCCCATCCCACTTCCCTCCCCATTGTCTTCATGTTGGGTATTCTAGTTGTTAGCTATGTGAGTAAGGCAATTATATAGCACTGGGATGAAATGACCTTGCTATGTTAAGCAGGCAAAGACATACCATGGACAGACATACAGACTGTAACTCTAATGTTTCATGCAGATCCAATTAAACAGGCCCCAAAACATTAATATCTGCTGGCTATAAACATCACTTACAATCATGCAACCATTACACTGGAAACTAAAAATGCAATTTTTTACAGGTGTACCTATCCACAATGTCATAGGGTAGTGACAAAAATGACATGGGCTCCATTGTTATTATTTTAATGCACAAACAGCAATTTTTAACAAAACTAAATACTTGAAATAAGCATTGTATGCAAATATATTTCAATTCATAACTTTGCATATGTATTTGTTTCTGTTGCCCAGGGAGGGTAAAACACGGATTTCTAGCCTAGAAGCTTAAAATAACTTAAGAGCCTGGGAGCTGGATTCCCCCCACGCAAGTAATCTGAGTAAATGCATTTCTGAAATGGTTCTCATATTTTGGGCCCTTTGTAAATATAGGTATGATACTCATAGGTAGGGGAAGGCGAGATTGTCTTATAGCTGTATAATCTTTCTAATCTATAAACTGTGGCATTCTAGGTGCTGCCAAACATACATTGGCTGTTGGTTAAGCAACAAGCTGGAGTAGGTACAGGATGGTGATTACCACAGTATATTAGCATAGTATGGCTACTGCATTGGCATATCATTACTGCAGCAACATAAAATTGGTTTGTAATGTTTTTCTGTATCAGTTTGCTAAGCAGTGCCCAGTGCTGTGGGTACTGAAATGGTTTTCAGTAGGTTAGATAAATTATTAAAAATGTTTGTGGATCTTGAAAAAAGTGTTCATTAATTGAATTCATTTAGTCATTGTAATAGGATGCATGAAGAAGTGCTGCAAAATGGCGAAGATCTTCAAACATAATATCAATAGAAACAAATACAGTGAAACCTCAATTTAAAATGCCCTGGTTTTCACTCATTTTACACCCTTTGTTGTGGTCCCACCAATATATAATGCAATTCCCTGTTTTTAAATGCTTTCATGGTTTTACACCTGAACAACATAAAATGGGCTTCTACTGTATCAAGGAGAAAGGCATCTATTGAATATGCAGACTGCAGGCCCTAATACATCAATATCAGTACTGGCAGTATTAAAATTAAAAAAAAAACATTATTTAGGTGCATAAATATTAAATCTGTAAAGACTGTACCAACTACAGAGGTATCTTGGAACAGGTATGGGACTTCTGTTATACATAATTCTCAGGAAAAGGGGTTTCCTGATAAAGGGTCTTTTTGTAATTAGAACTACTACTAAAATATAATTGAAACCAAAAGAATAAGATGGTTTTGACTTCAGTAAGGATTAATTATATCTAAGTTGGGATTTTTTTACAAGGTATTGTTTTATTATTACAGAGAAAAAGCAAATCATGTTTAAAATTTTAATTATTTGGATAAAATGTAGTTTATAAGAGGCAGCCTTTCTATAATTCAGAGCTTTCTGGATAATGGGTCTCTGGATGGATCCCATACCTGTATATACGCTCATACCTTTTAACAGTGTCGGACTGGCCCACCGGAAGACCAGGAAGACTCCCGGTGGGCCAAGGTGTCAGTTGGCCCTCATGCTGCTAAACTTTTGGCCTATTTCATGGCCATTCCCTATTTCTATGAGAACAAAGAGGCTACATAGATGGAATAACTGATTATAGTATGTAAAGAAAACAAACTAGGAGAATAGAGGTTGATTAAAGAGATGAAGAATATTAGAACTGAGAGTGGGTCCTTGGTCTAAGGTTTTATGATGGGCCCCTGGTCTAAGGTTTTGGGTGGGCCCCTGGTGTCCCAGTCCGACACTGCCTTTTAACACGTTTCACTAGGGGAGGAAGGAATGGTATAAAAACTCCATTAGACACCACTGAGTATCAAGATACCTCTATTGCTTGGTATGTTATTAATTTTTGTATGTTTTATTCTTTATGCACATAAATGATGTATTTTGAGTGTAATACTGCCGGTGTGTTATTGTTACAAGAGTTTCAAACAGAAGCAATGCCCAACATTCCTCTGAGTACTGTTTATACCAACATTTGAGATGTTTTTAACCACGTTAACAATTGCAAAGAGTAGCATGGCCAAGCACTCTTAATAAATCTGAAACATTATTACATGCCACTGTGACTTATCGACATGGTTATGAACTGATGTGGTATCCTAAACTAGAAACCCCATCACTCTGGATATATTCACTCAAGGCTCTTGGCTCAACCCCCACACCTCTAAATTCCAGTATGCTCGCTGTTTAACCCTGTAACCATTCTAAGAACACACCCTGAATCTCTTTGAATTCAAAGATGTATTACCCAAAAGGATAACTAATCCTTCAGGTGTGGCGGTGAAATGCTTTCTTTAGGAGGTGAAGTATGGCTTATTCTGCCTTTATCTGAATATAAGTGTGAACGGAGAGCTTCCAAACCACAGTGAATAAACATCGACGTTTAAGTGCCATGAAACAGACGTTTGTTTAAGCAACCACTGATGTAACTGTTAAGATCCAGCATTAGAGTAAACAACTGCAATACTACTTGGTAGAACTGGTCCACTGATATGGGGATATGAATGTAAACAGATGTAATGTATAAACTGTGAGAACACATGAAAGCAAGGTTTCATGCACCAAGCATTGTCTGCAACCACAGATTTCCTTGCATTAAGTCATGCAGCATTGCACAACTTAAAGTTTTGAATCAGCAAGACCTCCATTCAAAGATCAATTTATGGATACCTAAAGAATCAGTCTGTTCATCCTAGAACTCACCAGAAAACCTGATATCCAGGGTCCACTCATTAGTTGGAGAATGTGTCAAATGGTATAGATGTTATATAGGCTTAAGGTGGAAGTAAGAAAGGTCTAATGGGACCCCCTGCCCCAGACTGGAGATCCTCTGGTACTCTAGGAGGCCAGTCTGATTTTGGATACAGATATGTGAAGTAGAACAGATTCACAAGGTCTCAAATCCATTTGACCAATTAGAAAAAAAAAAATCCTCCTAGGATTTGTATTATTATAGGATTTGTTTTATGATCTCAATATCTTATATTCATCTAATCTTCATCCTACATTAAAAAAGTATAGTATATGCAATGGTTTCCGTCAACCTAACAATCCATCTGCAGCCATAAACAGCAGCAATACCATATGAGTTCTATCTACCTGAAACATCAGTTGCACAAAGTATATCATTGAATAGGTTCCTTCTAACTGTATCATCAGATAAAGTTTGGACTGTTACAGTATTATCTTACAGGGGGAGAGTGTTCTGATAAATGAGTAGGTTATGGCTGTGATGTGAGAGGTTGGGCAGCATGCCGACCCCTAAAATCCTGCCGCCCTAGGCCTGGGCCTAGGTGGCCTCTCCACAAATCTGGGCCTGTGCATAGGCAGTGTAATGAGTAGGTCCTGCGTTTTAATCCCTAAATAGAAATAGCAGCTGCAAATGAACATTTTTTGCACTGAAAGGGTTAAAAGACACTGGCTTATTGGTGCTACCTGCAAATAGCCTGTGAGAAGTCCCCTGAAGGCTGCTGCTGAAAGTGTTGTCAATGCACATACAATGCACATACAATGAAAGCCCAGTTACCAGGATTGTGGACAGGGATGATTAATTATAGCAGCAGCTTCCACAAAGCCAAAACACAGGCAGAGGGCTTCATTTTGTTTTGTTTTTCTACACCATCCTTGCCCTTGACATAAAGGTCACTTACCAACAAGGGACATTTTGGTATCCTTCTGGCAGAATTACTTCAATAGGGACACAGAGGACATACATTTTTTCCTGTACTGTGATTCCGTACTAACTTTATCGAAATTAAAAATATAGCCTTCAAATATATAGCACTCTTCTTTATGGCAGGACAAAGTGCTTAAATAGTGAAAGTAGCATTTATTTCATTGTGTCCTGTCTTCCCAACTGCCTCTATTCACCCTACATTATCAAATGGGTTGTTACATGGAATTTGAACAATTGCTGCTACCCTAACAGACAGGCACAGGTCACTTATAATGCTTAATATATTTGAAAAGATCACAAACACAATCTGTAGACCCCTGCATAGTTATGGACCCCTGGGTGTTACCCAAGTGCCCTCACACATAACAGTCCATTTGCTGAGACAGCATAAAACAAGACGCATGTTTGCATAGGTGCTGAAAAATAAAAACAAGATAGAAAAGCCATACTGTAATCCTAATTCTTTGGGAAAATACACATCCTGCTGGAGCTACAGTATATACCAGAAGGACAATATGAATCCTTCAGTGGAATACTTCATGCTGGAGAGACACTTGATATGAAAAAAGGGCATATTTTCCTCTATGGATGCTAGAATTTATCAAAAAACATAATTGTGTAACCATAATTTCATTAAATACACAATATATATCAGGCTAGAATCAGTGCTACGCAGGGCTTCATACAAATTACCATATGAGGTTGCTATGGGGCCTGAGACTTGTGCGTAAACAGTCCTGCCCCAAAATGGGAAGCTTTGTATAACACACCAGAGGTGTATTTTATTCTGTCCAGCTGGATCTCACACAACATATTGCTCTGCAGCTTGCACTACTATGTTAAATACATTCACAGCTACGCATTGGCGGCATTTCAGTTAAAGCAACTGCTTCAGTTCTAAACCCTCTGTAAGCAATGGAACATAAATATGTGTAAAAAGAAATATTTCTGAAAGTTATTACAATAAATGACATATCTTTACTAAGCCAAATGCCTCAGATTATACCCTATATAGCTATATATATAAACAAGAAATGCTGACGGATTCTAAAGAGAGACGGCTTCTTTAAATATGGAACCATTAAAAGCTTGACAGATGGCACAGACATGGGAATGGTGGAGGGTGATCTGCTCTCCCAACAGAGGCAAAAGCATGCGAGAAAAAGTTAAGTGATGGAGAGACAGAAAGGAAAAAAAAGGGGAGAGAAAGAAAGGAAAATCTAGAAATAAATGCTCTGTAAGGCTACACATGTATTTTTAATTGCTACTTTTTATTACTCATCTTTCTATTCAGATCCCCTCTCCTAATCATATTCCTGTCTCTTATTCAAATCAATGCATGGTTACTAGAGTAGACCCTAGCGACCCGATTGCTGAAATTGCAAACTGGAGAGCAGCTGAATAAAAAGCCAAATAACTCTGAAACCACAAATAATAAAAAATGAATTGCAAATTGTCTCAGAATATCACTCTCTACATTATACTAAAAGTAGATTTAAAGGTAAGCAACCCATGGACTGTAGACAAGAAGCATCAATTACCTCCTTGGAAACCGAGCACTGATGTATTAGCTCCTGGGCCTATCAGGCCTATTTATGGCAGCAAATTGATACATTTGTTGTACAAATTAATGTCATTCATTAAAGGTACTTGCAACAAAAAACAATTTGTGAGATCTAAATAATTGTACTTGGTGCCACTGCATTGACATGAGGAAACTCTGCAACTACCGCCACCTTCTAGGAGGCGTATCTTCCATTATTGGTAAAATATTCTGCATTGTCGGTAAGAAACATAACAACATATCAGCAATAGAAATATGTGATTTTTTTAAACTTGTTGTTGCAAATGTGCAGTAGGACACGTGATCACCATGTGATTCTAATACCCTTATCCTGAACTGAGTAAAAGGATTGTGCTTTTTAATGCTTTTTGAACAAACAAACAAACAAATTCTGGGTAAAGTAATAAGACAACTAAAACTCAATTGGAACTGTAGACATAGCCAATCCATTTCAGGTTTTTATGCTTTGCACAGGAGGACAATAGCAGGTTTACTCATCTTAAACCCCTAGAGTAAAACTTCTATTTGAGATATACCTGTACGGCAAACGTCATGATCTACAGAACAAACTAAAGGATAAAAGATGTTTGCTCTCTAGATCAGTGAGATCCCTTTGCCACTACAAATTACTATGCCACTTGTGAAATCATCAGTAACAAGGGGACAACAGGGAAAGGTTAGGAAACTTACCTAAAATAGTCTGATATAAACAGCTCTTGTGGAGATCACTTGAGAACATTATGTACAATGCTCTGCCTGATGAAAGAACGTTTTGCCTAAATCCTAAGTAAGTGCTGTCTTTGTGAATGAACACTTCCTACTTCTGCCCGCAATTAAATATGTTTTCAGTCTGGAAAAAGAAGAGCACTTGACAGGAGAAAAGTGGACCTAATTGAATGCATGAAGGGCTTGTCGGCATAAGGTATTGGACCCCCTTTACATAGCACTTTACATAATACAAGTGGAGAACTGTGCATTCTGTGTTTTAAATACCTGTTCTGCTCGGAAGTGTAATACTGGAGGACTGGAGTATCAAATCTTAAGTCTTTCAGCTATGATGGAATTCCCAGCAATATTCAATACAGCAACTTGGTGAGGAAAGTACTAGACAACAGTAATAATACACAGATACTGCTCCTTACCATAAGCCACGCAAATGTTTTATATAGTGAAAGAATTTTCATAGTAATGAAATCGCTGGTGCTTTACCTGTAGTAGTTACATGCACTGTCAACAAGAGTGGTGTAAAAGTGATGATCCCTATCAGATACAATGACATAGACGCAAGACAACTCCCATGTAGTTGCTTTCAACTGAGAAGTGCTAAATGTCTTAAAATCCACCAATATGGTTACATTTTGTATCAGTGCAACATCCCATGGTGGATAACATGAGATTATCAAAATATGTTTTGCCTGAATAAGGCAGAGATTTACATAGTTATTTAGAGCAATTGTCTACTTTGTTTAAGCTCACTCTTTTAGCCTCCTTTATTAGTTGCTGTGGGGTCCCAAAACAAATAATACAAGCCCTTTACTATTGAAACTGCATTACCCCAACGGAAAACCACAATGGTTTAAACATGCCTTTAAAATGTATAACATGTTCTTAACCATTTTAAACCTGACACTTTGGGGGAAATTTATCAAAGAGTGAAGTTCCGCCACTAGAGTGAAATTCCACTGCTCTCCATTCATTTCTATGGGATTTTGAAAGGCGTATTTATCAATGGGTGAAGTGAAAGTTCACCCTTTGATAAATACGCCTTTAAAAATCCCATAGAAATCAATGGAGAGCGGCGGACTTTCCCTCTAGTGGCGGAACTTCACTCTTGACTTCACTCTTTGATAAATATACCCCTTTAATTTTAGCCTTAGATCTATCGCCCCATTTCCAGCTGCTACTATTACTCCAACAGTTGCAAACTCAATTTTGCCTAATAAATTAAGTACCTGACATTGAAGATTTGATGTGTATGGGGCTTTCCAAGCAATATATATATAGAAAGGAATCTCACTGGTGTTCTCTGGGTATATCTGTAATTTGGGTGAGCTACTTCTACCTACTAAGCATTTCTTTTTTTGTTTTGTAAAGGTATTTTTAAGGGGTGGGCTGGGCTCCTGTGGCTCACTGGAACAGCTACTCAGTGTAAATAAAAGAAATGTGAATTTTAAGTCTTTTCAGCATTTAACTAACCAGTGAATAAGTAAAGAAACATAATTAACAGGTAGCACCAAGATGACGAAAGTCAACCTTCATATCATGGAACACAACTCTTCCTTATTAAATAATAAGGAACCTTCTCCTTCAGTTAAAAGAAAAGGCCTTGTGGTTAACAATATCTAAAATGGCCTCTCATTTAAAGAACCCAGAAATGGTTTCCTACTTAGCCTACAAACAAGATCTACTCATTACATAACAAAGCCACAACATGATTCATTCAGTATATACAAACTACACACATACGGGGTCTCCTCATTAAACAACACAAAAAATATTTGTTAAAAAATGGATATAATGCAAGCATTGAAATGCTTTATGTTTCAGATCCTGTCTTTAAAAATAGAGTCTCTTCTAGAAATAGTTTGCAAAAGCTTGAATCTTAGTGGATACACATAGACCCGTTTTCCAGAAGCTGGCAAGCACACACAAATTAATGCAGATCCTCGTGCAGGAATTCCATAGAATCAATTCCATAAATTAATGTCAGTTTCATTTCTCTAATCGTATTGATATTTAAAATTGCATACAAGACTACATACAGAATTAAACTTTGTGGAACACTTTCTAAGGTACAGTGCAAGACTGACTTAAATTGACCTATTTTCCTATGCTAAAATGTAATCTACAGCAGCCTTTCTTTCATATATCTTGAACATCTGTCTTGATTGAAGCACCTGGTATTTAAGCAGTTAGCCTGAATTACACAGTGTATGACATTATTATTTCCAAAAAGGCTTACCAACAGAGCCTTACTCATGGTTTGAACATTGCCCACACTGAATATTTTTTGGGTTCACGCTTATATGGGCTTCTTTGCATTAACCACTTTCATGACACATAGGGAGATAACATATATTCAGACTCAGCTCAGTGAATCACTCACTGCCCCTTGCTTTTATTTCTATTGCTTTTCATTTATCTTTATTATAAAGCTCTGCAGTAAAAGGTTTGGCACATTATAAGTAATAATAAAAATGATATTATGTTATGCAAGTTCATATATTTTCCATTGTCTCTGACATTAGAGATGCTTCTGACAATATTATGTTACAGCTAAAACATCACTTAATTATTGTATGAAGTATATTCAACTAAAACACATGTAAGGCCATTTGCCCTGTTAATGGATTACATTTTCAAGCATTTTCAAGCATTTTCAAGCATCATACAAAAGTTCTGATATCACTTGTATACTAGGGAATTATGTATTCCTCAACACAATTTACAGGAATTTAAGGAGGAGGTATCCAACTTGCAGTCTTTTGTTGGTAGCTAATTTATGTGAACAACCCAAAACATCTTCTGACAAATGAATCACTCTATCAGAGTGTGATGGAAGTTGTAATTCAGAGAATTGGCTGCTTGCTGCATATCTCTAATATGTTGCATTACAATTCCATGACCTACATGAAACATTTACACTACAGACTAGGAACACTACAGTTTACTTGACCTGAAACTCAGACTCAAAACATTAGGTTTACCTTGTACAACTCTAAGAAAAATGCAAACAGATAAAGCACACCATTACATTTTCATTAGGGAATGGACATATTATTAGTAACTGTATTATGGGGTACGCACAATGGAAAATATATGAACTTGCATAACATAATCCCTAGTAAGGCCTCATCTGGAGTATGCAGTGCAGTTTTGGACTCCAGTCCTTAGGAGGGATGTAAATGAGCTGGAGAGAGTGCAGAGACGTGCAACTAAACTGGTTAGAGGGATGGAAGACTTAAATTATGAGGGGAGACTGTCCAGGTTGGGGTTGTTTTCTATGGAAAAAAGGCGCTTGCGAGGGGACATGATTGCACTTTACAAATATATTTGAGGACATTATAGACAAATATCAGGAGACCTTTTTACCCATAAAGAGGATCACCACACCAGAGGCCACCCCTTCAGACTAGAAGAAAAGGACTTTCATTTGAAGCAGCGTAGGTGGTTCTTCACAGTCAGGACAGTGATGTTGTGATGGCTCATTCTGTTGATGCTTTTAAGAGGGGCTTGGATGATTTTTTGGACAGACATAATATCAAAGGCTATTTTGATACTAAACTCTACAGTTAGTATAGCTATGGGCATATATGGTTTGTGTTTGAAAGAGTGGAGATGTGTGTGTGTGTGTATGTATGCTGGGTTTTTAATTTGGAGGGGTTGAACTTGATGGTCTTTTTTCAACCCAATTTATGTAACTATGTAACTATGTAAGTAGAGGGGGTTAAAACACTGTATGGGTTGGTAAAGCTCCCATCTGAAGTGATGTAGCAAAGAACAGCTGTGAAGTAATTCTACTAATGACGAGGATAATAAGCACATGGCAAGGTTCAGGGCTGGCTGCTGAAGCTTCACTGCTCCTGAATAGATAGAAGTCATTAAATACCCTTGATTATCTCTGACCAATATGTAATGGGTTTACAGCCCTTTCAATTAGTCAGTATTTGCCTAGGATTCATTATTTTGCATTTGCTAAAGTAAAAAGTCCAGGGGTTTGGTGTTCAGAGGAATTCCTGTTCAGATAAGTTGGCAGAGGGCGGTGACCTTTGAAAAGGAAGCAGCTTAGAAGCCAAAGGAAAGTGCTGGTCATTCTCTTTTCAGAAAAGACAATGACTGATTTTTTTTCTCTTCTACTCTAATTTTTATTAACCATCCACTCGGCTGAGCATTTCATGTACCCCAGAAATAAAATCTGATGTTGACTTACTAATCTTTGCTACACAGACAAGCAGCTCCTCTCTAAATGCAACCCTTCTAGTTTCGTTTTGTTCTTCCAACTCATAGGATTCAGGACAACCTTGAGGGCTGTCCAGTTTAGTCTCAAGTCACTAAAATTCATTAGATTTATAACTGGATGTAGGCTGGCAGGGTCCAAAAACTAGGGATGCACCGAATCCAGGATTCGGTTTGGAATTTGGCCTTTTTCAACAGGATTTGGATTCAGCTGAATGTCTGGCTAGACCAAATCCAAATTCGCATATTTAAATGAGGGACAGGAAGGGAAATCACGTGACTTTTCATCACAAAAAAAGGAAATCATTTTTTTTCCCACTTCTTCCTTTCCCACCCTTAATTTGCATATGCAAATTCGTCTGAATCGCAAATAGTGGATTCGGTGCATCCCTACCAAAAATCTCCCCACAACCAAGATTCCGGCAATTCTGGATCATTCTTCAAGAGAACTGAAGTTTAATAGTGGTTCCCAGACATTGACAAGCTCTTTTTGTTTACTAATAACATGGCATTGGCATTGCATTGCAACAAATGTATCTACTTGATGGTCACACAAATTAAACAAAAGCCATACTGTCTTTGCAGGAGGAATGTGGCAGATTAGCAATTTAGGTGTCTAACCAGCATAAGAGAATTGATATTGGTAAGATTAACATCTTGGATTTACAAATAGTCATGCAAATATAATCTCTGTGGGGCTAATTTAAGGCAATTCGTGATGGAAAAGGACCTAGGAGTAATTTGCTAACCAAAGATGGTGCTAATAGTGTTGTCTGTGTGAGCACCCTCATTGCCTATGACAAAGATGAAACAGCTTGAACTTCTGCTTCATATAGCATAATGCCATTAGCAATATTTGGCATAAACTAAAGTAAGGAAAAACCATAAGGCACTGTCTACAATGTTCATTACATTGAATGTAATTATAAGAATCTCTACATGAATCTAATAATGTATTTCTTCTTGCCAGGTTAATCACAATGAGACTGGGAACAACAAAATGTTTCTTGACATATATGTGGCTTATTTGCAATGTATTTCTGTATATTTCCTGTATCCAATAGCATCTCTGATACATTAAAACAAACTGCAGGTTGGTTCCTACAGGTTACTGAACTGGGAAAACTGTTATCACTAAACACTATATGTTGAACAATCCTACAAGATGATCTAGCTTGAGTTTTCTAGGAGTTTTCATGCTGATAAAAGAGCATAAACTAAATAGTGCTGCCAGGTGATACTGTGATGCACATCAAGACCCTCAGTATATTTATATACATATACATACATATATATACCCCACATGCCCTTTGAAACAACACGTGGTGCACATCTAAAGACTCACCGTGAGATGCTGGAAAAGCCACGCCCTCATAATGTTTGTTGCTACTTTTGGGAAAATGCCCCGTTTCTTTTGCCTCTTTTTGTCCTTGTCTGGGTCATCATCATCCCCTGTGCCAGGAGAAGCAACACTGTTATCCAACACATCACCTGTATTTAAGAAAAAGACTTCATAAGATAAAGGTTTCTGTATATAACTATAGTATATTCAGAAGAATCTTGGGTGACTTTTACAAAAACAAGGTGAACAATGAATACCTTTCTCTTTTAATCCTACATTTTAAATAATTCTCATCACTTTAAGCTGTCTGCCACTCCTTTTATATGCTTTTTATTTACATGTTCACTATAATTTCAACCTATTCAATTCCAGTTAACAAATGATCAGCTTTCTGGGAAGACAATGGAAAACGACAGATAAATCTATAACTAAACACACTGACAGACCGAAGATTAAATTGTTTTCAACCAGGGTATTGGATCAGACCCAAAGATTCCAACAATATTTCTTGTTTTTCGTCATTATGGGAAAACTGAGAACGTCACTTTATATAGTCTTTCTACACATACTACAAATATGTTGAGTGGTATACATCATTATTTATCCATTTTCCAGCATAAGCTTTACCACATGTTTGTAGACCCAAGAACAACAAACTGTCCTCAAAGAATGAATGTAAAATATAAAGACTTGTTTACTGTGCCCATTCAAAGGCTTTATATATATATATATATATTTTTTTTTTTTGCTTATATGTATATAGGTGAATATAAGTTATTGCTTTATTTTTATTCAGATTGCAGATTTTTTAGGACCAGGATCTTTAATAATTCTATTTCTCCAGTTTATGAACTGCTTTCTAAATGTTGCATGGCTTTGTTAAATGATTAACAAATCATGCTTAATGCTCAGCTGTTTTAGCAATGAGATAACTGGAGTGACTTTTTTTGATAGTAAAAATGGGTGGTAATTTTAGTTCCTCCTCTGAAAAGGAGAAAAGCCAGAAGCAGATCTGGTTTACAGCTAAGGAGCATCATGGGATTCTGACAATAGTGTGTACATGCATATATCTTCCCAAGCAAACATGTAAATGGCAATGTATTCCGTATTTATTGGATAGGCATGATGCACGAATGAAATTAAATGGTTAAAAATAAAAAGAAGGGAAAAAACTGAAAGAAACGCTCGTCAAGCCAACGTGCCAACTTAATCAGAAGTTTCCATCACCCTATCCTGCTCTTTTGTGCTTTTCCCTGGCATTAATTGTGCATTAGCAAAAATCATTCACTTTTAAGAGCCTTGCTTATTTTTTTTGCCCTGCGGCTTCGATGCCTTGAAAGCAATGCCTTCAGGGCGTGTGAATTATGTATCTGAAAAACCCTGCTGCTGGGGCAATATTTGCTCCCTCCCTCTGAAAATTCATACAGCCATGTCTCCCCCTTTTTGGGAAAGCATCAATCAACGGTGGCTGAATATATCATTCACATGCATTAATATTTGAACTAATAACTTTAGGGGGAAAAAAACAGGGCAGCTAGGGTTAGTCAGGGATGTAAGGTACTTCTGGGATAATCAAATGCAAAATAAATGAAGATTACGAGGACACTCTTCACTAGATGGCTGATTTTCTCTCTCTCTTTTTTTTTTAAATCTTACACATCATTAGCCCAGAGCCACACGAAAGAGAAAAACAGAGAGGGGGAGTTAATGCTCCCTGCTGGCCTCTGACAAGCTGCAAGTCCAAGATGGGGACATGTGTGAAGCCACTGAGATTCCTGCTCCTTGTAATACTAGAACAACCATTAATTAGCCCCAAAAATCCATAAATCCCAGGCTAAGTCAGAAGCTTGTCCCAGGAAAGTCTAAAACAACAAACCAAGAGCTGAACTATTAGTCTTTTTTGTTTTCAGAACTAACACATTTTTTTTTCAATTGGACACATAGGTGTGCTTCTACCACTATATATATATATATATATATATATATATATATATAGATAGATAGATAGATAGATATAATTTAATACATTTTGGAACTCACCTTACTATGCCCTCCACATTTTTGATAAAGATAGAGTTCATAAATACTACACCAAATCTGTACATTAATTTGCGTATTAACATCTAAGCAAAACTAAATGGACTGCATCATCAAAAGAAAAAATAGTTGTCCTTTGCTTTAAAGTTAAATTACATTACAGGGCAGATTTACTGAGGGTCAAATTTCGAATTGAAAGAAATTCGAAATTCGACCATGTGAATAGGCAGGGAAGTAAAATCCTTCGAATTCAAATATTGAATTCGAAGGATTTTACCGCAATTCGATTGGTCGAACGAACGATCGAATAGGAAATATTCGATTGGTCGATAAATCGTTCGAATCGATCGATCGAATATTTACTATTCGATCAAAAATAATGAAACCCAATTCGGTAGCTTTTGATCTGGCGAACTAAAATTTAAAGGGGACGTACTTTGACAGTCGAATAGTCGAATTAAATTTTATTTGATTTATTTGAATCATTCGATTCGATCAAATTTTCCAAATTCACTGGTCAAAGTGGTCTTCAAAAACATTTGAAAATTCGAATTCAAATCTTTTTGAAAATTCGATCGAACTTCGAATCCTTCATGTGAATTAAGTAAATCTGCCCCTAAGAGTATGGATTCGGCTCGGCTAAATATTAATGATTCTGCTAAATATATATATTGCTGGGAACAACTCCGGAACCGAATCCTGAATGAGGTGCTTGAATAGAGAGGAGTCTTCAAGGACTTGTATAAGCAATGCCTGTAAATTCACACGCACAAGTTTTTTGATGATTTCCAGTGTATTTGTGGCAGTTGAAAAAATGTTGTACCTTAATTGGTTTTCCAGTGACAAAATGGCTATGATGTGGGTGGAACAAGGATGTATGTTAATGGCAAGTGAAAATGTTTATGCCTCGGCTGTGTCGCTTATATAATTAATTATGATTAGAAGCAAACTACACCTTTCTCCGGGTACCTACCTGATAAAGGGCAATGATACATGTGGCTACCTAGTGTGCCAGTCACAGTAAGCCCCCATAGACTTTATTCTCAATTGTCTCATAAGTGTTTGTGCCAGCGCTAGTCAGCCATAAAAAGCATCCATGTACGTTTCAAGTCTACTATTGCCTGACAAGTGCTGACACGATTGCTTGTCAGGCTACTTAAACTAAACTCTATGGCGGCCTGCTTCAGGCATTGTAATGCTGGGTGTTCTGGCTACTAAAAATGCTGCACACATAGCACCTGTAGCCCTGTGAGCCAAACAGTGCTTTATTTATGTACTGGCACATAAGTGGGACATTTTTAGCAGCCCCAAAACAAGGTGAAACAGCCCAAGACTTGACCAGTAAAAGTAGCTATTTAGTAGCAACTACTAAAGAACATAGCTTTTGAAATTGGCTTTTTTTTTTTACTTCTTATGCTCTGCATCTAAACACTCTTTCTACATTTGTAATAATCCAATCTAAGTGAATGCATCCTCATTGTAAGCATGTAAGATAATATAACGCTACCCTTCATTCTTTTTCTAAGGCTGATATAAGGTTTTGTGGGCAGACCAAGCATGTTCATTGTGACCTCCCTATGCTCTGATGGTCAGGAAGTAAAAGCAAAAATCTGGTGTTCCATCCTTAGTGTAGACATAAATGTCAATAATAAAAGCTAATAAGGTGTTACAAAGAACATAACTCCTTTTTGTTTTGTTTTGTTGAGACTTTAGAATCACTCCTAAATGGTCACAAACTTCTTATTATAGGTCCTATGATCTGAACTACAGGTATGGGACCTGTTATCCAGAATGTTTAGTACCTGGGATATTCCAGATAACGAATCTTTCCATAATTTGGATCGTCAATCCTCAATCGTCATACCATTAGTCTACTAGAAAATCATGTAAACATTAAACAAACCCAATAAACTGGATTAATTATATCTTAGTTGGGATCAAGTACAAGGTACTCTTTTATTACTACAGAGAAAAAGGAAATCATTTTTAAAAATGTGAATTATTTGATTGTAATGGAGTCTATGGGAGATAGCCTTTCCATAATCTGGAGATTTCTGGATAACTGATCCCTTACATGTAGTATAATTTTATTTTATTTTTTTTACAAAGCACAGGGCAACTTTGGTCCCCTAGTACTGCCAAAAAAAGGTGATATTAAAATAAGAAGGTTCTGAATATTTGTAAACCTCCTGAAGACCTGTCTTTAAGGAGAACTATCCTAATGAATTTTTAATGACTGTTTAAAATTTGTAACATTGTACATAGTAACCATTGGCTCTCAATTATCTCATGGAAATAATACAAACAAGTTTAAGAAAATTGTCTGGAAACAGTTTTAAGACACTGGAAGAATTAATCAAATTAAAAGGTTCCAAGGTCTGAAAACAGGATTGAAAACAAGCACTAAAATATATGGCCTAACACTACTGCTTCCACCTACATTGAACAAGATGAGTTAGAATAGAATGAGTTAACACAGCACATTCCTTTTCAGCAGCTGAACATTTAATTTCTTTACACTCACACAGACCAGGAAAAATGGGAATTGTGGGCAGGTTCCCTTTGAATACAAGCTTCTTTGTAAATGTGTATGTGCGCACCCACAAACACATTATATATTCGTTGGCTTCCTTAATGCACCAGCTTCTCCCTATCTCCTCCACTATGCCAAGGAACTGCCATAGGGCAATTTCTCCCAAACAGTAATGACTTTTGACTGCTCCCTGGCAACTAAGGGCTGCTGTAACCTGGGTGGATGTGACTGTTTGAGGCCCAGGATCTGGCTGCTGCTTCATCATCTGTTTGTGTGACACAGATGGAGAGTGGCTATTACAGAGCCAAGCTAGGAGGCCTCAGGGATCTGGGGTGTATAGCCACAGCCTGGGGCACTTTTAAAGAACAGCAATTGGACACTCAAAGCTTGTTGAGCACCTGTATCTGTAAGAGTGCAGAAAGTGCTACTAAAGAATTAACAGCAACACATTACCAATGTAAAAGGGATGACCACCCAAAAAATTATTTTTTTCTTTGCATAATGGAAAAAATTGTAACTCTAAGCTACTTTACAATACAAGTGGTCAATTTAAATTTTCAGTGATTTAAAAATTATTTATAAATTAAATTGCAATTGAAATCGGTGTCTTCTCAGTTTGGCCGACCACAGAAACAATATATCAGAACTCAATTCAGCACTATGAAATATGTTGGCGCTATAGAAATACATGTTATTATTATTATGATAATTAATAATAATCAGTTCTCCTCAAAGACCCTAGTTCCCACAATACCTTGCACGCTTCTGTTATTCTCCTTCTCCTCTGGCCTGCTAATCACAGAACATGCTAGGTATTGACTAAAGGAGAGCTGAATTTGTTTACTTTCAAATTGCAAAACAGATGTTTGGGTGCAGTAACTTAACTAGAGGTCAGGGGTGCATGTTGTGCAGCCAGGCTCCCACTCCTACAAGCACAATGTTCGCTACGGGCCCCAAGGGGTGCCCCCCACACCGCGGGTAGTTTCTCTTTAATATTAGACATCAGTTAAGGTGGTTATACAAATAACTAAACTAGTTAATTTGTAGCCTTCAGTGGAAATGTATAATATTTGGCAACCATATGTGTACGTATACAGGTATGGGACCTGATATCCAGAATGCTTGGGACCTGGGGTTTTCCAGATAATGGATCTTTCCATAATTTAGATCAGTCATCAACATCAGTGAGCAACATGATGCTCTCCAACCCCTTGGATGTTGCTTTCATTGTCCTCCACGCAGGTGCTTATTTTTGAATTCCAGGCTTGGAAGCAAGTTTTAATTGCATTAAAACGATGAATAGTAGAGCCTCCTGTAGACTGCCAGTCTACACAGGGGCTACCAAATAACCAATTACAGTCCTTATTTGTCACCCAAGAGATTTTTTCATGTTTGTGTTGTTCCCCAACACTTTTTATATTTGAATGTGGCTCATGGGTAAAAAACAGTTGGTGAACCCTGATTAAGATCTTCATAACTAGTATTCAGCATTTTGCCATGTGTGAAACTGCGGCAAAATTTTGCTGAGAAAAAATACTCATATGAAGACACTCCAATTAATTTTAATGCATTTGGACAAAAACTCTCCATAAGAAAAAACACCCATTGACCTTATTGCATTAGGACTAAACCGCCCATTGAGCCGAATTTTGTGCAAATGTTTGAGTGAAGCAAAACAGGGCAGATTCGCTCAACTCTATTCATAAATTTTAGCTTTTAGCTCTCGAATTTGGCCGAAATTCGATAATCATTCGACTATCGAATAATTTTAGGCTATTTTTACTTCGATATTCGATTTCTCAATAAAATCGTGAAATTTCCTCCGATCGCTTGAAAAATTTGTACGATTCAAACGAGGCATTCGATCGTACAAATGGTATTTGAGCAGTGTTTCTGTTGGCAAATGACCCCTATTAGTGTGAGTGAGGATTGGAGGTAGCAGTTGCTCAGCCTTCCTCTGAATACCCGCACAACCCAATCTTTACTATTTCATACTAAACTAAATGATTGCAAGAGTATCTTTGGATAGCCAGTGCAATGTGTGTGGGTTGAGCAAATTGCACAATCTCTTTCTGCCTATGGCATGGGCCATGTGGACAGGTCTCACAGGAATCCATCCTTCTGCTCAGTCTTATAGCAAACTCAAAGACAGACAGTAGTTAATTCCTAGCTTAAAAACAGGCAACACATTCTATTGCTATTTAATGCATCTGTGCTCACATAACTGGCCATAACCTTTAAACTGTCAGGTGGGATGGCCACTTTCCCAGCACACCTTTTCTTTTAATGCATTTTTGCATTTATTTGCATTTGCATCATGGATGTCCGCCCGTTGACTATATTGTATCACTCTGATAAATATTCTAGCACTTTATAAATATTCGTTTTTTTTGTATAACAAAAAATAATAATAATAATAATGTCCTGACTCTGACACAGAGGTTGTTATAAGGGGATTGTAAAAAGTAACTATTATTACAGATTATATAGAAATGTTGTATTCGTGATATTCATATTATAATTCTGCATTTTAAGTCTGCAAACCTTCTGCTGCAATTATTCCAACAATCTAAATATGCAGGTAACGTGTGTTAATACCTCTTTTCCAAATAAATGTTACCGGATATTTAAAGTCACGGCTATAAAGTGTGAACACATCTTAATGGAATGTACTCATCTTTAAAATAGGATTAACCTCCCAATCCATTATTATTTAGCTTTAGGTTATACAGCCTTTTCTCTACCCTCTGTATCTATGAAAATCTGTATGTATTCTTTGTAACCCCTCTATTACTAGCTGAAACATACAGGGAGTGTATCATAAATATTTAATTACTGTTTGATCACCAATTATAATGATAACAATAAAGGACAATTTGATTGTGGTTATTGCGTTTCTTTAACATCCATATACACTCTGATAAACAGTCCCCACAGTTATATAACCCTATATGTCTTTTGTGCAAGCAGTAACCACAAATCCACATTTATCTTATGAGGAAGCCTTTCACAGCCTTGTAAATGCACTAGTTAGCAACATGTTTCTTAAAACATTCTTACTACACAAAGATATCAATACATATCTTTTGGTCAGTACAATGAATATAAAATCAATTTTTAAAGCATTCTATGATGTACATCTTTCAGTTCATGCTAAATGTATTTTGTGTTTATCTTAAATTATACATGTCACTTCATAGGAACTCATTTGTCACAGTGTAAAAGGGAAAGAATGAAATAGAGGACAACTATATAATTTTAAAGGATGAGAATGAGGGAGGGTAACAACCGACTAAGTAATATATTTATGCACCCCTTATGTGGACCCAGCTTTGCTAAATAGCTGCAACATGTTAGAGTTAAATTTGTCTCCTGCAATTTGCAGTGACCAGTAGTCCAGAGAATAGATGACCTAGCAAAGTTTACATGCAACATTTACTAACTGTGTGGGTTTTGTGACACTGAAAGGGAGGGTGACCATTGTACCTTGTTCACACTCAAAAGAGCACCTTTTATTTGGGGGGAAAAAAGCATCTCTTCCGAAGCTTACACTAACTTCAAATACCCAACCCCCCCAGGGGGACAAACCGAAAGATAAGACTGAGGAGAGAGAACAGAGGAGAAAAGGGTTTTATACTGCTTTTTGTCCCAAGCTTTTCAGGCGGTATAAGAAGCATTTAGCACATTCATTCCCCAAATGGGTCGGGAGCTGGGAGCTGCAGGAGGCTGCTCCTTTGTTAACTTCCAGCTATTTACACAGGCTCTCCACTGAAGGGACCTCATGCTTTGCTCTAAAAGGGGTTTCCATTCACACTACATAAGGGATCAGCACTGAAATTAGCCTGGCCTCACACTGCTCCCAAATTATTAAGACCTTACAATGATAAAACATTTTTGCAGACTAATATCATCCCAAAATTTTATAAGAACCTAATACTAATCCAATATAACGAGATTATTAAACAGACCTTAAAAGTAATTATAAAGGACTTATCCACAAATCCAGACCACTAAATGCTCTTGAGGTCTTCGCACCACTTCAGCATTATTAAAACAACATTTAAACCGAACATTACATGCCCACTAAAGAGTCTCTTAACTAACCAAATAACACTTAGTTCAAATCGATTCAATCTTATCATAAGCCTCAGGCTGACCAAACCTGATCGTAAGCTCACGCCATAATTTGTACAGTTAGGAGGCATAACATATATAACATATCACATAATATATATAACATATAACATATATGGTAACATATATAACGTATACTCTTATTCCTGCTGCCTTGTGTAGATGAGTTTTAAATTTCAGATTCTCAGTACAACAGCCTTCGGAAAGGTATTCGTAATCGAATGCTATAACCCCTTTTATTGACAGTTCAGCAATGATCATCACTCTGGCAGTAAAAGGGTTAGATATATCATAAAAACACTGGTACTCATTTATTTGGAACATAAAATAATGTGAGCACTACATAGCTCCTAAGTAAATTTGGGGCACAAATGCTGTACAGTATAAATCCAAAGGGACAAATCGCTGATTAAAAATATAGTAGAGTCACAAGACAGATGGGTAGGAATGTAGAAACTGACTTAAAAATAAAAAAAAAATTGCCGGCAAAGTTCTTGCACACAAGACAAGACTGGCTATATAAATAAAACAAATAATGTGCAAGAAAGAATGTAAAGAGAAAGAAAGTCACTACAGTGATAATTTAAATATATTGTTTATACACATGTACACACACACACAAGCATATGGACGCTGTCAATACTGATGACTTCACATTGCTCTTTTATTTTTGAGGTTCACTTGGACAAAAATATCCCTCAGCCAGACTGGAGATTTTCGCAAGTACCTCATGTACATGAATGATCAGAAAAGATATTAAAATAGTCCTTCTTTAATTTAATAAGATACAATCTGTTGCAGTGCAGACCAATAAACAATTCCAGAAAATAAAAAAGAAATATTCTGGGTTTCTGGCTTTGCTAAATGTTGTATGCTGGGCTGACACTATCTGTGTATAATCTACTATGTGATGAAATATCCTGGGCAAGATCTACTATTAGATAGAGTATGTTCCACAGCTCTGGAAAAAAAAACATTTTATTCTTTAAAACATCAAGAGGCTACAATAACAAATACTGACAGCCCTACCATTCTAGAGCAGGCATTGACTGGCAGTGCAACAACAAATGGAGAGGGAGTGTGTAGATTTCTACATTAGGCTGTTTGACAAATGAACACCACTTGTTATCTGTAGGGGGTATGTATTTTAAGTCAAGCAAATACTTCAGCCAAATCCTTCTAAGTGTTATCCTACCTTTCTGACTCAAGAGTGTAAAAAGACATTGCAGCTTCTGAGGGTTAGCTAAAGGGTCCTGAACTATACAAAATTATTATGTATTTTAATACCAGCTTATTCTACATCATTGCAAAGTGGGCTGGATGAAAATGCAAACTAAAACATCAGTTCCAAACTACAAAACAAGCATAAATAAACCACCATGTGGTACAGTCCTGCAAAACCTGCATGTTTAACTTAATAACCTTGGCAATGTATGTAGGGGGTATGTAGGGGCTCTAAAATTATTTTACTGTGGGAGTCAGTAACTTCTAGATAGGTCACTTGAAACTGTCTATATCCCAGAACTATAATATTATTTTTCTATTTCAATATAACTTTTTGGTTGATGTTAATGAAATACCTATAATATGTAGATTAGATTCCTTGGATTGAACTTAATGTAACAGCCCAGGACCTGCATTCAAAGTTGACCATGGCAATTCCCCATCGTTTGAGTTGCAGAATGTGAGGTTACATCTATCATAGTAGCTGAAAGCATTGGGCTGCTTATAATTAATTCCGATGAAGATAGTTGTCATGTAATGTAACTAAATTAATTACAAATCAGATTTTTGTTGTGGCACATTATATAAGGCATATCATATCAAGCTAAATTATTTAATAAACTTTGGTACTCCTTTAAACAGATAGAGAACCTTGGGGTTTCCATTAAACTAAAGGTCAAAAAAAGAAAGACTTGTTTAGTCAGCAGTGTATACCTGCTGAAAGCAATGCTAGCCGAGAAATATATGGTATCCAGAACAAAATATTTTTTTAGGGATTTTACTCAAAGACTAGTGGATTTGGGTTCAAAAAGAGACAATGTCTTCTCATGGGAATGCATGGCTTTTTGCAGTCTGTTCCTTCAACCTATCTTCTCTGCAGCTCTCAGCAATAAAAACCATTTAATGGGACTCTAATTTTTCATTTTAGTGACCTCTCAGTGCTCAATTATGCATAGTTATCACTCAGATTCTATTAAGCAGATACTAATGTCCATCCTGGTCTCAGCTCTCAGATTCAACTCTGCTTGCTCTGCACAATGCACAATCCCAAGCTTCCGATAATGTCCTGCTCTGGTCCCATGCGAGGCATTGCTGCCAACGCCGTTCACAACTATTCAAACTCACATACAGAATAGCAGTCTGAAAGGACCTATACATTATATATATATAATATATATATATATATATATATATATATATATATACAATATACCTCTTTGTACACTTTTCTACATAGGGAATAACAGAGTTATACCTTTGGTACAGTTTAGAACATAATAATACAACTGTTATATATACATCTGTCAGTAAGTTTTCTTATTTATGCTTTATCCCATCATTGCCAATAGGACTAAAGTCTCTAGTAGCAGTTAGCTTAATAAAAGAAACCAAGAGAATATCAAAGACTTTGCAAAACACTAAGGTCAGCAAACTTCAGAGAGATACGGTATTTAAACTGAATTCTTAACATCATCTATATCAGTGTCTTTCCTACAGACATTGTTCCATGTGACTTCAATGGAAAAATTTAGATAGCCAGCCACCAGAACAGTTAGATGCAAGTGAGCAGGCAGTTCTTTAAGCTGGTTGTCATTTTTGTGTATGAAACCAATTTAACGCAAATGTTTCATCATAAATTTCAAAGTAAACAAACGTCTGTGTTTTATAACGTCATTTCAAATTACCAGCTAATCTCTTAAACCCTGATGAAGTCCTTGATGCAGATGCACAGTTCCTGGTCTTACAGCATGCTGTCACTGCTTCAGGCAACTTGATTCCTACATTCCTTCATTTCTTTAGAGGATTAGGAAGATCTGAATGGATTCTGTCAATAATGGGAGCCAGGGAGCAACAGCTTCACTGCCTGGGCCACAACTTGTCCCACAAAAGACACCAGGGCACACTAGACAATTTTGTTATAAAAGCATGAACCTCTAAAAACCATTATTTCCTTGTGGTGACCCCAGCTGTCCCTGTGGTTTAACTTTGAGAGCCCAAGTACTGAAATCATGACTTTGTATTGCAGTGATGTCACTGCCGTATTATTTTGTATTATGCTTTATTTATATATGCAGTATATCATAGGGATTATGTGGGCTTCCACCCTGATACACTGAATTTACATGGTTAAAATTAACTCATGGTTTTATTTCATTCATTTGTGTCTTGTCATTTAAACAAATGTAGCAGCTGGGGTGCACACCCTAGGAACTTTAGGTTAGGCACTGTAAAATCTGGGCAGATTAACCTGATATGACTGGTGGGCATGGCCATTTATAAGGGCCTGTAAATAAAATGAGAAATAAGAAATGGTCAAGCAGGTACCTAATTTGCTTTAGTATGCAAAGAGAAAAACAGGCCATAAAAAACACTGCTTTCCTGTGTACCATGCAGAGTTAAAAATAAAAATTTTTACTTTAAGGGTAAGGCCACACGGGGAGTTTTCGGGGAGATCTGTCGCCTGGCGAGGCAATTTTGAGCGACTTTTAAAATCGCGTCGCTGCGTGTGAATAAGCGCAGGCGACTTTATGTGTTGCGGGTGTGCAGAGCGACCAAGCTAAGTCGACCAAGATAAGTCGCCAGGCGACAGATCTCCCCGAAAACTCCCCTTGTGGCCTTACCCCAAAGCAGCCAATTTTGCAATCAGCTTGTCTACATGCTAGTTTTTAATGTTGGTGTCAATAGCTGCAGTTCTTCCAAAGACCAGTTACTTTACTACTCCACTTAATTAAAATTCTATAAACTCACAGACTGATCACAGCACAGAATATCATTGTCCATCATCAGGCCCAAAAAAGCAATAGCCTGGAACACATATTTTAGGCATCAATAATTTCTGTGCAAATATATAAGGAGCACATGATAGAATCTGTCTGAAACCTTAGTGCAAATATCTTTGTATAAATATTTGCACCTGGAAGTAGTTTAATGGTCACTGCGCTATTGCCATATTGGAAAAGGTTCAAAGTCTAGGAGCACAAATACATTTTGGTTGAAGTTGTGGTGTCATTCTAAGATTTGGATATGTGGCAAATTATTTGGCTCTGACATGATAATTGTAATATAAATAATTATTTATTTACATTATGTTACACTGCATCAGTATGCTTGCAAATCCTAAAAAATACAAAGGCCCCTCCTATGCTATGGTCTCACTTGACCCACAGACATGACCTGGCAGATAGATATATTTACCACAGATATTGTCACTCACCATGCCCTCCCCAGCCCAGTTTTTCAACTCACAGTTCACCTTTTATTCTCCAGGACAAAAATTAACTGATGGGGGGGGGGGG